>CAUYUJ010018207.1:126696-176696 GCA_963575745.1 Prorocentrum cordatum
TAGTCGTAGGAGTAGTAGTGGTAGCAGCAGCAGTAGTAGCAGTAGGAGTAGCAGTAGTAGCAGTAGTCCTAGTAGTAATAGCAGTAGTAGTCGTAGTCGCATTCGCGGTAGAAGTTTTAGTAATGGTAGTATTAGTAGAAGGAGTAGTAGTAGTAGTCGTAGCAGTAGTAGTCGCAGTCGTTGTAGTAGTAGTCGTCGTACTGGTAGTAGTAGCAGCAGTAGTAGTAGTAGTAGTAGTAGTAGCAGCAGTAGTAGTAGTAGTCGTCGTAGTAGTAGCAGTAGTAGTAGTAGAAGTAGTAGTAGTGGTAGTGGTCGTAGTAGTTGGAGTAGTTGTTGTTGTAGTAGTTGCAGCAGTAATAGTGTTATTCGTAGTTTTAGTAATCGTGTGATGGTAGGTAGCCGTGGTTGTCGTAGGGGGAGGTGGGCGGGAGGAGGCGGGGGGGGGGAGGGATTTCGAAACAAGCATTGCAATCCTATCGCGTTCCTTTTGCAGAACCTGCTGACCAACAGGGTGTTTTCAAGTCCTCGTGTGAGGCGTCGCCAGGCGACAGTAAAACCCATGCAATTGCCCATTAAGTCGTCTGCGTGGGGGGGGAGGAAAGGTAGTAGCCGTAGTCGTAGTAGTTAGTGTAAGTCAGTAGTAGTAGTAGTAGTAGTAGTAGTAGTAGTGGTAGTAGTAGTAGTAGTAGTCGTCGCGTCGTCGTCGTCGTCGGTCGTCGTCGTCGTCGTCGTCGTCGTCGTCGTCGTCGTCGTCGTCGTCGTCGTCGTCGTCGTCGTCGTCGTCGTCGTCGTCGTCGTCGTCGTCGTCGTCGTCGTCGTCGTCGTCGTCGTCGTCGTCGTCGTCGTCGTCGTCGTCGTCGTCGTCGTTCGTCGTCGTCGTCGTCGTCGTCGTCGTCGTCGTCGTCGTCGTCGTCGTCGTCGTCGTCGTCGTCGTCGTCGTCGTCGTCGTCGTCGTCGTCGTCGTTGTCGTCGTCGTCGTCGTCGTCGTCGTCGTCGTCGTCGTCGCCGTCGTAGTAGTAGTAGTAGTAGTAGTAGTAGTAGGAGTAGTAGTATTAGTAGTAGTCGCAGTAGCAATGCTAGTACCAGTAGTAGTAGCAGTAGTAGTAGTAGTAGTAGTAGTAGTAGTGGTAGTAGTAGTAGTAGTAGTAGTAGTACTAGTCGTAGTAGTAGTAGTCGTAGAAGGAGTAGGAGTATGAGTAGGAGTAGGAGTGGGAGTAGGAGAAGGAGTAGGAGTAGTAGTAGTAGTAGTGTGGTAGTAGTAGTAGTAGTAGTAGTAGTAGTAGTAGTAGTAGCAGTAGTAGTAGTAGTAGTAGTGGCAGTAGTAGATGCTGTCGTAGTAGCAACAGTTGATGTAGTAGCAGTAGCAGTGGTAGTCGCAGTCGCAGTAGCAGTAGTAGTAGTAGTAGTAGTAGTAGTAGTAGTAGTAGTAGTAGTGGTAGTAGTAGTAGTAGTCGTCGTCGTAGTAGTAGTATCAGTAGTATACTAGTAGGAGTAGTAGTAGTAGTAGTAGTAGTAGTAGTAGTAGTAGTAGTAGTAGTAGTAGTAGTAGTGGTAGTAGTAGTAGTAGTCGTACTAGTACTAGTAGTGGTGGTAGTAGTAGTAGTAGTTGTAGTAGCTGTCGTGGTCTTAGTAGTAGTAATAGTAGTAGTAGTAGTAGTAGTAGTAGTAGTAGTAGTAGTAGTAGGAGTAGTAGTAGTTGTAGTAGTAGTAGTAGTACCAGTAGTAGTACTAGCAGCTGTAGTCTTAGTCGTAGTCGTATTCGTAGTCGTTGTAGTCGTAGGAGTCGTATCCGTAGTCGCTTTCGTAGTAGTAGTAATAGTTAGTAGTAGTAGTAGTAGTAGTAGTAGTAGTAGTAGTAGTAGTAGTAGCAGTAGTAGTAGTAGTAGTAGTAGTAGTAGCAGTAGTAGTAGTAGTAGTAGTAGTAGTAGGACTAGTAGTACTAGTAGTACTGCTACTACTAGTAGTAGTAGTAGTAGTAGTAGTAGTAGTAGTAGTATGAGTCGCATTTGTAGTCGTAATCGTAGTCGTGGCAGTAGTTCTTGCTGGCGAGGATTATGATGCTACTTATGATGCTGATTATGATCTTGCTAATGGGGGTGACGATGAGGCTGTAAGAAGCTCCATTTTTTCGATTCGTACTTTCCTTGGTGATGATGAAGTTCGGCCCCGCCGCCCCCCGCCGCCAACCACAACTGCACTGGCTGGAGATCGGCAGCACTCGAATCTTAAGGGGGGGATGTGGGGGGCCTGCGGTTAATTCGCCAATCAGGGCAGGTCTTAACGCTGCCGTCCGCCGTGGAGGAGACGAGGTACAAAACCAGACACGCACACGTCATGCTCCAAGGTTTTTTTTTTGTGATGCTGGGCAAACTTCAGGAGCACTGCCTGTAGCGCTCTTGCGAGAACAACGAGGCGCGAGCCGAGCACCGAGGTCAAGAGCGGACGTAACGCCACGCAGGGCAAAGAGTAACCGACCGTGCGATCGAGCGGGGGAGGATGACCAACGAATCGCATGATCATAACAAAGCATCTAATCGTCACAAGGGGCTCCTCCTCCTCCTCCTCCCCCCCTCGTCCTCCTCCCCCTCGCCCCCCTCCCTCCCGCTTAGTCCTTTTGCTCCCCCCTCCCTCCTCGTCCCTCCTGCTCCTCTCTCCTTGTCCCTCCTCCTCGTCCCTCCTCGTCGTGCTGGTCGGGCCTTGCTTCTGGCCGCAGCGTGGCGCGGCTACAATCCGGCCCTACAGGAGCATCCTGTCCCCCTCTTCTTGCTCCTCTTGCCCCCCCAGATTTGTTCGACCCACGACAAAAAATAAGGACGACAGGTGTTTCATTGTTTACGCTTACGCCTACTTCTTCACCTCGGGGAGAGTAAAACACAGTCCCAGATATGTCCGCCTCGTAACAACAACCAGGACGACTGTTTGTTTCGTCGTTTTCGGCCTCAGGGGCCCTGGCCGGGCCCTGGAGGCCGTCAACAAAACGCATCCTGGTTGGGATTTCTAAAGGTCCGCGTACAGTCGGACCGAGGGAACAGATCGAGGTTGATTCGGGGAGGGTGCCCAGGGACGGGTTTTCTTGGACGTTCTATCCGTTCAGGCCTGCGGAAGTCTCGTGTTCTTGAGGGAGGTTCAGTTGTCCGAGGTTAGACTGTATTGAAACGAATTCGGATTTCGCATGATGTCTGGGTCCGCCTTCCCGCTGGGGCCCGCGGCGCATTCTGCACCCCCTCGTGCTCCTGCCCCCCCGGTTGGCGGCGCCGGCCTGGTCCTCCATCGCTCGGACGCCGCACCGCCTGGGTCGTGCTGTGGAGTTTGCAGCGGAGCTGGCGCATTTGCTGAGCCCTGGCGAGGGTGTCGCTTTAGTTGTAAGTCGGTCCAGCCTGTCCCTCTACAGGGGGAATATTCCAAAATAGTAAAGCAATAGTCTGGGGACTGATTTTTGTTGACTAGAGCTTCACCTCTTTCCTGAGAGGAGGGACGGTGCTAGTTTCGTCGGACCACTTGCGCCCAAAGGAAGGGCTTCAAGATGGCTTCGGAGAGGCCGGCGGGCGTCTACAGAGGCCCCCAGAGGGTCCCAAGATAGCCCCGCTCTGCTCTTCCAGGGTCTCATGTGGGAGGGGTCCGGGCTCGCGGCGGGTGGACCCCGAGCCGTCCGAATGCTCCATGGCACATGTCAAATGTCCCCGAGAGCTCCTCGGGACCGCCCAGGTGTCTGCCCAAGTGACCGACGGGGGCCTCAGGGGCTCAAGCGTCATCCCCAGAGGCGCCGAAGTTAGCCCAGGAAGCCCCCCAGATGACGAACATGAGCAAAACACATGAGCATTGGTAATCTTTCCGTTCGATGAGTAGTCGAACATTTCAGTCGAATACGGCCCCAAGATGAGTGCGGAGAAGTCGGTGAGCGTCCAGAGAGGCCCTCAGAGGGGACTGTACAGGGCAGCAAGAGGAGATGCGAGTGCCCAGAGGGGGCCCCAGTGGGCGTTTTGGCCTCGGCCCGAGGAAGCCCTTGGATGGCCCGACAGTGCCCCGACAGTGCCCCGAGTGACGACGACGACGACGACCGACGACGACGACCACGACTACGACGACCGACGACGACGACGACAACGAGCCGGGTCCCTCCAACTCTCAGGGGCGTCTTGGGACCGCGGCGCCGCCGCGGCGCCACCGCGGCACCCCTCGGCGCCCGGGCCCCCTCCGACTGCCCACGACAGCCCAAGAAGGCCCAAGCGGTTTCCAAGACGCCCTCCAGAAAGCCACCTCAGAATCTTGAGAGGATCCCCAGCTGGCGAGGTGTCAATCTAAGCTAGTGCTGCTTTGCGTTTCGGTACCTATGTCGATGCGCTCTTCGGGCGGAGGATGGCTCCACGCAGTGCCTCAATCCTCGCAGCCCCATCCGTCCCTCCTTCCGTTCTCCCTCCTGGCTCCGGGGGAACACGGCTGTAGTGGGCAAAGCAAGTACATCGGCACGCCCTTCGTGTTTGTGGATATGGAGGGGTTCACGAACTTCGAGATGCAGCACGCTTTCCCGAGCGTGCTGCAATCGCCGCCAGGGCTCAAATCGTTGCCTCGCCTTGCCTCCATCGCTCATCTTCGCTCCTCCATTCCGCCTTGTGTCCGCAGCCATCTGGGCTCTAAGGGCGCTTGGCAGCGGCATCGGGGTGTGCACACACGCCGCTCTCGGACAATGCACTCCTGTGGCAGGGCCGTTACGATGGTCTGTGGGGCAGGCCTCGCCAAACCCAAGAAGGAGCAGGGCGTCGTGTTTACGAAGGCGGCCTCCGACGAGGCCAGCATGCCTCGCGCTTCGGCCCTGCGGGGGCGCAGGGCAGCGTTTCCCAATGTGACCTTGGCGGGCGTGCCGTCGGTAGCTCGACAGCGTGGACGGGAGGTGCAGTTGGCAAGTCCTGCCGTTCAACTGGCCGATGGAGTCGGGGCCCATGCGCCAGATCATCTCAGGTGTGAGCGCGTGACCAAGAACTTTGCCAACTTTGATCGGATTGGCAGCGGCTCTTCCAGTGTGGTCTACCGTGCGCGACGACTCCACGACAACAGGAGGGTCGTCATCAAGGCCATGCGCCGCTCGGATGCGGGCGAGACGTCCCTGGCGAAGCGGGAGTTCGATCTCCTCAGCGGGCTGAAGCATCCCAACATTATCGTCGCCCTGGACGTCGTGGAGTCGCCGTCGTGTGTGGCGCTGATGCTGGAGGACATCGCCGGCCGCAGTCTGCGCTCGGTGGTGCGCTCCGCTTGCGCGGGCCGCCTGGACGAGCCGAGCACCATGCGCCTGTTCGTCCAGTCGGCCGCCGCTCTGGACTATTCGACAGGCCTGCGTCATCCCGCCGGCCCAGGGAGAGAATGAAGGAGCAGGGGGGAGAGGATGAAGTGGACGGCGACGGCGGCGGTTGGAGCAAGAAGAAGGAGAACGAGCACGACAAGGACTCCAGACCCCCGACGTGATGATTTGTTCATTGCGTCGACCCCCAGAGGTCCCGACCCTTTCCCCAGGACCGGCTTTGCATCCCGAGTTGTTTTTTGACGCTCCCGAGGCCCGGCGAGGACCCTCGGAAGCCGAAAAATCAGAAAACCTCCCGTCATGATTGTTTCCATTACTCGAGGGGGTCTGGGGTTGGAGTAAGAGGAAGAAGAACGAGGACGACAAGGACGACGGGAAGGTGTTTGATTTTTCGGGGCCTTGTCGAGGTCCCCCTCGTGGAGCCTCTTTGGGTCAAGCGAGGTCGTCGGGGGTCGCCGCTGGGGCCTCCTTTATATTGGGTTCCAACTTGGTCGGGGCGGGTTCCTGCGGGAATGGCTGCGGGAGGGAGCCGGCTCACGACGTTTACAAGTATACAGTACGTGCTCATGGCGCCCTCTCGAAGGCGGTTTTGGGGTGTCTTGTGGGCCTCTCGGGGGGCCTTCTGTTGGGGCCTCATTCGGGCCTCAAGGGGGCCCTCCTGGGTCTTAGGGGGGGGCCTCTAGGGGTCCCGGTGGTGGTCTCGGGGGACATCTGGGGCAGAGGAGGGTTCGAGGTGCCCGTTCGTGTTCCCCGTCTTTGGGGTTCTCCTGAGGCCCTCCTCGGGCCGTCTTTGGCTGTCTTGTGGGGGCTCTTGGGTCCTTTTGGGACCCTCTTGAGCCGTCCTGGGGCCCCTCGTGAGGTCTTGTTGGGCTGTCTTGGGTCTGTCTTTGGGGCCCTCGGGGTCGTCTTGGAGCGTCGGAAGCCCGAAAAGACGGTAGCGCTCAAATTCTTCAAAATTTGGAAAATGTATTTTCTTTCGCGGGAGGCATCTTGGAGCGCTCTTGGGGCGTCTTGGGGGCCGCTTGGGCAGTCTCGAGGACATCTTGGGCGTCTTGGAGCGCTCTTGGGCCGTTTCGGAGCCCCTTTGGCCCGTCATGGCCCTGAGATCCTGGTGTTTCAATTTTTTCGAGCCGGGGGGTTTCACCCAGATTCGGGCCCCGAGACCCTCACATATCGATCCGGCTCAGAAAATGGCGCAGAGAGATGGGGGTCGGGACCCTGGAGATTGTTGTGTCTCATCCTCTGGCGCGTAACTGCCGTCACTGGCGCCAATCCGTCTCCCCTCCCCGGTTACAGCAACGATCGTGCGCAGGGAGGGGAGGCCTGTTTGGACCCCACCGCCCCCACATGCTGGTGCTCGCGCTCAGGACATGGCGATCGCGGCGCACCCGCGCCCCAACGTGGCCCACCCCGCCCAAGCGTTCTCGTTACCCCCGGGGTCCCGTCCCATCCCCCGCGGCTACCGGCCCTCACCAGGGATAACAATCTGTCGCCTGGGGGAGGCGGAATGGAGGGGGGTGACAGCCAAACAATATCCCACACGCCTGGTCACCCCCGGCAAGCGTCACCCCTGGCAAGCGGGGGGGGAGCGGACCTGCATGGCAGGAACATCGTTCACCGCGACCTGAAGCCCGCGAATTGCCTCGTCTCGAAGGAGGGCGTCCTGAAGCTGATCGACTTCAACGTCGCCGCCAGCACCGAGGGGGGCGACCTCCTGACCCCCACCGGCACGAGGGAGTTCCGTGCCCCGGAGCTCCTGAGCAGGCCCTACACGCCGTCAGCGGACGTCTGGTCCCTCGGGCTGTGCCTGCACTTCATGCTGCACGGCCGCACACCCTCCCGCGGCGCCGACGACCGGCCGACGGCCATCTCCGTGATGACGGCCTCCTCCGCGACGGCCTCGGACGGCGACGCCTCCGATGGCAGCTCCTATGGCGGCGCCTCGCCGAAGTGCTCCCACCAGGCGCGCGCGATGACGGAGCAGCCCCGCGACGAGTGGGGCGGCAGCGTGTGGGCTCTGCGGCGGTGCTGCCACCGGGACTCGCAGACAAAAACGGGCGGCGCAGAATTAGCAGGGAACTATATATACACTGACACGCAAGCAAGCTTCGGCTCCCAGGGAAATGCAGGACAGTACGACAGGTGAAGAGGAAGAAGGGCACCCCGAAAATGGGAACAGATATATGGGGAAGCCTGGAAGCTGTGTCTATTCATTCGTGTGCCCCTGAGCCCCTGTCATCTCAGGCGTTCCAAAGCGGGCTGTGCCTTCGAGGGATCGAAGCTGTCGTCTTCTCCGCCGCGGAAGGCGGCGGAAGGGCGGTGGAAGTACAGCGAGGCCGCCTCCGCCGGCGGAAGGCCGGCGGGTGGCGGCGGACGTCAAAGATACGCCCCCAGGAGATTTGCCTTGAGATCCGACGTCCCAGACGTCCAACTTCGATCCTTTGTCTTGGTGCTCGACATGTTTTGGCGATCGAGGCTGAAGTAGGTTGGAACATCATAACCCAGACCCCCTCGAGTTAATGAAGCAACCATGACGGGAGGTTTCTCTTCATTTTCGGCCTCCGGGGGCCCTCCCCGGGCCTCGGGAGCGTCAGAAAGCGACTCGGGATGCAAGGCCGGTCGTGGGGAAAGGGTCGGGGCGTGTGGGGGATCGACGTAGAATGAGAAAAAATCGTTGCGTCGGGGATCTGGGACAGCAGCCCCACGCCTCATCTTCCTGCGTCGTTATTCCATGGGAGGAGGAGGAGGAGGAGGAGGAGGAGGAGGAGGAGGAGGAGGAGGAGGAGGAGAGGAGGGAGGAGGAGGAGGGAGGAGGAGGAGGAGGAGGGGGAGGAGGAGGGAGGAGGAGGAGGAGGAGGAGGAGGAGGAGGAGGAGGAGGAGGAGGAGGAGGAAAACGAGGGCGGTTTTTGGTGCAGGGTGTCCGGGATCCGCCATGGAGGCGCCACCCGCCGGAGGTCTGCGCGGCTCTCTCGGCCCTGCGTCGGAGGGCCCCCCCCCATGCGGCGGCGCTCTCCCGCGCCGCCCCGAGGAGCGGCGCTCCGCGCGCGCGGGGGGAGGGGGGTGGTCAGGGGGACAGGGGATCGGGACCTTTGGGGGCCGACGCCATGAAGAAAATCATGACGTCGACCCCCAGAGATCTCGACCCATTCCCCGGGACCGGTTTTTCATCCTGAATCGTTTTTGACGCTCTCGAGGCCCGGTGAGGGCCCCCAGAGGCCGAAAATTAAGGAAAAGCCGCCCGTCATGATTTTTTCATTACTCGAGGGGGTCTGGGTTTGGGGGCCGACGCCATGAAAAAATCATGACGTCGGGGGTCTGGGAAAACCCAGACATCCAGCCGCCCACACTTCCTCGAGGCGTGGGCCCCAAGGAGGCCTTGGACCACTGGCCCATGGGGCCGGCTTGCCGTCCTGAGCCGTTTTGAGTTGACGGCCCGGAGGCCCGGCGAGGGCCCCACGGCCAGGGGGCCCCGTGGCGCCGATCCGAGGCATCCGCGCAGAGCTCCGCTCCGAGAGATGCGGCGCTCCAGAAAAGATTCGAGCGGCGGGTTTGGGGCCGTTTTCGGCCCCAGGACCGTGGGGCCATCGTTGCGGGCAATAGTTATATCCGCGTCCAGTGCGTCTTGGATTCTTGGGCTCTCTTCCCCAGAAGCCGTAGACGCCCTGGATATGGATAAAAATCTGGCCCCAAGAGGCTTGATTTTATCCATATCCAGTGCGCCTCGGCGTTGCGGCACCTCTTCCCAAAAAGTCCACGACGCTCTGGATATGGATATAAGTACTGCCCGCACTCGCCGGGCCCTCGCCGGGCCTCTGGACCGTCGACAAAACGATACTCAGGACGGCAAGCCGGCCCCATGGGCCAGTGGTCCAGGCCTCCTGGGGGCCCACGCCTCGAAGAAGTGCGAGCGGCTGGATGTCTGGGTTCCCAGACCCCCTCGGGTAATTATTGAAAAAATCACGACGGGAGGTTTTTCCTAATTTTCGGTCTCCGGTGGGGCCTCACCGGGCCTCGGGAGCGTCAAAAACGAATCAGGATGAAAAACTGGTCCCGGGGAATGGGTCAAGATCTCTGGGGGTCGACGTCATGAAAAAATCATGACGTCGGGGGTCTGGGAAGTGTCCTCCGAGCCTCCGCAGGAGGCCTCCCAGAGGCCCCCAAAGGTCCCGACCCTTTTCCCATGACCGGCCTTGCATCCCGAGGCGTTTTCTGACGCTCCCGAGGCCCGGGGAGGGCCCCCGGAGGCCGAAAATGAAGAAAAACCTCCCGTCATGGTTGTTTCATTACTCGAGGGGGTCTGGGTTATGATGTTCCAACCTACTTCAGCCTCGATCGCCAAAACGTGTCGAGCACCAAGACAAAGGATCGAAGTTGGACGGTCTTTGCGCGTCCAGCCCCGGGCGGCGATCCTCTCTCGACACTTCGGCAGCGTGCCGGGCAGACCCTGTTTCGATGTTCCCCGGGGGGCTCGAGGATTATTTCTGTGGTGTGGTCCTGAACCCAGACCCCCTCGGGTAATGAAAAAATCATGACGGGAGTTTTTTCCTAGTTTTTCGGCCTTTCGAGGCCCTAACCGGCCCTCGGGACCGTCAAAACACGACTCAGGATGAAAAACCGGTTCCGGGGAATGGGTCGAGATCTCTGGGGGTCGACGTCATGAAAAAATCATGACGTCGGGGGTCTGGGAAGTACAAGCTTACACCAGAGAAAAACCCCAATCAGTGGATGGTTTGGAACGGGATCGGTCAAGAGATCGAGAAGGAGATCGAAGGGGAACCCGGAAACCATGGAGCCCGGAACCCACCGAAATCGGCCCGGAACCAATAACCAGGAACCCGGGAAACCCGGGAACCCGGGAACCCAGCTGGCCACCAAAATAGGCGCGACTTTTTCGCCAAATCTTTCAATATCCGCTAGGACCCCTTCAGTGCAAGCGCTGATCCCAGACCCCCGAAGTCATGATTTTTTTCATTACGTCGACCCCCAGAGTTCTCGACCCATTCTGCGGGACCGGTTTCTCATCACCAGTCGTTTTTTGACAGTCCCGAGGCCCAGCGAGGGCCCCCAGAGGCCGAAAAGTAAGAAAAGCCTTCCGTCATGATTTTTTGGGGGGCTGGGATGGGGGAAGAATCGCAGGCCTAAGAGGTTGACACCAACACCAATATCGGCGGTGCTCCTCCACCGAGGGAAGGAGATCCCGATCTCGGCGATGGTGGTAATATTCTGGCTTCCAAGGTGGCCGAAATACGACCACCAACACCGACATCTAGGATCATTTCCCCCCCTGTGGAGGCAGCCCCCTGTCTTGGTGTTGGTGCCCATTTCCAGGCCTCCAAACCCAGACCCCCGACGTAATGATTTGTTTCATTACGTCGACACCCAGCGGCCCCGACCCTTTCCCCATGACCGGCTTTGCATCCTGAGTCGTTTTCTGACGCTCCCGAGACCCGGTGAGGGCCCCCAGAGGCGGAAAATTTAGACAAACCTCCCGTCTGGATTTTTTCATTACCCAGGGGGTCTGGGAATGGGGAATTGCACCGGCGTCATCCCAACATACTTATACTATATGTGCATCGCCCCCCCGGGGGCGATGCGCGCACGTACCGAGAAATCTTCTGGTATATGCGTCGTGGCGGGCGCTTTCTGGCCATACCGCTCGGGAAACGATATACTACTAGATGGGTATACTATATGTTGGATCAGACGCGCGCCTCCAATCGGGTCGGGCGAAAGGGGGGATAGCAAAGGGGGGGGGTGAGAATCAGCTCACGTAGCTGATTTTCCCGGCGCCTCCCGGCGCCGGAGGCGGCTATGCATCGAGCAATGGGCCCCTCGGTAGGGCCGAAACCAGCTGCATGCAGCAGATTTCGTGACCCCCCCTTTCCCAACCCCTCCCCTTTCGTCCGGCCCGACCCAAGGAGAGCATACAGCACGAGTACGTCTGCGTGCGTCCCATGAAAGCTTTGTGCATCGCGATTCCAAACAGAACATAGGGCCATAGGGTGCCGCTTTTGATACATGCTCCGCGTGCGGATCCGCGTTCAGATCATGTGTTCATTAATTTATTCATTATTAAAAATCCTCTACTTGTAAAATCCGATGTATCAAAAACTGCCCTGTACAGTACCAGTGCGTCTCTGTGCGTCCCACTAAAAAGCTCTGTACCTCGCGCGATTCCCTCCCCTCTGAGGACTGGCGGCAGCGGGCCACCGCCAAGGAGCTCTTCGCTGGCGCCTCCCGCTGGCTCGCCCGCCGCTGAGCCTGGCGCGCGGGGCGAGCGCGCGGGGCGAGCGCGCGGAGCGCGCGCGTGGCGTTGCGTCGGGCGCGTTCCGCCACAGGAGGGATTTCAAAAACTTGGCATCGCTCGGACGTGTGCATTTTTTCTCGGCGAGAACCATCGAGGACCATCCTGGACCATCGAGCACAAAAACACGCACGAAACCGAAACATGCACGGGAAATGGACGTCCGAGCGACGGCGAGAGGAGGGATATTCAACAAAAATAGTTTCAAAAGAATAGAAAGAGAAACAAGCATCGTTAAACAAACAGGAGTAGTCAACAACGTACAAAAATAGTCTGGGGACAAGTTGTTGGACTATGTTTCCATATTTTTCTGGTTTCATGCAAAAATTATGACGGAAGGTGTTTTACATGTTTCTGCCTCTGGGGCCGTAACTGGCCCTCGGGACCGTCAGAAAACGGCTCAGGATGCAAAACCGGTCCCAGGGAATGGGTCGAGATCTCCTGGGGTCGACGTCTTGAACAAATCATGACGCCAGGGGTCTGTGTCTCCAGGTGGAAGATTCAAGAATAGTAAGAACATAGTCTGGGGACGATATGTTTGTCTATGTGTCAATCTGTTTGACCATGTTTGGGGGTATGTGTTTTGTTTTTCGTCCCAGATCCGCCTGTAGGGGGACACGCCCGACCTGAGCGTGGTGCCCGCGCGCCCGGGTCTGCGTGTCGGTGTCCGGCTCGCAGGAAGTTGCCTGCCGCCGCGGCGGTGCTGCGCGGGGCAGCTCGGCCAGTGGTGCCCACGCTCTGAGCGGCTGGAGGTCCACGTGCCGCCAGGACGCCCTGCGGGGCATCCGCGCGCAGGCGCGCCGGCTTCAGGGTGCCACTGCGACATTTGCCCGCCCCCTTTGCGGCAATTGCGCACGGCCCAGATGATGGCCCATCTCGCGGTACTTGGCCGCGTCGCGGAGCGTCTGCGTTCCCTTGAGATTCTGACCTTGCCTGTACTCGTCTCCTTCTGCGGTCGCGTCTCCGAGGAGAGGCTTTGCAGCCCAAATCGGGGCCTTCTTTGAACCTGCCCAGAGACGTAGGGACTGGTTTGTGCTTTAACCCCTTGCCTCGTATTCTTTCGCCTCAGCCCCCTCCACCTCCCCTCCCTCGATCACCTGTCCCCCCCCCGCCCTCCAGTTCCTTATCCTGCCTTCCTGATCTTCTTCTCGCGCCGCTGCCTCACTGCACGAGTTTTACCCCTGTTGCCTCCCCCTGGGGGCATTCCCGCCAGCCCAGTCCGGGACATCCCCGTCGACTGCTGGAGTTTTGCTCCTTTGCCTCCTCTCGGAGCCCTCCTGCCAGCCTGGTATGGGAGTTAATCACATGATGGCCCCCCTCTCAATTAGCTAGTGGCGCTCGTTCCTCATCAACTCAACGTCTCGCTTCGAGCGTCATGCTCCGACTGAGGTGGGCGCCTCCAGCCTCGGGCTCCAATCGGCAAAGCGCGTCTGTTTTGATGTCCTCACGTTCCAGTCCCCTCCCTGGAGGGTTTCTCCGAATGGCTTAGGCGACCCGTCCTCCTCCTCCTCCTCCTTCTCCTCCTCGTCCATCTCCTCCTCCCCCTCCGCCCCCCCTTCTCCTCCTCCTCCTGCCCCTCTTCCCCCCCTCCTCCTCCTCCTCCTCCTCCTCCTCCTCCTTCTCCTCCTCCTCCTCCTCCGCCTCCGCGTCCGCCTCCTCCTCCTCCTCCTCCGCCTCCTCCTCCTCCTCCTTTTTTCTTGGTCGAGCTCGGAGCGGTCCAGCCGCTGAAGCGTCAGTGTGCTCGGCAGTCGGCGCCCCTGACTGCCGAGCGATGCAAGGGTGCAGAGGCCTCGACCTTCCCCGTGGCCGACAGCACGCGCATGAAGCGCTGCAAGGAGCATGCACTCTCGGCGCCCGTCGAGCGTTGCCTTCCTGACCAAGGTACACCCACAACATCCCCGCCCTCATCCCAACCACGTGCTCGGGCGGGCGCACGAGCCAGCATTGTAGTCGTCGATTGACGACAACAGCAGGAGCAAGGAAGAGATGAGGACGTCAAATTACATCAGGACGGGGTGGAGAAGGAAAAGGTGACTCGCCCCTGGTAGCACGCCGCCAGGACGACGAGTCACGGGCTCAAGAGCAGAAATTTGGGGGACGGGGAGGCTTGGGGTGGCGCTCGACGGTTTGTTTCGCCCGCCTTACCACTTGCGCCTCCCGTGCCCTCCCCGTCCCCTAAAGGAGCAGAACAGCACAGTCTCCCCCTTGGTCGGCCCCTCGATAGTTCAACTACTCCGCAGTAGCGCTGAGCACGAGTACGACCTTCGTACACGAGGGGCCGCCAAGGGGGAGGACGCCTTCAAGTACTCCTCCTCCACCAAATCCACTCAACAGACTCCTCCTCCAAATTATTGTCGCCCAAGGCGACTAGACAGGCGGTAGCCTCGCGAGGCTCCTCTCAGCCTGCAGGCTGGGCAAAGCACACAGATACTGATCATCCCGCCCCAACATCCTCCCGACTCACCCCCCCTCTCCCCCAAAGCAAACCTATAGGTTCCTGCGAAGACTCGCCGACAAAATCATGAAGCAGCGGGCCCTTCTGAAGGCCCGCCCAATCAGAACCCCAACAGTTCGTGGAAGTTCAACATATTGGCTATGTTGTCCATGGTATACGTGGCAGCAACGTTCGGGCCCATGATGACGCAGCTCTATCTGATAGTCGCAATGTGTATGAATAATTATCATCTCTCTAGATTCTGTAGCGCCGAACATACAAGTGTCAATCTCAGTGTGGCCCACTCGGGCCCCAATAGTCTCGAAGTCTGGCATGAAGTTCTTCATATTGTCATACGCCTTGCGCTCCGCTAAGACCGCCACAGGAACGCCAGCCATAGTACCTGCTTGCAGTAACCTCCACGCAGACCTCACCTGAGAATTGTCGCCAGCATAGTTCTGTCGGCGTTGGGGAGGCAGTCGTCGGATACCCCAAGGTTCAGTCTGAGTGCGCCCTTGGTCAGGTCCAACTCCGAGCCACGTTCTCCCACTAAGATGGATTAGAATAGCACCTACATGACCTGACTGCATCCGATTAACGATCGTCCTCATCTGCGCCTCTTGTAGTCCAACAACCGTGCCATCCTCGTCACGTTCAGAATATGTTTCAATATCAAGGCCACATGCCTGATGAAGCGCTTCTGAGAATTCTACGTCGCCCTCAGCTTGAAAAACATTAAGCAATACCATTGTACTGGGGTCGCCAGTCTCAATACGTCGAATTGCATTGGGTACCTCACGTACTGGTAACCATACTTCAGGGACTTTGACAGGAACCAGCCTGTCGCCCTTGCCCCCCAGAAGATCTCCGTAGCGAGCCCGTTGTCTAGCCACCCTGTAATTGAATCCTTGCTGAACTTGCTTCCGCTCACGTCGTAAATCCTCCTGCCGCAGAAGTTCAGCTTCATCAGTGGAAAGAAGGTCCCCGTTGTCCAAGAGCCATGAAATACACCTATTGCCTCGTCTGCGTAAGTGCCGTAACAAGTTGGAGCGATCCCCAAAAGCTGTGCCACAAGCTCCACACTGCGTACCTCGTGCTACCAGCTGGGCTCCGTCAATCGGCTGATGGTCCAAGAAGTGTTTGCGCCAGGCAGACTCCTTCGAACACACCCATCCACAAGTATAGCACACGAATTTCTTCTCCAAGTCCGTGCTGACCGCCGGCGCCAGCTGAGCGTTGAGACTTCGTTCTGCAATTTGCATTTGGGCATTCTCAAGTTCTCTATACACGTGATACTCCCATGCCGTCTTGACTTCATTCAAAAAACTCTTCGTGTTCAACCTGGCGTACTGGAACCACTGCTGCACCGTCCAAGCTGAACGAGCTCTGTCCTTGCTGTAACTATCAAGCCATACCAAGTCATCACGAAGTAGTGAGACCCAGGATCCCCGTTCGCCAGCCAATTGGTCAAGAAGAAGCCATAGGACAACAGGAGCCTGCAAAAACATCTTCCCAAAGTACATTAGCCTCTTCTTGCGAATAATATCTCGTAGATGCAGTCTCCTCGCAGCACCTAAGACTTGTTCGTCGTTGTAGAAACTAGTAGTCTGGCGATGATGCTGCAGACCTCGTGCCAAGCGATATGTCGCGATTCGCGGTGTCTCCAACCGTTGCAAGAGTGACTCACTAAGTGCCGTCCATGTCTCTGCCAAATAAGTAAGATGCACATTGGCCAAGGTGTCAACTAGATTCGTTTTCGCTGGCCTCGTCATACCCCCAAATTTCGAAATCATCTTCTTAACAGGCATGGCCGCTATCTTCTGCTTCTGCACAAGGTGTGCTATCCGAGGGCCCATCTCGAGACGGCGGTTGATCATCGTCCCTAAGTACTTGTACTCCTTCACCACATGCACCTGAATATCCCACCGTGTAGGTATAATCAGAAGTTCGTCTTCGTTATCAAGTCGATCCCTCAAGTCAACAGGTGCTTGCCTGCTAGGTAAGATGAACATGGCTGACTTGGACTTTTTGTAGTTGACCAAAAAGCCGTGCGAGAGCATAGCCACATGGACTGCATCCGCAACTTCACCAGCAAGTTGTATAGGATCTTGCAATGGCTCAACAGACTGCATAATCAAGGCATCGTCAACAAAGGAAATATCCGTAAGGTGGGGGTCATCTTGTGATTCCGCAGGTGCAAAGCAGCTCTGAACTCCTTCCACCCGAAGAGGCAAGCTGGCACCTAGCGGACGTAGGGCCTCGTCGATGCTCTTGAGAGGCTTGCAAAACGCTGCGTTAAAGATCGCGTCGGCCAAAGAGCTTCCTGGACGCGAGCTCCTACGCGACCTGGCAACGGTGCTTAGGGTGTTAGTGCCAAAGTGCGTATCTCGATGTCCTTCGATCAGTAGGGCCAAAAGGTGAGGATGTGCTCCAAGACCATCCAAGGCTGCTGGTTGTGATAGGATAAAAGTCAACAGGGGTAGCATCGCTATGGGCAAGTCATGATGGTGTACAATGTATTCGTCGTCTCCATCTGGGTCGCCAAGCCGAGGTAGAACCAGACTACGCACCACCGAATAGAAGGCTTGCACCAAGTCAATAAAATATAGAATAGCCGAGCGACCTTGGAACTGCGCCGCTTGAATAAACGAAGTTGCGATGTGAACCAGCAACGCAGGGCCTTTGGCAGGTCGACCTCCACACTGGGTGTCGCGAAGGAGTACGTCAAGATATCGTGTGAGTTGCTGCCGTAGAAATTTATGCCAACACTTACTCACCACTCCATTCAACAGGATGGAACGATACGTCTGCAGTTGCTGCCCAGGTCCACCTGATTTAAGAAGAGGGAAAACGGTGCCATGCTTCCAATCGAAAGGCTCTTGCTGGTACACGCTCGTCTTGAACATAATCGGCCCATAGTGCCGAGCAGCGGAGCGAGGGCAAAGACGCAGAAGATCGCCATGTATATCATCCTTTCCTTGAGCCTTGCGCCGCTTGACCTGTGAAAACATCCCTGCCACCAATCCAACATGCGGTAGGCAAGCGGTGTCCAAACCTGTACCATCAATGTCATGATGCAGGCGCTCGTTGTATTTTATCCTCAAGGCGTTATCGTCCATTAGCTCTGCGTCCTCAATGTTTGCGAAGTACTCCAATATCATCAAATCGGCCTCCTTATCCGTCGTTGCCACCTGCCCTGCCGAGTCCACCAACATGGGATATCTACTAGATTTACCCTGCCTGCCTCCATACTTGAGCAAAATCTTAAGCAGTCGCCACTCCCCATGTGGTTCATTATTTGCAGCACACACATCCATCTGCCGCGAGAGTTCTTCCAAGAAGGCCGTGCGGTCAACATCAACTGCTCGCCGAACTTTCTTGGCAGTATTAGCCAAGAATGTGCGAAGATGCTCTTGAAATTCGTTAGCCGTGAAGCCTCCCTCTCGCATTTTTTGCCCATGACAACGAAGCTGACGAACGTCAGATTGCCAAGGCCGCTCCTGACGGGGTCGAAAAAGCGGGTCATCCAGATGATTAAGTAGTTCTCGCCAAGGTGGTCTGGCTTCAGTGTGCTCAGGAAGCCAACGACGTGCCCGCGTAACGCACCGACGTAGTCGGACTAATTCCATAGTAGACTCAGAAACATATCCTTTATAAGAAGTCAATCTGTTGGTACCAAAACATGTTCTAGCAGCCCGCCTGACCAGCTGATTCGTCATTTCAAGATGGTCGTTTACATCGAGCTCCCACTCTGGCAGTACGGCGTTGTCCAAAATCGTGGTGAACTGTCTTACCTTGCTCTCGTCCCTGAGCTTAGACTGATCAAGATGTAACGCCGAACTCTGTTTGCCAACTGTGCGGACACCGCTCGTCTTCAGATCCACAATAACTGGATGATGATCTTCTCCATCACTGTAGGTGTCGAATCCATAGTCAACCTGGCATTGAGTTACTGTGTCAGCCCAATGTGAATCCAGAAGAATGTGGTCAAGACGATGTCGGACTCCAGCAATAGAGGTATATGTGTGTCCCCCTTTATGCGGGTGCCAGGTAGAAGCAAGAGACAACTGGTGTACTTCGAGTACCTGACGCATAGCTTTTGCAGGTCCGTCGTCGCAAGCAGGAACGCAGTATTCTGGGTGAAATCTGCCAACTAACTCCCGAGAACCGCTCGAGGATACCTCTGCCTGCCCGATCTTGGCATTCATGTCTCCGAGTACGATAGAAGGAGGCCACCGCGACATCATCTCTTGTAATTTGGCCCACCATTCAGTGTACGAGATACTCTCGTGCCTCTCATGCGGGGCGTGCACCACGTAAACGAAAATGTCCAACTCACTTGTAGTCAGCCTGACCACCAAAAGCCTCGGGTCCTTGTAGATCAGTCTGACATTGTTCTTCTTGAGTTGCTTCTCGCCGTTTGGTCCCGAGCAGTACGACTTGTTCATATCCACTAGCAATGTGCAGCCCAACTTCGACTGCTCTCCTGAGCCAATGATGTAAAACCCGTCTCGAATCCCTGGTGCAGCAGGTGATGGAGCCTCCTGCAAGCCAACGAGGTGGGCGCCCAGTTGTTGAAATTGCAGTCGTATCTGCTGTCCTCTATGAAAGTGCCCTGCCTGCGGCTCCCCCATGTTGGCTCGCTGTGTGTTAAAAGTTATCACTCGGAGATTTAAGTTGAACGGTATAGCCTTCGTGACTGTCACGGTGGGTGATGCAGTCGGCTGAAGTATGGCTTGCTGTCGTATTGCCTGATATGTGAAGCCATGCTCCGTGAACTTGGGGTAGGCCGCACTGTCCATGTCCTCTCTGTCTCTCAACATAGCCCAACCCCAGTTCAATGCAGGTTTGAGCTGTCCCACCAGTTGCTGTGGAAGAGGTGGGGGTGGGTGATCCTTCGCGTGCTTCGCAACTACATCCGACATCTCGTTCCAGGGGTGCCCGTCATGACCAGCTGTGTGAGACAAGGTGATCCTCCTGGTACGTCGGGCAGCGTCGAGGGCGTGGCTCCCAAGTCGAGAGAAGGGCTCTTCCTGGGCCACCCCTGACGAAACGCGCCACATCGCGGGTTGGCAGTCACATACCACCTCCACCTCGATGTGCGCCTCGAGCTGCAAGGCATATAGTAGCGCCCACAAAATGCCTGCCGTCTCGGTGGTCACACTGTTGATCTGATGGTCGGACAGCTCCGCGTTGATGCTGTCCACCACGTAGGCGCTGAAGTAGCCCAGGAACTTGAAACAATCGCCGTCAGTTGCCAGCAATGTGCAAGCCCAAGCTGAACTCGTAGGCTCGCTGTCGTGATAGGAGCCGTCGCAGAAGATGAAGACCTTGCACACTGCATTCTCCAATCTCTGCGAAAGGGACATGGCCAGCATGCTATGCTCGTGGAGCGACATGCCAGCAAGATTCCGCTGCAACTGAATGTGCCATCGAAGCCGTTGAAACACCAAGTGTAGTGGCTCGGGCGTCTCCAGCGAGCAAAATCGTCCATAGCAATTATACTGAGGTGAGACCTGGGCGTCAAGGTGCCCGAGCCTTTCGTCGGCTCTCGGAGTGTCTTCAATGAGCTGTACGTCATGATTGCCGCAAACCACTGGAGCATCTCCGCTTCCCAACCTTTGCTGAGGTATGCGTGCGGACGAGTCCGCAAAGTCACTTAGAAATCGAGCATCTACTCTGACGGCAGTCCCCAGCCCACTCAGTCCAAGACTGGGAACCCGTAAAGCGTGGGCCATAGTCTCCGCTGAGGTCCCAGCCCCCGACGCTGGCTGAGACCCTTCCCACGCGCTCAGGGGCGCTGGGACGCGCCCGGTTCATCCCCACGGTGTCCAGGAGGAACGTCCGCGGGTTGCTGATGACGTGAATCAAGAGGTACGCGAGAACGCTGTAGGTCGTCAGCTCCCGTATGCTCGATAGCCTGACTTGACGACCATTCACCACTCGTAGTAGCGACCCCACCTCTCGTCTTCTCATCACGTGTGCGACTATCTTCAGTAAGAGGCGGAACACGCGGGTACAAGAATTGTCTCCCATACTTCCGAGCTGGCCTTTTGTGCACCGTGCTCCTGTCAGTGTCCTCTTCTCCTGAACGAAATGCATGCTGCGCCACGTCGGAAGGTACCTCATCGTCATCATCTGCAACATCCCGACGTTCACAGTCGTGATGATCATCTCCGTGGACAACCTCTTCTGCAAGTTGCTGTACAACCTCGAGTCCGTACTTGACTAGCTCATCCTGGTATTGTTCCTCTTGCTCTTCTCTGGCTACCTTCCTGTCATGCATCAGCAGGCAGATTTCCTCCTCTTGAATGGCCTCAAGCTCAGATGCTACTTCACGATCGTACCTTTGGGCTGCGTCAATGATATCTTCTACCGAAACTGCATCTGCAGAGTCCATCGTGGTGGAGTACCCATTTGGAGGCACGTCGTGAAAAACTTCAACTGATAGATCAGGTACCGCCGTCGGTGAAGAGTGTACAGAGTCAACTTGAACTTCCTGTCGATGTTCAGCTCGTTGCTGTGCCTCACGTTGCTCTGCCTCCTTGTATTCTGCACTTCGAATCGCTGATGCACGTGCCTCTTCAAATGCATAGGCCTGCCGTTCTGCACGTAGCCATTCTTGAAAATCAGCTTCATCCTGCAGTCTAGCAGCGTCCTCGTCGGCAAGCGCAGCATCTACTGCCCGAGTCATAGTAGAAGGTGGTGAGGAGTAGAGTGAGGAACATATTGGCGAGCCCGCCATGTACCTCTGGCACTCGTAGTCAATGTGCATCTCGCTGTCGCGCTCAGCCTGCTTCTTTTGCTCGACCAGTTCGGCTTCAAACTTCTCCGTCTCATTCTCTACACTGCTGCCAAACTGAACTCTAGATACTCCCGTCTTGCCGTATGGATTCGTTCGATTCGATCGCGGGGTCATAAATCCTTTTCCTTTTTGAGTACGAAGCCGTCCGATTTCACCTTCATAATGCTGCGTGCGAGCTTCTGCTGATCGGATTGCCTCAACAAGCTGCTGTTGTCGTTCTTCATCGTGCTGACGCTGCTCCGCTAATTCAAGCCAAGCCTTCTGGTACCGCTCGTCGTTCTCAGTCTTCATCTCCTGCACCTCCTTGAGCTCACAAGCCACTCTTGCCAGCTGGCTGCGCTTCCATTGCTCCATGTCCTCGGTATCCTTCTGATGCTTGGCTTTGTCCATCTCCATGAACGCCTGGCGCTGCTCGTCAACCTCCTCTGACCGACGCTGGAGCTGCTGCATGATCGTCGTGATCTTGGCCATCTCCTCCTGACCGAAACGCTGAACTTCCATTTCACGGCTTGCCAGTTGCTGCCTCTGATGTGCTAATTCTTGTTGCTCTCCACTGTGCTCGCGACGCCCGCACTCAATCTGGACCTGCAACTGCCTGTTCTGCTGCTGTAACATTAAATTATGCTGATGCGCTGCTGCCGCTGCCCTCTGCTGTTCCAACCATTCATTGTGTCTAGCTGCCTTGCATTCACTCTCATAGACCTTGGCCTGCTCCTTCGTGAGTAATTCTGTTCTTGGCACCGATTTGGCCACCGATGTTGCTGCCACGGAGCTGCTGCTGTCGACCGTCATGTGATTATCTGCATCCCTGAGGGGTGGCTGCGGCGTCATCTGCGAGAGCGGTATCTGTGGAGCTGCCGTCGTCGGCGCCTGTGTAGCTGGGGTCTGCATCTGCCCTGGTATTGACATAGCCACAGGAGTATCTTGCCGACCTTGTGGAGACTCCTTGTGAAACACCTGTAGGCCGACTGGAAGCGGCTGAGGTGTCTGCTGTGAACTGAGTGAGGGCATCGGTGCACGTGATGACAAGAAAGCCGATCTGCCTGTCGAGCTCCCTGGCGTACCTCCCGTCGGTATATATGCACTCGTGCCACCGTATGGATCCGTTCTGGCTGGTGAAGCTGAAGGCCGCCGAGCATCGTCTTGAGCTGGATTCTGCACTCCCAACTGCTGTACTGTACCTTGACCTCTAGAGACTTGCCCCTGCGGCTGTCTCAACGAGGCCTGACAGCGCAAGTGTTTGCCGTCCACGATTGGGGTTGGGTCTCGACTCGAAGGAAATGGCGGAGGTGGCGGCGGAGGTGGTGGTGGTGGGGGTTGCTCTGCACAGTCTGCTCGGAGATCCTTCTGCAGCGCCACCCTCCTGTCGTGACCAATATCAGCCTCCGTGCTTGATAATTCTGCTATGTCTGCCTCTCCTTCAGCTGCTTCTCGAAATAAGTCATGATAGTAGTCCAACATCGTCTCCTCATAGAGAGCCTCCTGCTTCAGTGCCGATATTTTGCCCTCGATCTTGTGCAGCTTCTCCTCCGTCTTCGTAATATTGTCCTTCGCTTCCCTGCGTTGAATAGCACATGGCTTGAGTTGCCACATCATCCACTTCATAACACTCAACTCCTTCTCTTGGGTAATCACACATGTTCCCAACCGCCGCCCGTGTACAATGACCTCTGCCGTTCTATGCATCCTCTCCTCCAAAGACTTCCGATACTTGGCTGTGTCGGACTTCGGCGGTGGGCTGTAAATGGAGTGATTCATGGCGTACTTGCTAGTGCTCATCATCGTCTCCTCCAGAACCTTAGCAGTCTCATTCTTGAATGTAGCACTATCTCGATCACGACGACGTTGATCCGCCTGCTTCTGCATTTGCTTCCTCCACGTGTTGTTGCAGCTCTTCTTCACGCATTGCCATGACGCTGGTTCGTTGGTCTGGCCGCAATCGATACAAGTCCATCTGCCTGGCTTCGCCATGCTGGAGTGGTGCGCCGCCAGAACCTTCTGCGCCTTCGTGACTCTGAGAAGAATCCTCGCCTGAGCTCGCTGTCGACGGCGACGCCGATGTGCAGCGCCCTCAGGGCGTTTGGCCGTCTGGCCTGCTCCTGGCGGGCGGCCCGCCGCGCGCGACCTCGCGCGCAGTCTGGCCCGCCGCGGGCTGCCGCCAGGGGCTGCCGCCGCTGCAAGGGGTGTGGGGGTGTCCTCCCCCTCGCTGCAGCCCCTATCGCGGCCGCCGCGCTGCCGCCCGCCCACGCGTGGGGCGGCGTCCGCCCCACCCCGAGTGGGCAAACGGCTCCTCCTCCTCCTCCTCCTCCCCGGGTCGCCTGCGGCCACGGGGGAAGCCGTGCACCCCTCCCCGCCTCTTTCTGAGCCCGTGCGACCTGCGCGCGGATGCTGGCCTCCCGGTGCGAGCCTTCTTCCCGAGCGGTGCCCCCGAGTGCCCGCCCGCGGTGTTCGCTCCTGCAGGCCGCGCTCCCCCCCCCCTCCCCCCTGCACGCTCCCGCCGCCGTTTTTCTGGCGCGGCCCTTCCGAGAGGCGCCGCCGTCGTCGGAGGCTCGAGCGGCCCCCCGGGTCCATCCCCGGACGCGGCAGCGACGCGCGGGCCGAGCCGGCGGCCTTTTGCTCGGTAGGAGCGAGCACGGGGCATGGACGGCCGAGCGGTGGCGAGTGCGTGGGAGAAGGACGTCAGGCAGTGGCGAGGCGTCCTGGCGTGCCTATGGCCCTACCAAGCAATGTTCTAAGAGCATTTTGTGGTTTCCACGACATGTTCTTGGAACATGTCTGGTTGAGATGGTCCTGTTTTAACATCTCGGGCTCATGTTCTAAGAACATGGTTTTTGTGGTTAAAACATTTTTGGGTTCTCAGAACATTTCGTGGTAGGACTATAGGAATGCGGGGACGGTCGGTCCCTGCTCAAACAGGGGACACAAACATCAATTCACGGAGCTCCGCGCGGATTTCTTGGATCTGCGCCGGGGCCCTCTGCCAGCGCCTCCAGCGTCGCCCTGAGCTGTTCGGTGCCCTGTGGAGGGGGGGCGCTCGGCGCAGCTCCAAGAAATCCGCGCGGGGCTCCGAAAGTGTATGGTGATGCCGCTTTTTCTTCCTACTTTGATGATGCCCTGGCGCCGCAGGCTCTGGGCGCTCTAGTATCTACGACCTGGGCAGCAGGGTGACAGTGGGTCTCTCGTCTCGAGCGCCCTCCCTGTAGGTGCGCGCCCCAGTGCTGAGAGTCAGGACCGCCAGCTGCCGCGGTAACTTTTTTCCATCCGCCCCTCCGTTCGCCGTGGCCTTGAACTGCGGCCTCGGGGCATTATTATGCTGCATTGGACCCGGATCTAGAGCGACGAGAGAGCTAGAGGCTCCCCAAATGACAGAAAACGGTGTCGACAAAAAGCGGTGCACCAGTAACGCAAGCCATGGCATGGAGCTCTCCACACAGACACTTGATTCTCGAGTCTTCAGTCCCCCTCCGCCCAAGCACCTTCAGTCCATCTCAGAGTTCGGCCCCCCCAGGGCCGAACAGTGTCCCAAAGGTCCCAGCATTTCTCGTACGCTTCAGACGAAAAAAGAGCGGCAGCAAGCCTTTGAAGATTGTTCGCTCTTCGTTGTTCTCGAGCCCTTGGACATGTGTATCCCGAACCTCCGGGGCCCGCCCTCGATCTCCCGGGGCCCGGCGAGGGCCCCTGGGGCCCCGCGCGGGCCATAGCTTTCCGTCGCCACTGTCTCGCGGCATGAGGATGCCCGTCAGTGTCGGAGTCCTTGAGATTGGCACCGTCACCAACATCGGCGGTGCGCCTGCACCGAAGGAAGATGAGCCCACCATCGGGGACGATGGCAAGATGCGGGCTTCCTCGGTGACCGACAGCTTGACACTGGCCCCAACATCCAAGACCATCTTCCCCCGATGGAGACGTGCCCCTGCGTTGGTGTCGGTGGCAATTTCCAAGCCTTCAGCAGGGAGGGCCACTCCGCGCGGACACTCGCGCGTAAGCTTCCCGCGTAAGGCTGCGCGTAAGCGTACTCTTCTCCGCGTGGTGTGCCACGCTGGTGGTCCGCCGCGGCGTAAGCCGGGCACGTCTTGTCGCGTAGGGCCCCTTCCTTGTCGCCGCACACTTGCAGAAGCCTCCCATCGCGACCTTTTCGCGGCTTCAAGGACGTCCGCCAGTAGCCAAGGGGAGAAGAACCACCGACCCCAAGAATTGGCGTTCACGACGCGGCCCTACGCGTTTCCCGAACAGCCCTGCCTGTTCGATCCATTATTTGGGTGCGTTTATTGAACGGCTTCGCTTCTGGGGATGGTCATGATCTATAAGGGTGGACCCTGCTCTCCTACTCGGCGGCGAGCGAGGGAGGAAAATGAGAAGGTGAATACCTCCACAGAAGGCGGCGGGAGTTCTCAGAAGACTGCGCGCCATCTGAAAAGTTCTTCGTGTCGTCGGGGAAGGCTTCGAAAGCTTCTCAGAAGGCCGTGGGACCTCCGAGCCTTCCGAGAAGGCCTCCTCCTTCTCGCTCGCCCCCCCCCCCTGCTCGCCGCCAACATCTACGAGGGTGGACCCTGCCCTCTTCGGAAGGGTCACTCCCCCCGCTCGCCGCCGGCTCCTGCCTCGGCGGCCGCGGCAGGGGCCGCGCCCTTGGCGCCTCGGCGGGGCGGGCGGCGATACAGCGGGCGAGGAGGCAGGGCGCGGCTCCTCTGCGGGCACGCGCGTGCTTCCGGGCACGAGGTCAGGGCTCCGGAGAGGAGAAAGCACGTGTAGACACGATGATCATCGTCGGCTCCCGGGAACGATGGGAAGATGTGGGAAGTGGGGGGGAAGACGAAAGCCCCAAAAATATGAGAAAATAAAATAAATCCTGGGATTTGTGCTTATCTATTTGTGTGTCCCAGGGCCCCTTTAAAGGAGCTTGGCTCTTTGATTCCGATTGGTCACGCTTCGCGCAGCCCTCGCCACGGAGGAAGCGGGCCCTGAGGGAGAAACGGGTCCTGAGGTTTTTTGTTCGCCGTCTTGGCTTCATTGTGCCCTCCACGGGCCCCGGACTGGCAGAAAGCGGCTCAGGATGAAGAATTGTACTTGGGGAAGGCCCTAGGTCAGAGGAGGAAAAGGTATCCATACATCTACCCTTCCCTCGTTTTCCCGTTTTTTGGACCAGGGTCCAGGGCCCGTTTGCCTCAGGACCCGCTTCCCCCATGCTGAATCCCCACCAGCCCATACAGAGACGGTGCCCAGGCAGACGGCAGCCGTGATACAAGAGCTGGCGAGTAGGCCGAGGCCCAATGATCAGTTCTGTGCGATACCGCGCGGAGCCAGAGGATGAGAAGGATGAGGCACAGGAGGCGAATAGGACACAGGGAGATGAAAAGGATGAGACAGCACGGGCCTTGTTTGGCCTTTCGCTCTGAGAGGCCTTGTGCCCTCGTGGAGCCATCTCGGGTTGTCTTAGTCCATGCGGGACGCAATGTTGGGCTACTTGAGAAACCCTCATGGCGCCATCTGGTTGCCCTCTTGGGGGTATCTTGGAGTTCTCTTGGGCTCCCCAGGGGGGCGTCTGGGGGCTGTCTTTGTTGGGCCTCGTGGAGCCATCTTGGAGGACATCGGTCAAACTTGTAGGCCATTTGGGACTATCTAGAGCCCTCCTTGGCACCATATTGGAACCCTCTGGGTCCTCTTAGGGCCCTCTTGGGTTCCCTGCAGCCCTCTTGAGGCCAACCTGGAAGACATCGAGAGGTGGGGTCGTATTGTAATCAGCGGTGCCTCTCTTGAGCCCCAACAGTGATGTTGATGACGATGGTGACGATGATGATGGTGACAATGCTGATGCTGATGGTGAGTGTGATGATAATGATGTGATGAGGACGATGATGATGGTGGTGGTGGCGGTGATGATGATTACCATGATGGGGATGATGACAGTGATGATGATGATGATGATGATGATGATGATGATGATGACGCTGATGACGACGATGCTGGTGGTAATGATGATGCCAGTGCTGACTTTTGTGTTGATGATGATGGAGATGGTGAGGGTGATGATGATGATGACGCTGATGACGATGCTGATGATGGTGCGGATAATGTTGATGTGTGTGATAATGCTGGTGATGGTGGTGGTGGGTGATCCGTATGAGTGTCATGAAGATGGTTCTGCTGCTGGTGATGGGGGTGGTGGTGATGAGGCTGATGATGGTGATGGTCGGTGTAGTGGCGGTGGCGATGTGGGTGATGATGATGATGATGATGATGATGATGATCATGCTGCCGGTAGTTGTAGGGGGTGATGTTAGTGGCGCTGATGATGCGGATGATGGTGATGGTGATGATGGTGATGGTGATGGTGATGTTGATGATCACTGTACGGATGAAACTGATGATGCTGATGCTGATGGTGATGGTAACGGCGACGATGATCATGTTGAAGATGTTGCTGATGGTGATGATGGCCATGATGAGGATGATAATGATGACGATGCCACTGCTGATGATGGCGATGATAATGACGATGATTGGAATGACAATGCTCACGAATCTGACATTGGTGGTGATGCTGTTGCTGCTGACGATGATGCTGATAGTTATGATGACGATGATGTGTATAATAAGTGTGATGTTGATGATGCTGATGATGCCGCTGATGATGATGTTGATTATTTTGCTAGTGACGATGAAGCTGATGCTGTCGGCGATGCTGTTGCTGCTGGTGATGGTGATGATGAGGAGGTTGATGTTGATGATGCTGATGCTGGTGGTGATGATGATGCTGCTGTTGATGATGATGTTGGTGATGATGATGATGACGATGATGATGATGTTGCTGATGATGCTGATGATGATGTTGATGATGATGATGATGACGATGACGATGACGATGATGATGATGGTGATGCTGATTAAATATTATGATGATGATGATGACGATGGTGATGGTGGTGGTGATGAGGATGAGCAGGAAGTGGGGAGGAGGAGCAGGAGGAGGAGGAGGAGGAGGAGGAAGAGGAGGAGGAGGGGGAGGAGGAGGAGGAAGAGGAGGTGGAGGACGACGGTGCCAGGAGAAGGAGAAGGCGAACCAGGAGGCGGGTAACGGAGGAGACGGCGGAGGGGATGGCGGGGTAGGACGACGACGGCGAGCCGCATGTATGTGGTGAGGGTGCTGCTGACGAGTCGGAAATTCTGACGACGGGGAGGCGGCGGAAAAGGGCCAGGCGATGGCCGACGAGGACATCTAGGTCAAGCATATGGCGGAGGAGGAGGGGGATGACAAATACATCGAGACCGCAGCTGAGGAGGATGATACTGATCAGGAGCAGGAGAGGAGATGGCTGATGAAGGATGATGAGGAGGCCGCGATGAGGAGGAGGAGGAGGAGGAGGATGAAGATGAGGATGAGGATGGGGAGGAGGAGGAGGAGGAGGAGGAGGAGGAGGAGGAGAAGGAGGAGGAGGAGGAGGAGGAGGAGGGTGGCGATGAGGAGGATGAGGACGAGATGAGGATAGGGATGGAGAGGAGGAGGAGGCGGAGGAGGAGGAGGAGGAGGGGGAAGGAGGAGAAGGAGGAGGAGGAGGAGGAGGAGGAGGGGAGGAGGAGGAGGAGCAGGAGGAGAAGGAAGAGAGGAGAGGAGGAGGGAGGAGGAGGAGGAGGAGAAGGAGGAGGAGAGGAGCAGGAGGAGAAGGAAGCGGAGGAGAGGAGGAGGAGGAGGAGGAGGAGGAGGAGGAGGAGGAGGGCGGAGGAGGACGAGGAGGAGGGGAAGGGGGAGGGGGAGGAGGAGATGGAGGACGGCGAAGCAGAGGAGAACGGTAGCATGTTGATGGCGGAGGAGGGCGAGGAGGGCGGCGGAGGAGGAGGAGGAGGACAAGGTGGTGGACGAGTGCGAGGACAAGGACGAGGGCAAGGAGGAAGAGGAGGAGGAGGAGGAGGAGGAGGAGGAGGCGGAGCACCAGGACAATGAGGCCGAACTCCGGGTCCGAGAATGGAGCCCCCCGTCCAGGTCTCCGCCATCCCGCCCATCCCCGCCGGGCCAGCGAAGGCGCAGAAGGGCTGGAACAGCGTGCAGCTGGGCCGGGCCCTCAGCGGACAAGGGCGGTCGCGGGTCGTCTGTCGTCGTCGTCGTCGTCGTCGTCGTCGTCGTCGTCGTCGTCGTCGTCGTCGTCGTCGTCGTCGTCGTCGTCCGTCGTCGTCGTCGTCGTCGTCGTCCGTCGTCCGTCGTCCGTCGTCGTCGTCGTCGTCGTCGTCGGTGTCGTCGTCGTCGTTGCCGACGACGACGTCGTCGTCGCCGGGCCGCCGGCGGCACCGTCGCCCCGATGCCTGGCCCCCCGAGGCCCACGATGCCGAGCCCGCTGGGCCCACGGAGCGGGCCACCGCGAGCGGGCCGGGCCTCTCGCGAGGGCGGCGGGCACCGAGCTCGGCCCACGTGCTTTTCGTCGTCGCCGAAGTCGCCGTCGTCGCCGTCGCTGTCCTCGTCCGCGTCCTCGGCGTCGTCCTCGTCGTCGCCGTCGTGGGAGGGTGGTGGTCGTGGCCCTCGAGTGCGATAACGGAACAACGCGAGTGATTCAACGCACTTTATACCGCGCCCACCGCACTTGACGGGGGCGAACGAGGAGGAGGTGGAGGAGGGGAGGAGGAGGGGGAGGAAGAGGGAGGGGACGCAGCACGACGCCCAGCTCCGGGCTGGCCCGCGATGCAAGGCGGTGCCCCTGCCATGCCCGTTTCCGGGGCCCCCGTCCGGCCACGCACGGGACGACGGAACCTTGGCCGCCAGAGTGACGCGCGGCTTTCGGGGGGCGTTGGGGTGGGGGTGCGGCTGGGGGTGCGGCTGGGGGTGTGGCTGGGGGGGGGGGGGGCGGAGGCGGCGGGGAACGGAGGAGAGGGGGGCGGCGGCGGCGGGGGGGGTGGGGGGGGCAAAGCCCACGCGCCCAGGCCGCTGCTGTCGCGCCGCACGCAGCCGTCGGCAGGCGACGCGCCTCAGGCCGCTCTCGCACGGGGCCGCGCCGGCGTGTGGCAGGCCGCGGCGCAGCAGCCGCAGGGCGCGCGGCGGAGGAGGCGAGGGGGCCAGCGGTGGCCGGCGCGGTGCGCTCCGCCTGCCGAGCCCGGGCTCGGGCGCGCGCGGAGGCTCGGGGGAGGCTTCGGGCTGCGGCGGGGCCCCGGTGGGCCTGGCGGTGCCTCGTGCCTCCACGGCTGGAGGCCGTTGGAGAAGCTGGGGGCCAGGGTGCCGATTGAAGTCGTCGTCGTCGTCGCCGAAGTTGTCGTCGTCGTCGTCGTCGTGGTCGTCGGCGTCGTCGTCGTCGTCGTCGTCGTCGCCGTCGAGGTCGAAATCGTAGTCTTCGTCGTCGTCGTCGTCGAGGTGGTCGTGGTGGTCGTGGTCGTCGTCGACTTCGTCTTCGTCGTCGTCTAAGTTTTCGTCGTCGTCGTCGCCGAAGTCGTCGTGGTGGTCGTCGTCGTCATCATAGTTGTCGTCATCGGCGTCGTGGTGGTGGTCGTCGTCGTCGTCGAAGTCGTCGTCATGGAAGTCGTCGTCGTCGTCGAACGTCGTAGTCGTAGTCGTCGTCGTTGTTGTTGTCGTCGTGGTGGTCGTGGTCGTCGTCGTCGAAGTCTATGTCGTCGTCGTCGTCGTCGTGGTGGTTGTCGTTGTCGAAGTCGTCGTCGTCGTCGTCGAAGTCGTCTTCGTCGTCGTCGTCGTGGTTGTCGTCGTTGTCGCAGTCGAAGTCGTCGTCGTCGTCGTCGTCGTCGTCGTCGTCGTCGTCGTCATCGTCGTGGTCGTGGTCGTCGTCGTCGTCGAAATCGTCGTCGTCGTCGAAGTCGTCGTCGTGGTTGTCGTCTTCGTCGTCGTCGTCATCGTCGTGGTCGTCGTCGTTGTGGCATGTCGTCGTCATCGTCGTCGTCGTCGAGGTCGTCGTCGTCGCCGTCGCCGTCGACGGAGTCGAAGTCGTCGTCGTGGTCGTCGCCGTCGTCCTGGTGGTGGTGCTCGTGGTCGTCGTCGTCATCGGCGTCGTCGTCGTCGCGGTGTTCTTGGTCGTCGTCGTCGTCGTCATAGGTGCCGCCCAGAGGAGGCCACGCCACCTCTGCGGGGCCTCGCGCGAGGGAGAGGGGCACGCGACCGGCGGTGGCCCTCCCAGGGGAGGCTGGCGGCCTCCTGCCCAAGGGCCCACAGGCACTGCTGAAAGGGTCTGGATGCTTCCGAGAAGGCCTCTGGAAGGCTTTCATGCATCGGAAGCTGGAGCATATCCCCAGACCCCCTCGGGCCATGAGAAAATCGTGACGGAGGGTTTGTCGTTATTTTCAGTCTCCCGGGGGCCCTTGTTGGGCCTCGGGGCCTTCAAAAGACGATTCAGGACGATAGGCCGGTCCCGGGGAATGGGTCCAGACTGCTGGGGGTCCACGTTATGAAAAATTCATGACGTTGGGGGCCCATGCACATTCCCAGTGGCGGATTGTTTTTCAATCCCAGGACTTGCGAGGGTCGGGGGGCGACGTCGGGGTGGTGTGGTGAATCCTTTTTTCCCTTGCTTCCCTGAGGGAACATATTGAAAAATGTCTACACCAGGATCACGTACACCAGGACCCGCTGTTCTGTGCGAGTTTCAGTGCGGGTCCCCTTCGAAGGTTTATGCCTGTGCCTTCGTGGTTCCTCCACACGGGCGGCTCTTCGTGTGATTGAGATTCTGGAGACCCGTACCAGGCTTCTTGAAGGGGGGAAGGCTTCTTTAAAGGAGGTTGCTTCGTAAAAGGCGCGGGTCTTGTCTGTGGATGTGCGGCCCGCGCCTTCTAAGAAGCAGGGCTGCTTCTCTAAAGCCTTCCCTCTACCCCCTTGTGTGCGCCGCCAATCGCCGTCGTGAAAGAGCCAAAGTGCCAGATGGGCTGGGGAGGGCGCCCCCCACCCAGACCTGGACATGCTGAAAGAGTTCGAGAGCACCGGCGGCGTCTTCATAGAGGAGGCGGACGAGGACGAGGCCTCCCAAGACATGCTCGCGCTGTAAGGAAGAAGCCAGGGCAGGAGGTGCTTCGCAGTCTCCGGCCTCTGGGGGCCCTCGCCGGGCCCTTGGACCGTCGAGGAACGACATCTGAACGAGAGGCCGGCCCCCCACGGGGAAAAGGTCGGGCCTTCGTGGCACCGCGCACATGGAGGGCATCACGGCGCCCCGCGTCTGTGGGAACAGTGGGACAGCTCAGTGGGACAGCGGCGGAGACAGTGGGGCACTGGGATAGTGGGACAGTGGGACAGTGGTTGGGGCCGTGGGGAAAGTGGGGAGAGTGGGACCGTGGTGGGAACTGGTGGGGAGAGTCGGGACAGTGCGACAGTGGTGGGGGCACTAGTGGGGACAGTGGGGACGGGCGGTACCGCCGGCTCGTGGCGCCTGGTGAGGTTCTGGAGCTCTCGCCGCGGTGCTCACTCGACGTCGCGATCGCCGCCGCCGCTGTCGCCTCCTTTTCCTCCCCCTTGCCGCTCCCCAAACACCTCGCCTGGCCGCCCGAACCCAAAGTAGTTAGATGTACACTGTTTTTCAAACTAAGAATTGCCCGAACGAGCACGAACCTATTTTTTAAATTAACGCTTCATCTTGCCCTAGCGTTAACCTCGCTTACCTCACGGACCCAACCGAACCAAACCTTCGTCATAAACAAGTCGCAACCCTAATCCCAATCAGCATACCGCACAACACACCCCTGACCCAAACCGTAACACCACACCATATTCAATCATGAATTCTCCCCCACACCGTTCAGCACCTTCAGCTCTGACCTAACACCCGCATGCTGGGGAGGGCGGCGAGGGGGGTTGTGGAAGCGCAAGCCTGGGCCATAGCAAGAAGGCGACGACGATTGGCACGCGCTGCAAGATAAATCATAGGAGAACGCAGAGCTGAGAGGTTCGCTCAACGAGCAGGAACAGTATGCCGACAACCCTTGCGGGGCTCTTCAGACCATCTAAGGCTCTTTGATCATGTAGGCAGCCAGGGCCGACGCTGAAGAATTCAACATCTAGGTTTCGCGACCCCCTGTCGTTGCGTAAGATGGCTGGAGGTTACAATTGAAGACGCCATTACTCTGATGCTCGCGCATATATTGCGGGGCGGTGGCGGGTCGTCCACACCAATGTTCATTTGTGTATTGATGTTGGTGATCCAGGTCGCGGCTTACATGCGCCGTAAGTGACGCGGCAAAACAATGGTTTCATGCAGATATTCATATTTGCGTGGCCTGGCTTGTATGACGATAGGTTCCTGGTGCAATACTTACACATATCTACCTTCAGGAAGTATGATCCGATGTCCATGGTTGGTTTTCGGGGCTCGTGGTTGTCTCTGGGTGTTTTTAGACGTCCTCTGATTTCGGCGCCCCTGGATCGGTCAGCATATCCACACCCGTATGCCACCACGTGTTCTGTATGTTTGCTTGTGCGCGTGGGTGTCCCTAAGTGTCCCGAGGTCTCCTTAGATGCCGCTACGTATCTTTAGGGATCCGCGGGTGTCTCTAGGCATCCCCATGTGTCCTTGGATGTCTTTCAGTGTCCCTGGATATCCATTTGTCTGCACATGTCCGTGGCTGTCCCCAGGTGTCCTTGGATGTCCTCAGGTGTCCCTGGATGTCCTAATGTGTCCTTGTATGTCCCGGGATGTCCCTGGATGTCCCTAGGTGTCCCTGGATGTCCCTCGATGTCCCTGGATGTCCTTTGATGTCCCTGGATGTCCCTGCGTGTCCTTTGATGTCCCTATGTGTCCTTGGATGTCCTCTGGATGCGCGCCTCGGACATGCCACCCTTGAAATTTCTCGGGCCCGCTCGAAATCAAAAGTTCGTGCGTTCAAGTTGTGGGGAATCTCATTTGAAAACAAATCCAAATACAATACGCGTGCACAACTTTTTCTGATTCCTACACTGTTCGATCGACTGCTCCATACGATGGCGAACTATTCTGGTCTGGGCTTCGCGGATCTCCTCGTCGTTTGCCGACTCATATGTGCTGTTCATCTCACAACAAGAGAAACTCATGCCACTCCTCCTCTTCTGAAGATGCGCTTCTGCTGCTGCTACTGCTGCTGCTGTTGCCCCTTCTTCTTCTCTTGAATATCCTCCTCCCCCCCTTCAGAGTGCCGATCACTCAAATCCTTTGCCATGCAATGCCCCCGTTGGCCCGTCCAAACTCATCGCGCCTCGCACGGAAGTCTGGCGGTAGGCTGTGATGCCGGACGGCATGGTTATACTTTTTTTGGCGGGGCACCGGGGCGGGTTCTCGACTCTACAAACGACGGGGCGTAGACACAGAAGTCGCTCGATTTCATCGTTCTGTTAATGCCTGTCTCTAAGCTCGAGGCGACGGCCGATACGATTCGATACCACATTCGAAATTCTTGCCCGCGCCCATGACACAAACAAAACAGCACGGCAAATCCGCAGTGCAACTGTTACTGCACACTACAATTTTTGGGGAGCCATTATCCATCTTAGCTTTAGTTTGAGCAGTTGTTTCTGATGTTGCTGCACATTTGTGTGGGTGTCCTATGGGTTTCGTGGGGTTCGCATGTGTTATCATGGTGGTCTCTCTCTAATTGGCACTAGCCACGCCTTGTTTTGTCTACGTTTTCCCAGGTTCCTGATGTGTTCAATAGGGTTTCATGAGTTTCAATACGTTTCGCTGAGTTTCCACAAGTTTGCACAGAGCGTGATGTTGTCCTTACGTGTCCTTACTTGTCCTTCGATGTCCCTAGATGTCCCGGGATGTCCCTAGATGTCCCTGGATGTCCGCATTTGATGTCCCTGGATGTCCCTAGATGTCCCTGGATGTCCGTGGATGTCCCTGGATGTCCCTGGATGTCCCTGGATGTCCCTGGATGTCCCTGGATGTCCCTAGGTGTCCCTAGATGTCCCTAGATGTCCCTGGATGTCCCTGCATGTCCCTGGATGTCCCTGGATGTCCCTAGATGTCCCTGGATGTCCCTGTTTGTCCCTGGTTCCTCTGTTTTGCCCTGTGATACCATGTCCCTGTGTGTCCTTGATGTCCGCGATTTTCCTTGTTTGTCCAGGGATATGTCCCCAGGTTTGTCCCCGGATATGTTGATGTCCTGTTCTTCTTCATGGCCTTTTTTGTTGGTGCGCTTGTCTTCCGTAATTGGTTGACAAACCCGTTGTCTGGTCGTGTTGTGTGGCCCCTAAGAAACATCATCTTGTCGGCGTGCAAGATTTAGCCATCGAGGGCAACACCCGCCGACATCAGCGGCCCAAGAAGGCCCCAAATTGAGGACATGTGAATGCTTGCGCGGCCCACATCGGCGGACATCGCTTCACGCTCAGCCAGAAATTCGTGGACATCAGGCCCGACAGGGCCCGCAACCGCGGACATCTGCTTGTTTTTGCAAAAACAACCCATGAAAACTCAAAGAATTCATTCCTCGATTTTAAAGGGAATTTTGCTGTCGGGACCAAAAGCGTGGACATCATACATACGTTGCAGCCCGAAAGTGCGGACATCGTACCCCGTTGAGGCGCCAGAACGCGGACATCGCGCATCGCCGCGCCAAAATGAGGATACCATGGATACCGCGGAGGCGTTCCCTCCTGGATTCTCTTATGTTCTTCTCCCGTCGAAATGACATTCCATACATATAGTCGAATTGCACGGTATCTTTGGATACATTAAATATACTTCTCTGTAGTTCTGGAATTCCTCCTTCACCAACCAAAAACACAACATTGTCCATCGTAACCTAGAGATTCTTTCAACAAACCTGATATTCACGTGATATCATGGTATTATTATTGACCAGCCATCTATCAACGAAACAACTGTGCTTTCTCATTGTCTCCCAAACACATTCATGAATTCCACAGCAAGTCCCTGTGCACGTGCATTGCCTGACTTCTCGTGGATGCATTTGAAAACGGTGCAACCCCACACCCTAAGGTTACTTATATGTGGTGTTTTGCACACGCGCATGCCGCAACGCACGTGGTCATGACACATGCGCGTGTCATACCTCACTTCTCTGTAGCGGCATGTTGCGTTTATGTGTGCGACGCAGCAATGAAGACACGCATGTTCAGCAACACTAAAGTTTCCCTTGCAATACCAGCATGCAGGGTATTAGTGCAGGCGTCTAACCAGATGAATCTTGTAGGTTCCATGCTTGCTTCCTCCCCATTTAGTGCGGGAGCATTTTGTGGCGAATGTTGTGTCGCATTTGGTTTGGCACGAAGGGCACACACATGCACATTAACTGTCTCTATGCGTTGCATTGGCCTTCGGCATGAGCCGCCTAGTGTAGGTACATGTGTAACTAAGAGAGCTTTCCTGTGTCGTACCCGGTGGCTAATGTATTGAATATTCGATGCGTTTTCATTTTTCATTCAATGGTTTCTGCCCGATGCACCCTCCAACATCTCGTACCAGATGCTGCGTTTTCTCGAACAGCGACAGGCCGCCGAATTCTAGACCAAACCCCAATGCGAATTCGGCCCCTATGCGCGTCGTCTGTCATCATCGTCGTCGTCATCGTCGTCGTCTTCAATGTCGTCGGCCTTTCCGTTCTGTCGGCCGTCTGTCCACCGCGCTCTGTCGCGCGCGGCGCCTGTATCTGAAACGATGGCCAACCGAGGAGAAGGGAAAGTAAGAAGGGGAAACAGAAGGATAGGAGAGGGAGCAAGAGAAAAGGAAAGAAGGAAGGGAAAACCGACGAACAGGAGAAAGCGACGGACGCCGAGAATAATGTGGATGATTGTGCTTCAGGAAAGGAAGTGGAGGAACACCTGGATAAAGAAATTTAGAAACAATAAAGGAACGAGGAGAAGGCAGCTTTAGATTGATCCCTGGCCATATTTTGTATCCTTCCCTTCCGTTCCTCTTCGTGAAGATCGAACATGTTCCTCATGTTATCCTTGCCCATCGTTGCCTTCAACCACATCCAACCATCGGCAACTTCACAAAGGACAAACAGGGACACCAGGGACATCTAAGGACATCCGAGGACATCTAAGGACATTCGAGGACATAAACGGACAAACGCGGACATGAGTTACCAACCACACCAGCCACGCGGATAGTCGCCCTGGGGGAGGGTGTTGCCCGAGCCCTCACCGGGCCGCGGGCCCTGCAAACAAAAAGCTTCGTGATGCATGAGCAGACAGACCCAGACCCCCTCGAGTAACGAAAAAATCATGGTGGAAGTTTTTCTGAATTTTCGGCCTCCGGAGGCCCTCACCGGGCCTCGGCAGCGTCAAAACGACTCAGGATGCAAAGCCGGCCATGGCGAACGGGTCGGCATCTCTGGGGGCCGACGTAATGAAAAACACATTACGTCGGGGGTCTGGGGACGGCGGCGAGCCCAGGGGGAAGTGAAATGGAGAAGGTCTGCTCAGAAGGCTCGGACGTCCCCAGGCCTTCGGACAAGCTGTCGAAGCCTTCCCCGAAGACGCCGGGAGTTCCTCCGAGGGCCCGAGGGTTTCTGAGAGGCCCTGCCGCCTTCCGAGAGAGCCTTCTCCCTCTCGTTTCCCCCCCTCGCTCGCCGCCGAGCGCCTGGGGGGAGGTTCCGGAAGCCGAGGCCCCGGTCCCCGCGGCGCTGGCGTCCCTGGCGGCCCCCGCCCCCGGTGGCGAGGAGGGCCAGAGTTCAGGAGGGAAGAAACACACAGACACAATCCATCGTCGATTCCCCCAGAAAATATGCGAAATCATGGGAAGTGGGGGGGAAGACAGAAACGCAGAAAACATGGGAAAATATGGGGGATCCTTTTATCTGTCTCTATCTGTTTGTGTGTCCCTGGGGCCCTTCAAGAGTGGCCTTCTCTGCGCTGGGGCTCGGAGGTGTTTCGAGCGGGGCGCCGAGCAGCGGAGACGCGCCGCACTTTTTTACCGGGCCGGACGAGAGGGGGGGAATTGGGAATCAGTGTGATATCAAGGTGCAGTATCTGTTCTTATCAGTGTGACAACTGGTGTGTCTCCAACTGGCGACTTGCTTGTCGCATTTATTTTTTCTGGGGAGGTATATCCTTGAGCTTGCTCAGGATTCTTCCAAGGGGGGGATTGGGAAAGGGGGGGTACGAACTCTGCTGCATGCAGCTGGTTTCGGCTCCGCCGAGGGGCCGCTTCCTCGATACATCGCCGCCTCCGGCGCCGGGAGGCGCCGGGAAAATCGGCGACGTGATCCGATTCTCAAATCCTCCCTTTGCTATCCCCCCCTTATCGCCTGGCCCGACACTGCCACGGCCTTCCTCTGCTCCCTGTCCAGACCCCCTCGGGCCATGAACAAAACTACGACGGAAGATTTTAGGATGATTGTAGGCCTCCGAGGGCCCTTCCCGGGCCCCGGGACCGTCAAAAACGAGTCGGGAGGAGAAACCGGCCCCGGGGAACAGGTCGAGAACTCCAACTACTCTGGCGAAGGACCCACCCATATGCAGTTATGAATACCGTCGCGGCGGGTATCACCTTCGGCGGATCGGCGGATCTCCTTGTGAAGGGTGCGCCGACATGGGGCGGGGCCGCCATGCGGGCGCTGCCATTGGGGCCGCCCGCAGGGGGCGCGGAGGTCAGACGGACCGGGTTACATGCTGATACGACCCGTTGCTGCTGACATGTCGTCGTCGACGGCGAAACAACGAGACATCGACGAAACAACGACGAAGACGACGACGACGATGAAGACGATGACGACGACGACGACGACGACGACGAAACAACGAGACGGTGATGGGACAGCGAGGCAAAGACGACGACAAGGAGAGAATGTCGCGGCAACGGTACGACCACGGCGACAGCAGTACGACGACGAAGCAACGAGACGACGACGACGAGACAACGACGATGACGACGACGCCCCTCCGCCTCCCTCACCCCCTCCCTCCGCCTCTGCCCCCCTCCTCCTCCTCCTCCTCCTCCTCCTCCTCCTCCTCCTCCTCCTCCTCCTCCTCCTCCTCCTCCTCCTCCTCCTCCTCCTCCTCCCTCGTCCACCGTCGGAACTCCGAAGCTGAGACGACGACGACGCCGACATGTCGAGCTCCATTGGGGCCCTCTTCGGGGCCTTCAGGGGGGCCCTCTTGGGCCCTCCGCGTGGATCCAATAGCTGACAGAAAGCTGACAGAACCGGCGTCGCTGTGGCAGCGTCGTTTCTGTCAGCTTCCTGTCAGCTCTCGGGCCCCATTGGAGCCCTCTTGGGGTCTCCAGGAGGCCCTCTTGGGCCATCCAGGGGGCCCTCTGGGGCCCTCCAGGGGGGTCCAAGAGGTGACAGAAAGCTGACAGAAGCGGCGTCGCTGATGCAGCGTCGTTTCTGTCAGCTCACGGGCCACATCGGGGCCCTCTTGGTGCCTCTAGGGGGCACTCTTGGGCCCTCCCACCCCTCATCAGGACACCATGAAGACACCTCCGAAGGACACCGCCATGAGTACGCCACCGTGAGGGCACCATGAGGACACCATAATGGAGATAGCACCATGAGAACACCACCATGAGGGCGCCGCCAAACTACGGGGGGTGGCGGCATGCGAACGCAGCCACTCGCGCCTTAGGTGCAGCTCCGTATGGGGCCACGAACCGTGTGAGGAGTGTGCCGAAGTGAGGGGTGGGCGGCATGTGAACTCAGTCACTAGGGCCTTAGGTGGGGCTCCCTATGGGGCCACGAAGCGTGTGAGGGGTGGCGGCATGTGAGGGGTGTGCCATAGTGAGCGGAGTGGAGGCATGCGAACGCAGCCACTGGAGCATTTGGTGGAGCTCCCTATGGGGCCACGAAACGTGTGAATGGTGTGCCAAAGCGAGGGGGTGGCGGCATGCGAACGCAGCCACTTGGGACTTCGATGAAGCTCTCTACGGGGCCACGAAGCGTGTGAGGGGTGTGCCAAGTTTGAGGGGGGCGGCATGCGAACGCAGCCACTGGCGCCTTCGGTGGAGCTCCCTATGGGGCCACGAAACGTGTGAGTGGTGTGCCACAGCGAGGCGGGTGGCGGCATGCGACCGCAGCCGCTTTGGCCTTAGGCGGGGCTCCCTATGGGGCCACGAAGCGTGTGAGGGGTGTGCCAACGTGAGCGGGTAACAGGAGGAGGGAGGAGGGGGAGGAGGAGGAGGAGGAGCAGGAGGAGGAGGAGGAGGAGGAGGAGGAGGAGAGGAACGAGGGGATTGTCCTTTCAAAACAAGGACCAAACTAAACACAGGATGGCTGGGAATCGTGACGACGGGGGTCTATAGGTGCTGTGGTTGTGCTGCTGCCGATTTCTCTTTCTCCCGATCTTCCCCCACCCCTCGCGCCCATCCCCATGATCTGTCGCCTCAGTGATTGCTGGTGGCACTATCTCCTGCCCTCCGCTCGGAGTCGTTCTCGTTACTGCGCTCGCGTGCTCGTGCACACCTGCCCTCTCGGGGCAGGTGCCGTGCAGCCCCTCGGTTGTGGTGGAGCAGGGGCGAGCCGCTCCGAGCTCAGCCCCTGCCCCCGTCCCGCTCTCTGCCGCCTGCTCCCCTCGTGTGCTCGCGCCCTTGCCCTTGCCCTGCCTCTTCCCCCAGCGCTCCAGGCGTCGCGAGAGCGAGGGAGAGCCCGACGGGTCCAGTGCGCTGGGCATGGGCATGTGTACACGTGTGCACATGCGACTTCTGGGCACCCCCCATGGAGAATACGCGACGTCGGAGGTCTTGGCCCTACCCCTCCTCCCCTGCCTCCTTCTCGTGCCCCCCCCCCCCACCCACCCGCCCCTTCGCTTTGCCTTCCAGCCCATGCCCTCTCTTCCTCTCCGCCCTGCCGCCCTCCAGGCCTTAACCTCGTGCCCCCTCCTCTCCTATTAACGCATCCCCTCGCCTGCTCTCCCAGCGCGTCGTCATCATCATGAGGGGCCCTTCCACGCAAGAGTGCAATGTGCACCAGAGGGGGGGTAAACGGGTAAACCATAATGAGCCATTCATTTTATCTAAAACGCCGATTTGACTTTGATGCTTCTCCCCCTCCTTCCCACCCACCCCTCTATAACTAGCTCTGATCGGCGGCGAACGAGGGGGGGGCGGGGGGAAGTGAGATGGAGTAGGCCTTCTCAGAAGGGCGCGGGGCTTCTCAGAAGCCCTCGGACCTTCTGAGGAAGTTCTCTGCATCTCCGGGGGAGGCTCAGGGAACTTCTCAGAAGACGGGGCACTCCGAGCCTGCTGCGGAGGACCACCCCCCTCTCTGCTCCCCCCCGGCGCGCCGACAATCTGAACCCAGACCCCCGACGTCATGATTTTGTTCATAACGTCGACCCCAAAGTTCTCGACCCGTTCTCCAGCAATGCTTTCTCATTCCGCGTCGTTTTTGTTGACGGTCCCGAGGCCCGGTGAGGGCCCCTGGGGGGCCCGAACATGGCGAAACACTTGTCGCCGTGACTTCTTCCTGACGCGAGGGGGGCTGGGCCCCAGGCGGGCCGACGATCTCAACGCATCCCCTTCAGTGATGGACCTGTTTTCCACCACCACCATAAGCTGGAGGGGAGGGGGTCCTCCTCCTCCATCTTCCTCCATCCTCCTCCTCCTCCTCCTCCTCCTCCTCCTTCCCCCCTACAACTTGTGGTGGTGGTGGTGGACAGCAGGCCCATCACTTTTTTTTCGGGGGGGGGGGCGGCCCGACCCAGCTCTGGGGTGACCCCCGACGGGCGCGGCGCTCGCGCGCGCTTCTCGCGGCGGCGGGCCCTGACGGGCGGACCCCAGCGGGCTGGCCCCAGCGACGGGGCCGGGCGGGCGGGGCGTCAACAGGTCCGGCGGGGCAGCATATGTACATATAAGTAGAGACAGAGATCATAGATATCCATATGTATATATATATACAGCTATAGCTACATACATCGGGACATACGTACATACATGCATACATACGTGCATATATATATATATATATGCATATGTATATAGTTATACATACACACATGTACGCGTACACTCATGCATAACGAGTATACATTTACATGCGTACATACAGCCATACATACACACATGCATGCATACCTACACACAAACATACAGACAGACAGACATACACACATATTCACATGCATGCATAAATGCATGCATACATACATTCACACATACGTACATACATACGTACATACATACAGACAGTCATGCATACATACACACATACCTACAGACACACATACACACATACATACATACATATAGCGACGCATGTATATATACATACATGCATGCATCCATATATATATATATATATGTATATACATCCATGCATACACCCATACATCTATACACATGCATACACATACACATACATGCATGTATGCTTGCATGCATGCATGCATGCATGCATGCAACTACCCGTACATACATGCATACATATACACACATACATACATGCATGCTTGCATGCATGCATGCACCCACCCACCCACCCACCCACCCAGCCACCCACCCACCCACCCATACATACATACATACAGACATACATACATACATACATACATAGATGTATATAAACATGGACACATATATACATATATACACACATACATACATACATACATACATACATACATACATACGTACGTACATACATACATACATACATACATACATACATACATGCATATACACACATACACATATGCATACAGTTGTGGCGGGTGGAGTTGTCCTCTCTTCCCCGGTGGAAGGCTGCGGAAGGTCGGCCGAAGGCGGCGAAGGTAAATGGAGGCGGTTGCGCTTGCGGAAGTTATTGGAAGGGTGGCAGAAGCGCGCGGAAGTACAAGATGCGCCCCCAAGAGATGGAAACGCATTTGGGTGCAAGGATTCCCGAATCGGCCATATATCTTTTTGAAATACGATCCAGGGGAGGCTTGTCCAAGATGGGTTGCCTGATGGGGTTATCCGGATCTCCGATGGGTTACCCAAGGAGGTTTCCGGGGCAGGTTGTCTTGTCGTCCTGTAGGTCAACATGGGTTGTCCAGTTAGTCCCGGGGGCTGTCAGGTGATTTTTTGATTGGATTATTGCGTGTTCCATTGGACATAGTAGGAGAGGGGAGGCTCATTTTCAGAACAGCCACTAGCCCTAGCCGAAGCAGTCAGCCATGCACCCTGTAGGTGCACCATGCCGCCACGGCCTGCATGCGCGCCAGTTCGCCCTCGGCGCCAGGGAAGCCGTTGTTGTTGTAGCCGGGCCGTCGGGCGTTCTGCGTAAACATTGTGAGGGCGTCCCCGGCGGGAGCGCGATTCCTGAGTGACTTGCGGGTTGGTGAATGAATTGCGAGAGCGGGGTTGGTGAATAAATTGTGAGTAGTAGTAGTAGTAGTAGTAGTAGTAGTAGTAGTAGTAGTAGTAGTAGTAGTAGTAGTAGTAGTAGTAGTAGTAGTAGTAGTAGTAGTAGTAGTAGTAGTAGTAGTAGTAGTAGTAGTAGTAGTAGTAGTAGTAGTAGTAGTAGTAGTAGTAGTAGTAGTAGTAGTAATAGTAGTAGTAGTAGTAGTAGTAGTAGTAGTCGTAGTAGTAGTAGTAGTAGTAGTAGTAGTAGTAGTAGTAGTAGTAGTAGTAGCAGTAGCAGTAGCAGTAGCAGTAGCAGTAGTAGTAGTAGTAGTAGTAGTAGTAGTAGTAGTAGTAGTAGTAGAAGTAGTAGTAGTAGTAGTAGCAGTTGTTGTGGTAGTAGAAGTGGTAGTAGAAGTATTATTATTATCATGATTATTATTAGTAGTAGTAGTAGTTGTTGTTGTTGGTTGTGGTGGTTGTGGTTGTTGCTGTTGGTGTTGTGGTTGCTGTTGCTGCTGCTGTTACTGTTACTGTTCTTGTTGTTGATGGTTGTTGTTGTTGTGTCGCTATCGTTGATGGAGTAGTTGCGGGAGCCGTTGTCGTTGTTGATCTTGTTCGGGGGTCTGCGACTCACACTGGGAGCGGAGCCCGCGCTCGAGCGTGGGCCGTCTTTTTTCAAAGAACATGCAGCCAGCGCTCGAGCGAGAGTGCTCTGTCAGTTTCCCGTAGACCAACAGTAGCTATTGACTAGAAGTGGGTGTTCAACAAACACAAGAACACACAACAGCAGCAGCAGCAACAACACACACATCGCATCCGGGCCACCGAATCCCGCTTCACCCACGCGCCCGAAGGGATGGTGTGAGACCGCTCGGCCATCTTTCACTCTGGCAACAGATGTCCGCGTGGATGATTTCTTCCACCCCTGCCCTTCTGCCAGAGGTCGGCGTCACCTTCGCGGACGGGCGCATCCTGGGCGACGTGCCGGAGGACCCTGTGGTCGGTGCTGCTGTGAGCTTCCCCGGCGGACCGTCCCCTCCCCTAACATCTTCCGTCCCTTTTTCCCGTCGTGGTTCCTCGTCTCGTCTTCCTCGTCTTTGTCCCTCTTCCTTGTCTTCGTTCTCCTCCCTCCTCATCTTCGGGGGCGGAAGAGAGGGGGTGATGACTAGGGGTGGGTGGATATCATGGCGTGGGCCATGATATTTCCCTATATTTCATGGCGCCTCTTCTTATTCCATTACGTCCCTGGCCCCCCCGCTGGGCCGCGCACATGCCGCCGGTCATGATTTGCACCCCCCCCTCTTGAACACCCCCCTCTTGGCCGCTCCCGACATCTTCATCCTGGCAACATGGCAACTGCGAGAATGGGTACCAATTGATGGCGCACCCCTCCCCCCTTGGGGCGGAAGCAAGATGGTCTACATAGTTGCAAGTCGGGTGCACCTTATCATGAACCCCTTGCAAACCACAAGCATCCAGCTTTCGCGCCGCAGCCCGCAAAAGCTGCCGAATTCCGCGTTCAAGCCGCCGACAACCGTCAGAAGAACTCCGAAGACCGCCGAAGAGCACCGAAAGCCGTCCGAAGACAGCCGATGACCGCCAGAGACGGCCCAAGAGGATGGGCAACGAGGGGTTGATGGACGAACACGTGACACCATGGCGCCCTCCTCCTCCTCCTCCTCCTCCTCCTCCTCCCATTTCTCCTTCCTCCTCCCTCCTTCCTGCTCCTTCTCCTCCTCCTCTCCTCCTCCTCCTCCTCCTCTTTCTCCTCCTCCTCCTCCTCCTCCTCCTCCTCCTCCTCCTCCTCCTCCCCAGGGCAGAGCACCGCCGGCAGGGCACCACAGCACGCCCCATGCCCGCCCAGGCGGCAGCACTCGCCCTTAGGCGCCGCGCGACGAGTGCGCGCCGCTGCTCGCTCGACGGGCCCGCGCTCGCCGATTGCCTGGAGCTCGGAGCGCTGGGCGCTTCCGCGCCGCTGCGCCTGGTGGCCATCCTTCCCAGACCTCCTCGGGATTTTTCCCAACCATCCTGTGGTGTTGGGTCCTCGTTTTGAAGAGACGGTGCCCCGCGTTCCCACCTCCTTCCTCCCTCCCTCCTCCCCCCTCCTCCCCCTCCCACACCCATTCTGGCACACCCCTCACACGTTTCGTGGCCCCATAGGGAGCTCCACCGAAGGCCCCAGTGGCTGCGCTCGCATGCGGTTCCACCCCCCATTTCGGCACACCCCTCACTCGGAGCTCCTCCACCGAAGGCCCCAGTGGCTGCGCTCGCATGCGGTTCCACCCCCCATTCTGGCACACCCCTCACACGTTTCGTGGCCCCATAGGGAGCTCCACCGAAGGCCCCAGTGGCTGCGCCCGCATGCGGTTCCACCCCCCCATTCTGGCACACCCCTCACACGTTTCGTGGCCCCATAGGGAGCTCCACCGAAGGCCCCAGTGGCTGCGCTCGCATGCGGTTCCACCCCCCATTTCGGCACACCCCTCACACGTTTCGTGGGTGGCTCCATAGGGAGCTCCACCGAACGCCCCAGTGGCTGCGCTCGCATGTGGTTCCCCCCCATTTCGGCACACCCCTCACACGGTTCGTGGCCCCCTAGAGAGCTAGAGAGCTCCACCGAAGGCCCCAGTGGCTGCGCTCGCATGCGGTTCCACCCCCTTTTTCGGCACGCCCTTCACACGTCTCGTGGCCCCATAGGGAGCTCCACCGAACGCCGCAGTGGCTGCGCTCGCATGCGGTTCCACCCCCCATTTCGGCACACCCCTCACACGTTTCGTGGCTCCATAGGGAGCTCCACCGAAGGCCCCAGTGGCTGCGCTGGCATGCGGTTCCACACCCCATTCTGGCACACCCCTCGCACGTTTCGTGGCCCCATAGGGGGCTCCACCAAAGGTCCCAGTGGCACTGCCCGCTTGCGTCCGCCACCACCCAGCACAGCCCTTGTTCCCTGCGCTTCACCCACCCAGAACAGCGCTTCGTAGCCCTATAGGGAGCTCCACCAAAGGTCCCAGCGGCACCGCCCGCATGCGTCCGCCACCACCCTGCACAGCCCTTGCTCCCTGCCTGCGTTTCACCCACCCAGTACAGCGTTTCGTGGCCCCATAGGGAGCTCCACCGAAGGTCCCAGTGGCACCGCTCGCATGCGTCCGCCACCACGCAGCACAGCCCTTGCTGACCGCGTCTCACCCACCCAGTACAGCGTTTCGTGGCCCCATAGGGAGCTCCACCGAAGGTCCCAGTGGCACCGCCCGCATGCGTCCGCCACCACCCAGCACAATTGCGGCATTCACAACTGCATATGGTTGGGTCCTTCGCCAGGCTAATTTCTTGTGTTTCCCAGCCATCCTGTGGTGTTGGGCCCTCGTTTTGAAGAACGGTCCCCGCGTACTCCCCTCCTCCTCTGCCCCCTCTTCCTCGCTGCCGTCCGCATGCGTCCCGCACACCCAGCACAGCGTTTCGTGGCCCTCCTCCCCCTCCTCCCTGCGTTTCACCCTCCCAGTACAGCGCTTCGTGGCCCCATACCCAGTGCTACCGTCCGCATGCGTCCCGCACGCCCAGTACAGCGTTCCGTGGCCGGATAGGGAGCTCTACCGAAGGTTCCACTACCGTCCGCATGCGTCCCGCACACCCAGTACAGCGTTTCGTGGCCCTCCTCCCCCTGCTCCCAGCGTTTCACCCACCCACTACAGCGTTTCGTGGCCCCATAAAGGGGGCCCCACCGAAGGTCCCAGTGCTACCGTCCGCATGCGTCCCGCACGCCCAGTACAGCGTTTCGTGGCCCCATAGTGAGCTCCACCGAAGGTTCCAGCGCTACCGTCTGCATGCGTCCCGCACACCCAGTACAGCGTTTCGTGGCCCTCCTCCCCTTCCTCCTTGCGTTTCACCCACCCAGTACAGCGCTTCGTGGCCACATAGGGAGCCCCACCGAAGGTCCCAGTGCTACCGTCCGCATGCGTCCCGCACGCCCAGTACAGCGTTTCGTGGCCCCATCGGGAGCTCCACCGAAGATTCCAGCGCTACCGTCCGCATGCGTCCCGCACACACAGTACAGCGTTCGTGGCCCCATAGGGAGCTCCACCGAAGGCCCCAGTGCCCCCGTCCGCATGCGTCGCGGAAGCCCACTTGGGCATTTTCACCCACCCAGTGCAGCGTTTCGTGGCCCCATAGGGGGCTCCACCCAAGGCCCCAGTGCCACCGTCCGTATGCGCCCGGGAAATGTAATTTGGCATTTTCACCAGCGCAGTGCAGCGTTCCGAGGCCCCATAGGGGGCTCCACCGAAGCACCCAGTATCACGTGGGACCGCCCGCATGCGTCCCAGAAACCCAATTTGGCATTTTCACCCACTCAGTATAGAGCGCTTCGTGGCCCCATAGGGAGCTCCACCGAAGCCCTCAGTGGGACCGGCCGCATGCGTCCCGAAAACCCAAGTCGGCACACCACCCACACAGTACAGCGTTCCTCCCCGCCCAGTGCAGCGCTTCGTGGCCCCATAGGGAGCTTCACCGAAGCAGATATTCACAATTACGGTACCCACAACTGCATATGGTTGGGACCTTCACCAGGATAACTCGGCCTTTGGAGGCCCTAACTGGCCCTCGGGACCGTCAAAAAACGACTCAGGATGAAACCCGGTCCCCGGGAATGTGTCGAGATCTTTGGGGGTCGACGTCTCGAATAAATTATGACGCCCGGGGTCTGGGTACGAAGAAAGAAGGCAGCATAAACATAAACTGTTGCCAGTCCGCAAGGATTTCTTGGATCTGCGCTGGGGCCCCCCTCTGGCGGCGCTTCTGGCGCCCCCTCCCTGGCGCGCTCCGCGCGCCGGGGAGGGGGCTCCAGCTCAGATCCAACAAAGTCCGCGCGGACCGCCAAATTAGCCTGGCGAAGGACCCAACCATATGCAGTTGTGAGTACCGTCTGTGTGAGCAACGCATTCGGTGGGGTTCCAGAGGGGGCCACGAAACGCTGCCGTGGGTTGGGGGACCGCATGCGGGCACCCCCACTTCTGCTTACGGTGGAGCTCCCTATGGGGCCACGAAGCGCTGTCCTGGGTGGGGGAGACGCATGCTAGAGTAGCCATTGGGGCCTGCGGTGGAGCTCCCTGTGGGGCCACGAAACGCTGCCCTGGGTAAGGGAACCGCATGCGGGCACCCCCACTGGGGCTTCCGGTGGAGCCCCCTATGGGGACACGAAACGCTGCCCTGGGCGGGGGAACCGCATGCAAGAGCAGCCATTGGGGCCTTCGGTGGGGTTCGCTATGGGGCCACGAAGCGCTGCCCTGTGTAAGGGAACCGCATGCGAGAGCAGCCACTGAGGCCTTCGGTGGAGCTCCCTATGGGGCCACGAAGCGCTGTCCTGGGTGGGGGAACCGCATGCGAAAGCACCCCCACTGGGGCCTTCGGTGGGGCTCCCTGTGGGGCCACGAAACGCTGCCCTGGGTGGGGGAACCGCATGCGCCCACCCCCACTGGGACCTTCGGTGGCTATGGGGCCGCGAAACGCTGCCCTGGGTGGGGGAGACGCATGCGCCCCCCCCCCACTGGGGCCTTCGGTGGAGCTCCCTATGGGGCCACGAAGCGCTGTCCTGGGTGGGGGAGACGCATGCGAGCACCCCTACTGGGACCTTCGGTGGAGCTCTTCATGGGGCCACGAAACGCTGCCCTGGGTGGGGGAACCGCATGCGCCCACCCCCACTGGGGCCTTCGGTGGAGCTCCCTATATGGGGCCACGAAGCGCTGTCCTGGGTGGGGGAGACGCATGCGCCCACCCCCACTGGGGCCTTCGGTGGAGCTCCCTATGGGGCACGCAACGCTGCCCTGGGTGGGGGAACCGCATGCGCCCACCCCCACTGGGGCCTTCGGTGGAGGTCCCGATGGGGCACGAACCGCTGCCTTGGGTGAGGGAACCGCATGCGAACACCCCTACTGGGGCCTTCGGTGGAGGTCCCTTTTGGGCCACGGACCGCTGCCCTGGGTGTGGGAACTGCATGCGCCCACCCCCGCTGGAGCCTTCGGTGGAGCTCCCTATGGGGCCACGAAGCGCTGTCCTGGGCGGGGGAGACGCATGCGAACACCCCCACTGGGGCCTTCCTGTGGGGCCACGAAACGCTGCCCTGGGTGGGGGAACCGCATGCGCCCACCCCCACTGGGGCCTTCGGTGGAGCTCCCTATGGGGCCACGGAACGCTGCCCTGGCTAGGGGAAACGCATGCGCCCACCCCCACTGGGGCCTTCGGTGGAGCTCTTCATGGGGCCACGAAACGCTGCCCTGGGTGGGGGAACCGCATGCGCCCACCCCCACTGGGGCCTTCGGTGGAGGTCCCTATGGGGCCACGAAACGCTGCCCTGTGCAAGGGAACCGCATGCGAACACCCCTACTGGGGCCTTCGGTGGAGCTCCCTATGGGGCCACGAAGCGCTGTCCTGGGCGGGGGAGACGCATGCGAACACCCCTACTGGGACCTTCGGTGGAGTTCCCTATTGGGCCACGAAGCTTTGAAATGATGATGCTGATGATGATGACGACGACGACGACGAAGACGATGATGATGATGATGATGATGATGATGATGATGATGATGATGATGATGATGCTGACGATGACGATGATGATGATGATGGTGATGATGATGATGATGATGCTGATGATGATGATGATGCTGATGCTGATGATGCTGATGATGATGATGATGACGATGATGATGATGATGATGATGATTATGATGATGATGATGATGATGTTGATGATGATGATGCTGATGATGATGATGCTGCTGATGATGATGATTATGATGATGATGCTGATTATGATGATGATGATGCTGATGATGATGATGATGATGATTATGATGATGATGATGCTGATGCTGAGATGATGATGATGGATGATGATGCTGATGCTGATGATGATGATGCTGATGATGATGATGCTGATGATGATGATGATGCTGATGGTGATGATGATGACGATGATGATGATGATGGTGATGATGATGATGAT
>CAUYUJ010018207.1:179196-204196 GCA_963575745.1 Prorocentrum cordatum
CTCTTCCTCCTCCTCCTCCGCCTCCTCCTCCTCCTCCTCCTCCTGGTCCTCGTCCTCCACCTCCCTACCCCCTCCAACTTATGGTGGTGGTGGTGGTGGCAAACAGGCCCATCAAAGGGCATGGACCCACGGCTGCGCGCAGCCTCCGCGCAGTGCGCGCCCCTGGTGGGGCGTGCCTCTGCCGGAGTCGTCCCGCCTGCCGTTGCTGCCCACACGCCTCCGAATCGCAAGTACAAGGGGCGGTGCTCTTTGGACGCTAGCAGTGGGCGGTGACAGAAGGGGCGCCTGGCAAGTTGGAGCTCCGAGCTCTGGTGCTTGGGCGCGCGTTTTCCTAAGCGGCCCGCTTTGGCGACGGCCAGCTCTGGGCCCTGACTCCCTCGGAACTGGGTTGGTCGCTCACTGGTCCCGCCAGTGCCGTGTACGAGCTTGCCGTTGGCGCCCTGGCCTGCGGCGGCTTCCATGGGAGGACCTCTACCAGAGGATTCTCATGCGTGCCTATGTGTCGGGGGGGCGTTCTTGGGAACAACGCGCTCTTGCTTTGCTTGATGCTTGGCCCATCTCCAACCGGCTGGGCTGGGAGGAGGCTCGCGGTGGATAGCCCTGCACCAGTTCAAAGTGTACATGCAAGCGCAGTATAAGGAGCGCTGCGAGGCGGAGCTGCGGCGACGAGTTGGCCGTCCTTCGGCCGCTCCCGGTCCTCGGAAGGGGCCCGTCCCTCGGCCGGATCTCGCCCAGGCTCTCAAGCGGGGGCGGCCCTTGGAAGTCCTGCAGGGCCAGCGGTTGCTGAGTAAGCTATGTGCGAGGACGACCTGTGGCTCTTAGTCATTTCTTCGGGCAGTATTTCGACAACGGAAATGCCGCAGAACTCCTTCTGGGGAACCCGCGGGGGCCCAGCCCCCTGCTCTGTGGAGGCGGCGGCCCAGGGGGTCCTATCTGCTGGCACGGCAGTCGTGGGGTGCGCGGAGGCGGCGCTGCTGGCGCTTCATGTCGAGAAGGCGACGGATCGTTTCTGGGTGGTCAGTGGAGCCCGCCATCCCTCCTGTGTTCCCCGCTCCCCGGGCGAGCGGGCCGGGTCGGGCAGGGTGTTTATAGTTTCCTCTTCTCCTCCTCCTCTTCCTCCTCCTCCTCCTCCTCCTTCTCCTCCTCCTCCTCCTCCTCCTCCTCCTCCTCCTCTTGTGCCTCCCCCTCCTCCTCCGCCTCCTCCTCCTCCTCGTCCTCCTCCTCCTCCCCCTCCTCCTCCTCATCCACCTCCCCCCTCCTCCACATTCCTCCTGTCCATATCGGGTGGTTCTGCCTTCCCCTTCCTGTCACCGTCCCACACCCGCGGTTCCGTAACCATTTCGGCTCAAGGAATTTTGAGTTTCCCAGGGGAGAAAGTGGCCCCTCGTGAAGGGACCTTTGTGGCGGACTCCAAGGTGTTTTGGTGGGCCCTGGGAAGTTATCTTTCATCTGATTCCTCCTCCGTCTTCCTCGTCTTCTTTTTGGCTTAATTCTGGAGACTGTACATGTGTTTTCAGCAGGTCCCGGCCCTCCCGGTCTTCCCTCGCGTCCTCGCCCCAGTTCTCCTGGACCGTCCATTCCTGGCCTCCTCCTCCTCCTCAAGCCCGACCCGCTCGTTCAAGGACGACGTGCTCCAGACCTCGAGGCGGGTGGGCGGCAGGGGTGGCAGACGTTTCCTTGGGGTGGCTCTCGGGACGCGGCTCGGCTGCCTCTTGGTGGACGGTGCCTTCCCGCCTGAGAACTCGGAGAGTGCAAGCGAGAGGAGAGAGATAGAGAGAGAGGAACAGAGAGAGAGAGAGAGAGCGATAGAAAGAGAGAGAGAGAGAGAGCTAGAGAGAGAGAGAGAGCGAGAACAACAAAAGAGTTTAACAAAAAAGAGAGCGAGAGACAGAGAGAGAGAGAGAGAGAACGAGGGTCCGTTGCCCGAGGTCGCCGTGTGGCTGCGAAACCAGGGTGGCCCAGCGCTTGCCGAATACATACATATATATAGATATACACATATATGTATATATGTATATACATATAATTATATATCCGTAAGGGCTTCGCCCCCTGCCGCCGGCCCCCTGTCTCGGATAATGGGCAACGCAAGAGCGAAATCATGAGGCCTTGGCGCCGCCGTAAAGCAGCGTCGGGACTTCACGCGAAGACGATGAGTAATCGGCAAGACACAAATTGAGATTATGATTATATTGTTGAATTCGATGTTGCATTTCGAGCTTGCTGGCGCATGCTGTGCAAAAAGCTGTTCTACGAAGTGTTGAAATGGTACAGATGTCATGTGTTGTTTGACCCTGACCCCACCGATCTGCAGGAGGGTTGCCACCGATGTTCAAGACATGTGGCAAATCCCGTGTGTTTTTCGACCCTGACCGCGCCAATCTGCATGAGGAGAGCCACCGAATTTCAGACATGTGGCGCATCCCTTATGTTTTTGGACCCTGACCCCGCCGATCTGCGTTAGGGGGATCACAGAATTTCAAGACATGTGGCAAATCCCTTGTGTGTTTCGACCCTGACCCAGCCGATCTGCAGGAGGGGTGCCACCGAATTTCAGAAATGTGGCGCACCCCTTATGTTTTTGGACCCTGACCCCGCCGATCTGCCTGAGGGGTGCCACCGAATTTCAGAAATGTGGCAACTCCAATTGGTTTTTGGACTCTGACCCCGCCGATCTGCGTGAGGGGTTCCACCGAATTTGGGAAATGTTGCAAATCCAATGGACTTTTGGACTCTGACCCCGCCGATCTGCGTGATGGGTACCACCGAATTTCAGAAATGTAAAGTCCCTTATGTTTTTGGACCCTGACCCCGCCGATCTGCCTGAGGTGTGTCACCGAACTTCAGAAATGTGGCAAATCCGATTGGTTTTTCAACCCTGACCCCGCCGATCTGCCTGAGGGGTGCCATCGCATTGTGGAATTGTGGTCACTCCCATGTGTTTTTGGACCCTGACCCCGCCGATCTGCGGGAGGGGTGTCAAGCTCGACCCGCCCAGAAATTTTGAGAACCCTCCCAGGACGTGCTAAGCAGGGTGCGTTTCGGCTCCCCCCCCTCGCGCGGTCTACAACAAGCAACAGCAAGCAGCAACAAGCAGAACTGTAACAGTGGAAACTGGAAACTGGAACTGGTGCGGGGAACAGCAAACCCTGGTCCTACAGCCTGGTGGCCGCACAAGGGGGCCAGCGGATACATACACACACACACGCACACATATATGTATATAACTATACAGATATATCGATATATGCTTGTTACCTTCCCGAACAAAAGCTCGAAGTGCCCAGCCCAGGAGGCCAAGAGGAAGAAGCCGACGCAGGCCGAGCGGAAGCGAAAGAAGGGGCTGCAGGCGCCAGACCGGGAAGCCCGCAAGGCCAAGAAGCGGAAAGTTAGCCAGGCCCGCCGCTTGAGTTGCGACCGCCCTTTCCGTGCTCCTCCTTCTCATCCTCCTCCTCCTCCTCCTCCTCCTCCTCCTCCTACTTCTCCCCCCTCCTCCTCCTCCTCCTCCTCCTCCTCCTCCTCTTTTCCTTCCTCTTCCTTCTCCTTCCTCCTCCTCCTCCTCGTCCTCCCCTCCCCTCCTCCTCCTCCTCCTCCTACTTCTCCCCCCTCCTCTCCTCCTTCCCTCCTCCTCCTCCTCCTCCTCCTCCTCCCTCCTCTCCTCCTTCCCTCCTCCTCCTCCTCCTCCTCCTCCTCCTCCTCCTCCTCCTCCTCCTCCTCCTCCTCCTCCTCCTCCTCCCTCCCCCTCCTTCTTTTCCTCCCTCCTCCTCTTCTCCTCCCCCCTCTCCCTTCTCTCCCCTCCCCCTCCCTCCTCCTCCTCCTCCTCCTCCTCCTCCTCCTCCTCCTCCTCCTCCTCCTCCTTCCCCCCTCCTCCTCCTCCTCCTCCTCCTCCTCCTCCTCCTCCTCCTCCTCCTCCTCCTCCTCCTCTGCCTGTTCCCCCTCCCATGCGGCGCAGCAATTTCCGCAGCTCCTCTTGGAAGGGCCGATCTTAGCACGCACGAAAACTACAGCACCGCCGCAGTGCTCTGTCACAGCTGCCCCTGCGTCCTTGCACCTCCACTTCCAGTTCTGAGGCCGCTTCAACGTGGACACCTTAGGGTTGCACACCCTTGCCTTGCACCCTCGCTACCAGTATTGATTGGACTACCACTGCCGTTACCACCACCATTCATGTCCCAGCCTTCGCCGTGTGGCCCTCCTGCCCGATTTGTCATGCTTTCCCATCGGCTGCATCACATTGCACTTTGATTTGTTTTGTTTTTTTTCCCGCCAGTAATTGTTTGGCGTAGGACCGCCTGTGTGTGGAGCAGCTGTTGCTCCTCTGCTATCATCCCACCTTCTCCGTCCCTCCGGCTCCATCCCGTCGTTCTTCGTTTCTTTGGCACCCAAACTAGACTTGCTTCCCTGGAACCGCCATACTTTGCACTGCTGCAGTTTCCCGAGGCCCTGGGGGCTCCCGTGGAGCACCCCTGCTGGAAAAGCAAGCACGGGCACCCAAGCACGACCTCGCATGTTGCCGCTGCCTGAACCGTTGGGGGTGCATCCCTCGGAACTGCCATTTCCTGTTCCGCTGTTGGGGCAGTGGAGACCCCGTTTGAGAGCTCCCACACTAGACCTCGCCACCTTGGGTGCTGCCATGTCCTGGGCCGCTCGGGGTTCCAGTGGAACGCCCCATTCTGAGCATCAAAACTAAGCCTCGCGTGCTTTGCATACTGTTTTTTTATAGGGTCCGGCGATAAGCCGGGTTATCGGGCTCGACCCCCCCTCCTCTTCCCCCCAGGACAACCTAACCTAGCCGGTTGTGCAGGTCCGGGGGGGGGCGGGGGTGCAGGGAACTCGCAGGGAGCGCTGTGTTCAACGGCGCGGTGGTGTTCGCCACAGCATGCTGGTGTTTGGATGCACGTTGGCGAGTCGTTGGGGCTTGGAGTGGCGCAGGGAGACGACGACGACGACGACGACAGACGACGACAGACGACGACGACGACGACGACGAAAACAGACGACGGCAGACGACGACGACCGACGACCACGACGAGGACGACGACGACGACGACGACGACGTCGACCGACGACCCACGACCGACGACCGACGACGACCGACGTCGTCCATAGGTACTAGAGGTGCACGCGAGCAGCGCATACACACGCATTGGTTGCGTTGTGTAAAGGCAGGGCGACTTGGTGGGCAAATTGCTGCTGTTGCGGCAGCAGGATCTGTTGCGTACGCAGAGGTTTTGGTGCACGCAATCAAAAGTGCACGCATGTCGCGCGGTGCACGCGGGCTTCGTGATGCACCAAGCAATACGGTGAAGACAGGCTTTGTGTTGTGCACAATTGCTGCTGTCACGTCAGTTATCATTCACGTAAGCATCATGGGCTTGGTGGTGTGCAGAAGGACTGTGGTGCACGGTCACGGTCATTGCGGTGAACCACACTTTGTGGTGTACATAGGCGCTGCGGTTTACACATCCGTTGCTGTTTACACAAAAGGCGTTGTGGGCCCAAAAGACGGGACCGTCCCTTTGGCAAGAAGAGTCAATCATGACGAATAGCTTACACATTGGAATTGATATTGTCGGATCCCCCGCGTTTTTTGGAGTTCGGTCCCGTCGGGGGCCGTGGAAGTTTACGGAGATATGTGGTGTACACACGCATTTTGGTGCACCCGAGCTGTGGTGCACGAGTACGGTGTTGAAGCAGCAGCCGTGGTGCATATAGGCGTCGTCGTGTACACAGGCACTGTGTGTGGTGTGCACACACACTGCGCTGCACACGGCTGCTGTAGTGTACACAGGCGTTGTGTTGTACACAGACATTGTTGTGTAGACAAGCGCTGCGGTGTACACAAGCAGTTGTGGTGTACAAAAGCGTCGTGGCGCACGCTTGACAGGCGCTGTGGTGTACACAGACATGATCGGTCAATAACGGGGGTGGGCCGCACCCCGGGCCAGAAAGATCAATTATCGCAAACAAATTCTAATGTTGATGTGATATGTTTGGGCCCCGGGGGGTTTTCCAGATTTGGGCCCCGGCGGGACCTTGGAGGTGCGCGGAAGCGCTGAGGCGCAAATGTTCGCCGTGCGTTGTGGTGCACGCGGCTCTGATGGTGTGCACAAGCACCGCGGTGTACACAGGCGCTGTGGTACACACGGCTGCTGTCGTGTACACAAAGCATTGTGGTGTACACAGGCACTGTTGCTTACACAGGCACTGCGGTGTACACACGCAGCTGTGTAGTACAAGGGCGTCGTGGTGTACACTAGACAGGCACCGTGGTGTACATAAATATGGTCGGCCCAAAATGGAGAGGGACCAGACCCCGGGCCAGAAATAACCAATAATTAATTATTCATTGCGTGGAGCTCCCCATATGTGCATCTATTCGCATGGACCTGTCCGCCGTGAATGTCTAGGCGCAAGAACTTTCGAATATACACGGGCTTCAGTTGTGACGGTCTGGACATAAATCTAACTGCGAATGAACTGGAGTGTGAATGAGCCTCAGTAGTACGAGCGCGTCTTTGTGCATGAGCCTGGGGCCTCCTGGGGCCTCCTGAAACCTACTGGGGCTTCCTGGGGTCTCCAGGAGCCTCTTGGGGCCTCCTGGGACCTCCTAGGGAGGTTTCGTGCCCCAGGAGAGGCGCAATATATAGCAACAGACGTACATAAAACATTGCGGATTAGAGCCACAGGAGAAGGGCAATCTATAGGAACACGCGTAAAACACCAAGGACTCGTGCCCCAGGAGAGGCCCAATATATAGGAACATAAGTAAAACATGTAGGATTGTGTACACAGGAGAAGGACAATATATAGAAACATACGTATAACATCAAAGACTCGTGCTCCAGGTGAGGCCCAATCGATAGGAGCATACGTAAAACACATGGGATTGGAGCCACTCCTGTTGCCTTCTGAGGCCTCCTGCTCCTGGGGCCTCTCGGGGCCTCCTGTTGCCTTCCGAGGCCTCCTGGCGCTTCCTGTTGCCTCCTGGGGCCTCCTGTGGTTTCCTGAGGCCTTCTGGAGCTTCCTGGGGCCTCCTGGAGCCTCTTGGGACATCCTGTGGCCTGTTGAGTCTTTCTGTGGCCTCCTGATGCCTCCTGGGACCTCATGTGGTCTCCTGGGGCCTCCTGGAGTCTGTTGGAGACTCCTGTGGCATCCTGACAAGAATCTGCGCCCACGAGCCTGGCCACCAAAACAAGCAAACCGACCGAGACATCCTCAAAATTGGCCCACCTGGGGGGTGAGAATGAGCGCCTCGCTCGAGACATCCTCCAAATCTGCTCCGAAAACGAAGGATGCTGGCACAGAAAACAGGCAAACCGCTCGAGACATCCCCACAAAATCCCGCAAAAGGGGCCGAGTGCAATCCCCTCCCGCCGCTCCCCTTAGGAACGTGAAAATGAGCGCCTCGCTCGAGACATCCTCCAAATCTGCTCCGAAAGCCAAGGATGTTGGGGCAGAAAACAGGCAAACCGCTCGAGACATCCCTACACAATTCCGCGAAAGGGGCCGAGTGCAATCCCCCCCCGCCGCTCCCCTTAGGAACGTGAAAATGAGCGCCTCGCTCGAGACATCCTCCAAATCTACTCCGAAAGCGAAGGATGTTGGGACAGAAAACAAGCAAACCGCTCGAGACATCCCGACAACATTCCGCGAACGGGACCCCGTGAGATACCCCCCCGCCGCTCCCCTTAGAGTGCTGAGACGAGCGAATCGCCTGAGACATCCTCAACATCAGTGTGTGTGTGTGAGTCATCCGATGAGTGGACCTGAGTGAGTGCAGTGAATGTACGAGTACAAGTACGAGTGGGTCTGGGTGATGAGTGAGTCTGAGTGATGAGTGAGTCTGAGTGATGAGTGAGCCTGAGTGATGAGTGATGAGTCTGAGTCATGACTGAGTCCGAGTGATGAGTGAGTCTGAGTGATGAGTGAGCCAGAGGAGGTGAGGGTGTTCCTGTGTTCCTCCGGCGCGGCCTGCCAATAACAAGAACCCCATCTCTTTGGATATGGGGAATAATAATTTACATATTGAATTTCATATGTTCGGGCTCCCGGGGATTTTCCAGATTTGGGCCCCGGCGGGACCTTGGAGGTGCGCGGAAGCGCTGTGGCGCAAAGAGAAGGCACCTGTGGCGCATACGCTGTGGTGTACGCTGCTCCTGTGGTGTGCACAGGCATCGGGGTGTACACAGGCGCTGTGGTGCAAGGAGAAGCCTCTGCTGCAGCAGCACCTGAGGTGTGCAAGAACGTTGCGGCGCACGCATGTTTTGTAGTGCTCATCGGCAGTGTGGTGCATGCATGCGTGTTCTATAGATAATGTACATAGCAATCACATCCCGCGTATTCCAATGCGAGCTTTCCAGACATCCCTAGGCATTCTCAGACGGCGCCCGCATCGTCGCAGCACCAATGGTGCGCGCGGGCGTATGCAGGGCTGCCCACAGCGCGAAGGTCAGGTTATCGGCCGGCCCCCTCCCCCCCCTTCCCCCCCAGGGATACCCCGGGTTATCGCCGATTCAAAAGAAATTAGCCTGACGAAAGACCCAACCATACGTAGTTGTGAATACCGCAATTGTGGATATATTCCTCGGTGGCGCCCCCGGGCCACGAAACGAGTGAGGGGTGTGCCGAAATGAGGGGGTGGAACCGCATGCGAGCGCAGCCATTGGGGCGTTCGGTGGAGCTCCCTATGGGGCCACGAAACGTGCGAGGGGTGTGCGAGAATGGGGGGTGGAACCGCATGCGAGCGCAGCCACTGGGGCGCTCGGTGGAGCTCCATATGGAGCCACGAAACGTGTGAGAGGTGTGCCAGAATGGGGGGTGGAACCGCATGCGGGCGCAGCCACTGGGGCCTTCGGTGGAGCTCCCTATGGGGCCACGAAACGTGTGAGGGGTGTGCCAGAATGGGGGTGGAACCGCATGCGGGCGCAGCCACTGGGGCCTTCGGTGGAGCTCCCTATGGGGCCACGAAACGTGTGAGGGGTGTGCCAGAATGGGGGGTGGAACCGCATGCGGGCGCAGCCACTGGGGCCTTCGGTGGAGCTCCCTATGGGGCCACGAAACGTGTGAGGGGTGTGCCAGATGGGGGGTGGAACCGCATGCGGGCGCAGCCACTGGGGCCTCGGTGGAGCTCCTATTCGAAACGTGTGAGGGGTGGCCAGAATGGGGGGTGAACCGCATGCGGCGCAGCACTGGGCCTTCGGTGGAGCTCCCTATGGGCCACGAAAGTGTGAGGGGTGTGCCAGAATGGGGGGTGGAACCGCATGCGGGCGCAGCCACTGGGGCCTTCGGTGGAGCTCCCTATGGGGCCACGAAACGTGTGAGGGGTGTGCCAGAATGGGGGGTGGAACCGCATGCGGGCGCAGCCACTGGGGCCTTCGGTGGAGCTCCCTATGGGGCCACGAACGTGTGAGGGGTGTGCCAGAATGGGGGGTGGAACCGCATGCGGGCGCAGCCACTGGGGCCTTCGGTGGAGCTCCCTATGGGGCCACGAAACGTGTGAGGGGTGTGCCAGAATGGGGGGTGGAACCGCATGCGGGCGCAGTCACTGGGGCCTTCGGTGGAGCTCCCTATGGGGCCACGAAACGTGTGAGGGGTGTGCCAGAATGGGGGGTGGAACCGCATGCGGGCGCAGCCACTGGGGCCTTCGGTGGAGCTCCCTATGGGGCCACGAAACGTGTGATGGGGTGTGCCAGAATGGGGGGTGGAACCGCATGCGGGCGCAGCCACTGGGGCCTTCGGTGGAGCTCCCTATGGGGCCACGAAACGTGTGAGGGGTGTGCCAGAATGGGGGGTGGAACCGCATGCGGGCGCAGCCACTGGGGCCTTCGGTGGAGCTCCCTATGGGGCCACGAAACGTGTGAGGGGTGTGCCAGAATGGGGGGTGGAACCGCATGCGGGCGCAGCCACTGGGGCCTTCGGTGGAGCTCCCTATGGGGCCACGAAACGTGTGAGGGGTGTGCCAGAATGGGTGTGGGAGGGGGAGGAGGGGGGAGGAAGGGGAGGAGGAGGAAGGAGGAGGAAGGAGGAACGCGGGGCGACGTCTCTTCAAAACGAGGACCCAACACCACAGGATGGTTGGGAAATATATGTTGGTGCCGCCATTTCCTTAACCATTGGGGGTTCCAGCGGAGTCCCATTTTTGTGATCCAAATTCAGACCTCGTCTCGCTATGAGTTGCCAGACGTAGAAGTTGATGTCTCTTACTAAGCTGCTCGGGTTTGTATGGTATTAGTGCGCTACGCGCACCCAGATGAGATTTCACCCATCTGGGTGCTGCAATCGTCTTGGGTGGAATGAGTACGCCATTGAGTGATTGGATTGTCAGGGTTTTCCCTACTTTATTATAGTTCCGGGCATGTGCCCACTCCCAGCTCATCTTCCTTATCGTTGTGGTTGCGCTATGTTGTGTCGACGAGTTGGATTGAAGCATTTCGCGGTTCGAAGTGAAGTTCTTAGACGACTTGTGTTGCGGATTGTCTACCAACGTCGGCCCAGCATAGGACACACTGACGTTTGCTCGTGAGGAAGATGTGCTCGACATCGCCTGCGTAACGGCGTCATGGCAGCACAGGGTTGTGACATCTGGGCAGATCCAGCGACCGAGGCTTCCCTGACAGCTCCTGGTGCTGGAAATGCAAAAAACAATGTTGTGAAGGCCTTGCGGCCGATGCCGCTGACCCTGAAGGCGGCACCTCCCCGTGGACCCCCGCTGGCGACACCTCCCGGAGGGGGTAGTTGCTTTGTCCTCTTGCCCATTGGGGGGAGGCGGGGGTTCCCTCTGCCCACAGAGGGAACACCACCCCTGTCCCCCTGGCGCACAGGGGGGACTCCGTCCCTCCGTCTCCCCCATGTCCCCCCTGTGCACAAGGAGAACCAGGGAGGGTACAGGGGCGACCAGGGCGGTAATCTGACCCAGGACCGCCCCCCCCACCCCAACCCCTCCCCCGCCCTCCCCCCCCCCACCCCCTGTCAGGGACAGGAAGTAGGGAAGGGAATGTTCTTCTCTAAGTACGACGTTCCTTTCTTCTGTTCGTTCCTCAACTTCCTTGGGACTGACCACAACGACGACAAAGGACGACGACAGCGTCTCTCACACGCCAAAAGGTCGGCGGATTTGCTCGTCATGAGGAAACTAGGGTGGACTGGATAGGGTTGGCCACGGTTGGTTTGGACTCGAATGGGCTGTCTGCCTTGGACAGGGCTGGACTGGACTGGCATCGTGGATCAGACTGGCTGGGACCGAACTCGGATCACTGGATGGGGATCGGCTGGGATCCGGCTTGGCCTGGCCGACTGGGCCGACTGGGCTCGGCTGGACTGGGCTGGGATTGCTGGGCTCGCTGGATTTAGACTGGCCTGGCCGGGAGAGACTTGGACTGACCAGTCTGGGACCAGACTGGGCAGGACTTGACTCGGCTGGTCTGGGCTGGTCATGGCTGGACGCTTGTGCTGGTGGCTGTTCTGGTGTGACATCTGGCGCCGTCGACTCTTCCTCCCCCTCCCTCCCCGTCCCCCATGTTCCTGCTTCTACGGTCGGACCGAGGTATAAGATCGAGTTCGGTGTGCGGAGGGTGCCCTAATGTTATTCGTGCCTGTTCGACGTTGTTGTGTGCATCCTGGAGGAGGGTGCCCTCGAATGCTCTTCATTCAGTTTGTGGCTGGCAGAAGGTCTAATATTCTTGAAGGTTGTTGTTCTGTCTCAGGTCTGGCCGAACTCCTCCTCCTCCCTCTCCTCCTCCTCCTCCTCCTCCTCCTCCTCCTCCTCCTCCTCCAACCTCCTCCTCCACCCTCCTGCCCCCCCCTCGTTCTCCTCCCGCCACTGCGCCTCCCCCCTCTCGTCGTCGTCCTCCTCCTTCTTCTCCTCATTTTCCTCCTGCTTCTCCTGCTCCTCCTCCTCCTGCTCCTCCTCCTGCTCCTCCTCCTTCTGCTCCTTCTTCTGCTCCTCCTGCTCCTCCTCTTCCCCCTCCTCCTGCTCCTTCCCCTGCTCCTTCTGCCCCCTCTTCTCCTGGGCACGCCGCAGGCGCACGCAGAGGCTGGTGAGGCGTCGTCCTCCTCCTTCTCCTTCTCCTCCTTCTCCTCCTCCTCCTCCTCCTCCTTCTCATTCTCCTCCCCCTCCTCGAGATCATCCTCGTGCTCCCCCTTCTACTCATTATCCTCGTCCTCCTCCTCCTCCTCCTCCTCCTCCCCCATCTCCTCCTCCTCCTACTCCTTCTCCCCTTTTCCTCCTTTTACGCCTCCTTCTGCTCCTCGTGCTCTTCCTCGTGCTCCTCCTCGTGCTCTTCCTCGTGCTCCTCTTCGTGCTCCTCCTGCACGTCCTCCTCCTCCTTCTCCTTTTCCTCGTACTCCTCATTCTGCGCCAGACGCTGATGGCCGCGTCGATGTGGCGCACCGCCCACAAGACCGTCCCGAACTGGATCACCTGGGACAACAAGCTATGCGAGAGCCCCCTCGACCACCTGAACACTGTGAACGCCGTGAAAGGCAACTGGTGCTCACCCTCCTGGTTGAACAAGACGTCCATCGCGCAGCGCTTCGCAGGGATCTCCAGCTCCATCGTCTTCGTACAGGGTGGGGGTCCCACTACAAGAGTCTCGTTCGTTCTGTCGGATCCCCCGTCCGTGCGCGGCAGGCTCGCACGGCTGCCCACAAGTATGTTGCACACCGTGGTATGGCTGCACTTCTTCAGAGCAACGTCGGTGACAGCGACGAGGATCCAGCGCGCGACACCCTCAGAGAGCGTACCAACTTGCTCTACGAGAAAGGCTTCATCATAACACCTTCCACATCACGATCGGGAAACGATGCGCCGCCTGATTTCTTTCGCATCCTCGCCCCGCTCTTCATGATGACCCAGCGAGTCACCGAGCGGTGCTAACACCTTAATGTCTTGAACATCGAGCAGCACATTGGGCAGCTTCCTGGCTGCCTGATGTTCTTCTCCAAGATCACACCATCAATACTGAGGCGGGCTGGGTGGCCTGGTGCGTCGAGAACGTCTCTCACGTTTTGCAGGACTCCATCTTCGACCCGCTATTACAGACGGTTGTCCTGCACGCACGGGTTGCCATGGAGATCTTCCGCGACGCGTGGAACACCTCCAACGCGGGCAGGCACGCTCTTGAACTCGCTCCCCTTGGACATGTGGGTGATGATCTACGTCGTGCCCAGCAGCAAGCAGCGCAGCACCCTGCCGGCATGCAACGGCTGAGCACCGTGATCGTGGCCGTTGGGTCACCAGTCATCGTGACCGTACTCCTGACGAAGATGACCCGCTACTGCGTGATGGTGATGATGGTCATGGCCCTGGTGTTGAAATGGACGCCCCAGGTCTCGTGCAACTATAGCAGCTCCCTGGCGATATTCCTGATCGCTGGCTTCGCCTCCGCATGCGCCTGGCAACGCTCGCGCCCCCTCGCGTGCGGGCCGTGATGAGAGCTCTCGCTGGGGCTTGGGCGACAATTGCGCGGATGCATGTCGTCCCACAGCGCCGCTCCTGCGTCTTCGGCTGTGCCGACGACGACGCTATCCAGCACTACCTCGTCTGCCTCAAGATGCTGCACCACCTCGCGGCCCCCCGTGGGGCGCGCGGTAGCGAGCACACGGTGCGACTCGCGCTGCCCACCCTGGACACGGGAGCACGGCGGCGAGAACGGCATCGCCAACTCAGCCGCGCGGCTTGCAGTGGCGACTGGAACCTACCACACCATCAAGGCCGGTTTCACCAAGCACCCGCACGACACCTGCATCGCCGTCTCCGCCGCCCGCCACGTCTCCAAGCTCCCCCACCACCTGGGTGGCGGAGCGGGGCACGCGGCGGCGCCGCGGCGCGGCTAACAGACCGAAGCTAACTCAGGCTTGATTCGCTCCTCGTGCTCCTCGTCGTCCTCGTCCTCATCCTCTTCCTTCTCCTCCTCCTCCTCTTCCTCCTCCTCCTCCTCCTCCTCCTCCTCCTCCTCCTCCTCTTCCTCCTCATCCCTCCTCCTCCCTTTCCTCTTCCTCCTCCCCTTCGGGCTCCTGCTCCTGCTCCTCCTCCTTATCCCTCCTCCTCCTCCTCCTCCTCCTCCTCCTCCTTCTCCTGGCCTCCTCCTCCTGGCCTCCTCGCGCTCCTCCGCCTGCTGATCCTGCTCCTCCTCGTGCGGAGCCGGCCCGAGGCCGCCGACGCCGGGCCGCGGGACCTGGAGGCCGAGAACGCCAGGCTGCGGCAGGAGCCCGGGGCGGCGTCGTCGTCGTCGTCGGCGGCGGCCGCGGCGTCGGCGTCTTCGTCGCCGTCGTCGCCGTCAGCGGCGGCGTTGTCGTTGTCGGTGTCAGCAGCAGCGTCAGCATCAGCATCAGCATCAGCATCAGCATCAGCATCATCATCATCATCATCATCATCATCATCATCATTATCACCAAAGGCCGCCGAGGCTCAGGCCATCGAAGGAGCAGCGGCCTCCAGCCACCGCCCTCCTGCCTAGCCCGAAAGGCAGGGGGCCACACAGACGACACCCCGCACAACGCCATGCCGCCCAGGTTGTGCTCCAGAGCGCGGGCACCGCGCACCTGCTGAGCACGCAGGACTCGCTCGCTGACATCATGAATATGGACGAACGCATGGAAAGAGCACCTGACCACCAGCCAGACAATGATGCCGACGCTGCAGTACGGGACCGATATCCCCCACTACACGCACGAGTCCCAAGCTGCAGCTCGACCCCAGCATCACCATCACCTCAACACCCAGCACGCGAAGAACAACTGGACGCTGAGCAACAAGTTCAACATCACCGCGAACACAGAGGACCAGCACATGCAGGATTACATCATGCTGACCCTGAATTGCTAGACGCTGATCATCAATTTCAACATCAGCACGGACATAGAGGGCCAGCACGTGCAGGACTACACCACGCTGACCCTGAATTGCCACCAGCGGAACAAGTGCATGCAGACCTTGAATTGCCACCTGTACTTGAGTTTCGACACGACCGGGACCCTGGCGACGAACGACCTGATCATCAATTTCCAGCCCGCTGCCCTGACCCCGACGTACGCCCGCATTACGCCACGACGAAGGCCATCACGATACTTGGATGGAACCCGTTCTCGCTTAAGGGTGTTCCAGGGCGGCTCGACCACATCTCCGACACATGCCGTGCGATTCAGATTATGATGTACGTAGGCACCAAGATACGACAACGCACCACCGACGCCCCGCACCATCTCGAGGACAGCCTCCACCACACTTGGGTCCACTTCGGCTGGGGCCGGGGGGCCCACATAAACAGCTCGGCTGGATGCAGCATCGCAGTATCCAAGCGCCATTTCCGCAAGATAGATATCGTCAAAATACAGCACCCCCTGCAACCCGACCTACGGAGCCGCGCAGGCGCCGTCGAGCTGCACCGAGGCCAGCTCCGTCTTCGACTCATTGCTGCGTATTTCCCACCACGGCCGAACGGAGCAGGTCAACGCCAACGCTGGAAAGCAGGGTGCCGACGACTATGGAGCTGGGTACTGCAGACACCGCCACTCCCGCTCGCGTCACGCCTATCTTGTTCACGGACCTCAACCAAGGCCTAGGACGACGATCACGACATCTGTACACCGACAACGCGATCGGCAGATACCACGCCAGCGACGAGACCGAGTTCGGACGCTTCATTCACGACCAGCTCTTGACGCACCAGCTGACGGCCATCAACACGCACATCGATGTCGGAAACACCTACTACGGGCCCAACAAGGCAAGATCACGCATCGACTACGTCATCGGCTACGACAACCTTATGGAGATAGTGAAATATGTTAAGCTGAATTGGAAGATCCACACCAAGCTACGTAGCCTACTACACGTTGCCGACCACGTCCCCATGATTATGCAGATCAAGATGCCTATCAGCAGCGTCAATATCACGAATAACAGCATTCGATGGGACTTCGGCCTCCTCGCTGCTGGGCTCCAGACGGGCGCCCATCGCGTTTCTTTTCTCAATGACGTCTACGCCGAGATCGGCAAACACAAGGGGGTCTTTCGAGTCGTCAAGATGGATCAGTTTCCGACCCGACACAACGCCATAATCGCTCACGTCATTCGTGAATGCGGCCGTAAGTGTTACACAAAGGAAGGAGGACAACCACACTGGCACCAACAAGCTCGACTTGAACGACCCCGACTGCTTAAAGAACGTGCTGACTGTCGAGCCCGACGACCACCCTTCAATCATGAAACCCTACGCGAGATCCAAAGACGCCTACGAGCACACCAACGATGGATGGATCACTGGTGGAAAGTCAGCCTCGACCAGGACATGCGCGACGCGTGGGCCACTCGCGACCTCTCTCGAGTTGCATATCTCACGTACATCCGAGCGGGACGACGAACAGGACCACGACGACGATCATACCTTTCACTGCCATCCACGCGTCCCACTGCAGCCGAGTACGCCGACGCCCTTACCCAGCCAGCTGTCCAGGGGGGGCTTTCTGCCACGCCCGCCTACGTCAGCATGTATATCGACGGCCCGACAGCTATTCCACGACTACTGGCCCAACCGAGCGACGTTCAACCAGTGGGGGAGCACATCGGCGCCCCTGAGCTCCACGACATTGAGACGGCAGCGGAGGAGCTCGACCATCTGCAGAAACGACTGTGGAGGGAGAAACGGAGGCGCTACAACCCACCATGGGCATGGCCCATCGAACTCACCATCATGCTCCTCGCCCCACAATATCTGACGCGCCCTGGCGTTCAACGGGCAGGGATGGGACGCGACGCGCCGACTATCAATGCGCGGACCCGCTCGCGGAGCAGGTCCGCCAACCTAGTCGAAGGAAGCTCGTGATCGACTACGACGCCAGCTCCACCATCATCCAGACTTTCGTCACATTACTCGCTCATGTCCACCGATGTGGCTCTCTGCCTGCCCAGGCGTTCACCAGCCAGGCGGTCGCCATTGGAAAAAAAGGAAAAAGCCCTACTGGCAACGTGATTCAGGACATCCATGCATGCGTACGTTTACTTCGCTGTTTCGACCATTTTTGGCGATTATATATCAGAATAGGACTCATACAATATGGAACCCAATTCGACCCACCGCCGTGGGCTTATGGAGGCATTCATTCCCGCCAACGCGAATCACTCATGCTCATTGCTAAACTATTGATATGGAAGATGAGATCCGCCAGAATGTCTTGTCTCGCTAAGTCGCACGACATGCGGAATGCATTCGCGACAGGCTCCCACGAGCGACTGGTTGCCGCCCACACACTCCGATGCGAAGATGAGCATTGTCATCCCCTCCTTGAGCAGCACCGACACGAGGCAGTAGTATTTCTGCAGGCGTCCGACGCTAGCATAGCTCTTCGACCAGGGACGGGATGGAGGATGGGCGACTCAAACGAGCCTGAAGCTTTCATGGAATCATTTTATCCACTAGTGAAGCAGTGGCCCCAGGAGATGGCACAGGTCCAGGGAAACCCGTTCCAGGTACACTACCCGTTTACTGGTGAAGAGTTTGATGCGCATCTTGGGGCCTTCATTGACGATCTAGTCAAGATCCTCTTGGTGCTTGACGGCGCGGCCCTCCAGGCGCTGCAGATTGACAAGGTCGACAACAACGCGCTCACCCAGGCCCTCGAGGCTGGCGGCTACGCACAGAACATCAGTAAGCAAGACACCCTGGTCTCACTGGGCACCCATGGGGCTACGAAGGAGGCCGAACGGAATATTTCTGGGAACGCAGTCCAGGACTTGATTCATCTCGGAGGATATGTACATGCTGCCAACAGCAATCGTCGTGAAGTCGAGGCCCGCATACAATCAGGTAAAATAGGGTGGAGCCGCCTGGGCGGCGACTGGTACTCTGGAGGCCATTGGAAGGCCAAACGGCTCGCGTTCGTGTCCAACGTCGCGGGGAGGGTGTGGTCTGGCCTCGAAAGCTACGTGTTGTCCCCTAGAGAGCTCCACAGACTCGGCAGTTCGTTGGCTCGCAAACTACGATCAATGATGAGAGGAGCAGCACATCAGGAGGATGAGCACAACAATCATCGGTCTATGTCTACCCGCCAAGTGTTTATTGAATGGCAAGTTGCATCGACTGCCATCGAGCTACTCGTGCGCAGGCTCAGCTGGTGGCAGAGCATAATCCGATCGCACACGCATCATGGCCACTTTCTCGCTTCTTTTTTTGGAAGATGCAAGTTCGAGCAGCAGGCGGCCATAAGCAAACGCCCCGTCAGCGCTGGAACCCTCAATTCGCAGGGTGAGATCTCCGCAGACCCGAACGCGCACCCGTGGGCCACACAGTTCGCGGACGATCTGCTGTGCCTGTCGACCCACACGATCGGCGACAGCGTTCAGGAAGCGTGGCAGCCTCGAGTTGTAAAAAACCGGTGCGATGACGAGTGGGTTCGAGAGGCCTTCTTAAACTGTGACGTTCGGGCTCTCAGGGCTTCTTACTGGACGACTCAGTGGGCTCCCCCCGAGGCCAGCGTGATCACCTCCTCTCTCCCCTCAGCGGCAACATACGACGAGACGGACACTGGCGACGAGACGAACCGCCCCTTCGTGTGCAACATCGAGTCATGCCAGAAACGGTTCGGGACGCTCAAACAGCTCGTCACACACCAAACTAAAGCTAAGAGCCTAGGACACGGTATGCCAGCGGTATGTACTACCCTACAGATCGACAACAAATGTATTGTGTGCCAAACCACGCATCCAAATCAATATCATGCAGTTAGACACCTACGACGAGCATGGCAAGCAGGCAGATGCATTCCAGAACTTACTCATCATGTATATCCTTGGATACCAGCCACATGTACTACATGCCCTCTACGGGACTGCGCTCTGGATCATGCATGCCAACATGAATATCATGATCAGCAAAAACTTCGAGCTCACGTCCTGGGACATGTCCCACCGCCGCCATCGGGTTCCATGCTCAAGCCTGTCGTCGGAAGGCTCACCGCGCGCTCGGCCACTCCGAGAGCTCCCCCGCCGCGCCCCGCGCCATCCAGCTGCCGCCCGTCGCCTGCCATAGAGGACACCCCTGCGGTACGCGCTGCCATTCGTCAGCCGGTGGAACGCATCGCGGACAGCGACCCTCGCAGCAGACCCAGACGCCGACCACTTCGACGGCTACGAGAGGCACAGCGCCCAGCAGCAGCAGATGCAACATCTACGCGGCCAATACGAGTGGCTACTGTCTCCTCTACGCCTACTCTTCCTGCACTTCCTCATGGACCAGGCGATGGCGCCCAAGCCGAGAGCGCCGTGGCGACTCCCGCTGGACCCCTCCCTGGGCTCGAAGGAAGGGCTCTGGCACCGCCCCCGGCGCCGCGCCAGGCCAGAAGGCGACGAAGCCCTCGCGTCCGCCAGGCCCGCAGCCGCCGTCGCAGAGGCGATCCCGATCGCCGCGAACGCCCAGAAATGCGGACGAGGGAGACATCGGCGAGGACAAGAAGCTGCCGCTCCAGACGACGCACGAGACCAGGCTGAAGCACAGCATCAGCACGGACATATACACGATGAGCAACGAGCACCCGGTGATCACAGCCATCACGCAGGAGCTCGAGGGCTACAAGCACACCCTGGACTCCCTCAAAAAGAGCGGCACCCTAGAGGACAAGAAACGCATGCAGGAGATAGGGCCGCCAGCTCCTGCCCTCGCGCTGGCGGCCTTGGAAGGACTGCACAAGTGCGACGTGGGCGGCGCTATGAAGAAAGCCATTCGGAACTACGTGCTCCGAGCGGACCCCGAGGATATCGAGGCGGAGGCGGAGATCAGCAAGGAAGATCTCCTCGACGTCATCTCCATTGTGCGTCTGGAGAAGTGCCACGACGACACCAAGACGAAGCTGGTGATCGGCGCGCCCACGTGGGAGGGCCGAGACCTGATCGACCGCGCTCTCGCGGCCGAGGGCCAGGCGGTCCAACACGGGAGCGTGGCCGAGGGACACGCGGACTGGCTCGAGGAGGAGGTAGACCACGGGACGAAGACGCCCGAGTAGTGAACCCGCTCCTTTGCCAGAGCGAGCCTGCACGGCACAATGCAAGCACAAACGGAGAGGACACAATCCAGCGCCGTGTTATTTTTGTCCGAGGCGAAGCCCTCCCTGCTAGCAGTAGCACGGTCACGGTCACGCACCCTCCCGCCTCCGACGCGCCTCCACATCTCCCCACTGCTGTGCCTGCACAAGCAGAGGAGCTACGTGAGGTGGAGGCCCCACCTGAGTTCGATACAATCGCCGAGGATGAAGCGGCCGAATCCCTTTTCAGCTAGCATCCGAGACGTTGCTTGGCACGCGCAGCGAAGGAAGCCCCTCTGCGCAGCACCCCGGCAGCGTGGCCCACGCGGGGCAGTTCGAGACAGTTGGCTCTCTGCGACGGATCATTAAGTATGGATTCGCTGTGCGCCACATCTGACCATCAGATGTTGGTCCTGACGTCGAGGAAAAATCATTATCACCACCAGCATCAGCATCATCACCATCATCGCCATCATCATCGCCATGATCATCATTAGACCTTCCATCTTCATCTCCATCACCGTCAGCAGCATCACCAGCACTTTCAGCATCACCATCTTCATCACCACCACCATCAGCATCATCACCACCGTCGTCATCATCGGCATCATCATCTACTTATTATTAATTGTCTTCAGAAGCATCGCCGTCGTCATCGTCGTGGTCGTCGGCGGCGGCGGCGTCGGCGGCGGCGGTGGCGGCGGCTTTGGCGCCGCTTCGCCAGGGAGGCGTCCACACGGTAGGCCCGTACCGCGTGGACGCGGTGACCTTCTCGGCACCAGCGTTCAAGGCGGAACGCCGCCAATGCTTTGCAATCGGTCGGGATTCCACGATGCGTACAGCCGCGACCTTCGAGGTTGAACGGTCCTTTGGGTGGCAGAATCCAGCGCCTGGAAAGTCCACGTCGTCGTCGTCGTCGTCGTCGTCGTCGGGGTCGGGGTCGGCTTCGGCGGCGGTGGCGGTGGCGGCATGGGCCCAGGCGTCGGCGTCGCTTCGACAGGGAGGCGTCGATAAGGCAGGCTCGTGTCCCGAACGCGGCAGCGACCCCGGCGCGGGCGTTCAAGGCGGAGCGCCGCCCAATGCCCTGCAATCGGGCAAATGTCAACGACCCGTGCAGCCGCGATCTCTCGAGATGGAGCGCGCCGCGGGGCGGCAGAAACCCGTGCCTGGAGAGTCCACGTCGTCGCTGGCGACGGCGTCCGTCGTCCTTGTCGTCCCCCTCGCCGTGGCCGTCGTCGTCGTCGTCGGCGGCGGCGTCGTCGTCGTGGCCCGAACACTCCAACGATCTGCACAGCCGCGATCGTTTGAGGTTGAACGGGCCAGAAACCATCGCCCTGGTCGACACGACCCGAACCCGCCGTACCATACAGTCAAAGACCCCAATAAGGACGCGCGACTTTGCGCAGGGTACCCTTTGCGTCCTCGCTCTTCCTTGCTCTTGCGTCCTTAGGGTTTTCGTCGCCCGCCGCCCCCAAAATCCCAACTTCGGCTTCCAAGGGTCTTGCGCCCTTACCGCGCGTCCTTATTCAGGAGAGGAAAAAACAGACAGACACAATTAATCGTCGATCCCCAGGAGAATATGCGATCATATGGGCCGTGGGGGGGGGAAGACAAAAACCGAAGAAGTATGGGAAAATATGGGGAGTATGTTTCTATTCGTGTGTGTTTTATCTGTGTGTCCTGGGGCCCCTTTACACGTGCACCACCCCGCGGGCCGGTCGGGAGCCGCGGGGTCGGCAGCCGGCGCGCCCCCCCGAGGGGGCGATTGCATCTCGCCCTTCTCTCGGGGGGGGGGGCGCCGAGGCCGTGGGGCCTCTCTGCCGAGGAGGGGGAGGGGGGGGAGGAGGAGGGAGGAGGAGGAGGGGGAGGAGGGAGGAGGAGGAGGAGGAGGAGGTGAGGAAGACGAGGGGGAGGAGGAGGTGGAGGAGGAGGAGGAGGAGTATGGGGAGGAGGACGAGGCGGAGGCGGAAGAGGGGGACGTGTGTGCACCGAGGGCGGAAAAGAGGGGGACTTGGACTTGGACTTGGACTTGCAGGATCCTTCGCGCTGACCCGGACTTGGATGCAGAACCCTGCAGGATGTGGCAGGGTTCTGCAAGGCCTCATTGGCCCGGGTCTGGATTGACCCGGCTCAGAAGGTCCCCGATCGTCGGGGGCGGAAAAGAAGGAGGTGATGACTAGGGGGGGGTGGACATCGTGGCGGGGGCCACGATATTGCCCCAGATTTTATGGCGCCTCTTCTTATTTCATTACGTTCCTCGGGGGGGGGGGGGGGCGCCGAGGCCGTGGGGCCTTTTGGCGCCCAGGGAGCGCCGTGGGCGACAGGTGTGCATCGAGGGCGGCAAAGAGGGGGGTGGTGACTAGGGGGGGTGGCGCATATCATTAATCAAAGGCTTATGCTAACGTGTTCATAAAAGTTTGTGTATATCCAATTACGTGTGAAATTTCCTAAATGTACTATACAAGTGCTGGCTTCTGAGATAAAGCTCCAAATCATGACATCGGAGGTGAGGGGGTGAGATCGAAGTGGAACGGAGAGCCCCCCCACCGGGAAATCGATTTCGGTTTCGTGTTCGTGCGTGCCGTGCGTGCGGGCGAGGCGAAGCTGCGTGGGCGGGCGAGAGAAAGTCTCCTGTGGCTGAGGCGCGGCCGGACCCAATGTCTCCCTTCCGGGCGGCCGGGGCCCCGCGGTGTCCCGCCGGTGTCCCGCTGGTGTCCCGTGTGGCTGAGGCGCGGCCGGACCAAATGACTCCCTTCCGGGCGGCCGGGGGCCCGCGGTGTCCCGCCGGTGTCCCGTCGGTGCCCCGTCGGTGTCCCGATAATGATGATGTTGATGATGATCATGATGGTTGTGTTGATGGTGATGATGATGACGATGATGGTGTCCTGGTGATGATGATGATGATGATGATGTGATGATGATGATGATGAGATGACGATGATGTTGATGTTCTGCCCGTTGTTGTTGATGATGATGTTGGTAATGCTGATGCTGCTGATGATGATTATGGTATCCCGATGATGATGATTATGACGGTGGTGATGATGATGGTGATGGTGATGGTGTACCGATGATGATATTGATGATGATGTTGGTGATGATGATGCTGCTGATGATGATGGTGTCCCGATGATGTTGATGATGCTGTTGATGATGATGATGATAATGAGCTGATGATGATGATGATGGTGTCCCGATGTTGTTGATGATGTTGACGATGACAACGATGGTGACCATGATGGTGTCCCGATGATGATGATGATGCTGATGGTGATGATGATGGTGATGATGACGACGGCTGTGTCCCGCTGGTGATGTTGATGATGTTGATGATGATGAGATGACGATGATGTTGATTTTTCTGCCCGTTGTTGTTGATGATGATGTTGGTAATGATGCTGCTGCTGATGATTATGGTATCCCGATGATGATGATTATGACGGTGGTGATGATGATGGTGATGGTGATGGTGTACCGATGATGATATTGATGATGATGTTGGTGATGATGATGCTGCTGATGATGATGGTGTCCCGATGATGTTGATGATGCTGTTGTTGATGATGATGATAATGAGCTGATGATGATGATGGTGTCCCGATGTTGTTGATGATGTTGACGATGACAACGATGGTGACCATGATGGTGTCCCGATGATGATGATGATGATGATGATGATGATGATGATGATGATGATGATGATGATGATGCTGATGGTGATGATGACGATGGCCGTGTCCCGCTGGTGATGTTGATGATGTTGTTGATGATGATGGGATGACGGTGATGTTGATGTTTCTGCCCGTTGTTGTTGATGATGATGTTCGTAATGATGATGCTGCTGATGATTATGGTATCCCGATGATGATGATTATGACGGTGGTGATGATGATGGCGATGGTGATGGTGTACCGATGATGATATTGATGATGATGTTGGTGACGATGATGCTGCCGACGATGATGGTGTCCCAATGATGTTGATGATGCTGTTGATTATGATGATGATAATGAAATGATGATGATGATGGTGTCCAGATGTTGTTGATGATGTTGACGATGACAATGATGGTGACCATGATGGTGTCCCGATGATGATGATGATGCTGATGGTGATGATGACGAAGGCTGTGTGCCGATGATGATGATAATGATGATGTTGCTGACGATGATGAGATGATGATGGGGATGATGATGATGGCCTGATGATGATGGCGTTGATGATGATTACGATGATGATGATGACGACAGTGTCCCGATGACGATGAAGATGATGGTGTTGGTGATGATGATGATGATGATGATGATGATGATGACGTTGAATGTTAGATCGATTGTGATATCGGTAGTGAGATCGATAGTGTAGTGAGACCGAATGCGAGATCGATTGTGAGATCGATAATCAGATCAATTGTGAGACCGAGCGAATGAGATATATCGAGTGAGATCGATTGTGAGATCGATCGAGTGAGATCGATCGACCGAGACCGATAGTGAGATGGATAGTGAGACCGATCGAGTGAGACGCTGCATCCTCCCCCCCCCCGAACCTCCTTATCACCCGAAGGGTGGTCGTATAGGTATGTTTCTAAATATATGTGATTTGCATCCGTCGTTTGTATGTGTACCTGACTGGCCAGGAGTAGCCCCAGATTTTTTGGCGCCTCTTCTTATTGCATTGCGTCCCTGGCCCCCCCGCTGGGCCGCGCACATGCCGCCGGTCATGATTTGCACCCCGCCCTCTTGGACACCCCCCTCTCTTGGCCGCTCCCGAGGACTGCACCGTGCCGCGCGGACGCCTCCCGAGGGCGCCGCCGAGCCTCGACCGGGGGCCCGTGTGGTGCACTGTTTTTTGGTTGTGGGCGCGCAGCGCCATCGAATGCGCGCGCGCGCACTCAAGCCGCGCTGTGCGCGGGCACGGGCTGGCGAGCTGTGCGCGCGACCGCGCTGACGCCTGCCGGGGCGTCGTCGATCCTACCGAGGCG
>CAUYUJ010018207.1:209196-211435 GCA_963575745.1 Prorocentrum cordatum
GAAACCATGCGCGGCCAGGTGGGATAGGATGGGGCTTGTATCTGACCGAGGAGGCGAGGAGGATGAGTTGCAGGTAGTCGTAGTAGTAGTAGTAGTAGTAGTCGTCGTCGTCGTCGTCGTCGTCGTCGTCGTCGTCGTCGTCGTCGTCGTCGTCGTCGTCGTCGTCGTCGTCGTTTCGTCGTCGTCGTTCGTTCGTTCGTAGTAGTAGTAGTAGTAGTAGTAGTAGTAGTAGTAGTAGTAGTAGTAGTAGTAGTAGTAGTAGTAGTAGTAGTAGTAGTAGTAGTAGTAGTAGTAGTAGTAGTAGTAGTAGTAGTTAGTAGTAGTTAGTAGTAGTTAGTAGTAGTTAGTAGTAGTTAGTAGTAGTTAGTAGTAGTTAGTAGTAGTTAGTAGTAGTTAGTAGTAGTTAGTAGTAGTTTGTAGTAGTTAGTAGTAGTTATTATTTTTATTGGTATTATTATTATTAATATTATGATTATTATTATTATTATTAGTAGTAGTAGTAGTAGTAGTGGCAATAGTAGTGTTAGTAGTGGTGCTGGTAGCACCAACAGTGGTAGTAGTAGTAGTAGTAGTAGTAGCAGTAGTAGTAGTCGTAGTCGCAGTCGTAGTCGTAGTCGTAGTAGTAGTACTACTACTACAAGTACTAGTATCAGTACCAGTAGTATATGGGGCCATTATTTAACTTATATATAAATATATAACAAGTGTTGTTGTTTTCCCCACATCCTGAGTGGGGTTCTTGCTTTCCCAGAACACCCTCTCCTTCCCACCCACCTCCCGCTCCATCTTCCATACAGCACAATATTATTCCTACCACACACACACTCCATACCATACCATAGTTCCTACCACACATACCATACCATACCATACCATACCATACCACACCATACGTACCATATTGTACCATGCCATACCATGGCGTACCATAGCATACCATACCATATCACACCAATGCCACACCGTACCATACCATACCATACCTCCAGTACCATACCATACCATATCATACCATACCGTACCATTCCATACCTACCATACCATTCCATACCACTCCATACCGAAAACCATACTACTTACATGGTTTCGTGCCCCTCCCACCCCTCCAGGGAGGCCCCGCCTGAGCGAGGAGGGTATCGGAAAACCATACTATTTACATGGTGTCGTGCCCCTCCCACCCCTCCAGGGAGGCCCCGCCTGAGCGAGGAGGGTATCCGAAAACCATACTATTTACATGGTTTCGTGCCCCTCCCACCCCTCCAGGGAGGCCCCGCCTGAGCGAGGAGGGTATCGGAAAACCATACTATTTACATGGTTTCGTGCCCCTCCCACCCTTCCAGGGAGGCCCCGCCTGAGCGAGGAGGGTATCGGAAAACCATATTATTTACATGGTTTCGTGCCCCTCCCACCCCTCCAGGGAGGCCCCGCCTGAGCGAGGAGGGTATCGGAATACCATACTATTTACATGGTTTCGTGCCCCTCCCACCCCTCCAGGGAGGCCCCGCCTGAGCGAGGAGGGTATCGGAATACCATACTATTTACATGGTTTCGAGCCCCTCCCACCCCTCCAGGGAGGCCCCGCCTGAGCGAGGAGGGTATCGGAATACCATACTATTTACATGGTTTCGTGCCCCTCCCACCCCTCCAGGGAGGCCCCGCCTGAGCGAGGAGGGTATCGGAATACCATACTATGTACATGGTTTCGTGCCCCTCCCACCCCTCCAGGGAGGCCCCGCCTGAGCGAGGAGGGTATCGGAATACCATACTATTTTCATGTTTTCGTGCCCCTCCCACCCCTCCAGGGAGGCCCCGCCTGAGCGAGGAGGGTATCGGAATACCATACTATTTACATGGTTTCGTGCCCCTCCCACCCTCCAGGGAGGCCCCGCCTGAGCGAGGAGGGTATCGGAATACCATACTATTTACATGGTTTCGTGCCCCTCCCACCCCTCCAGGGAGGCCCCGCCTGAGCGAGGAGGGTATCCGCAAACCATACTATTTACATGGTTTCGTGCCCCTCCCCCCTTCCAGCGGGGCCCCGCCTGAGCGAGGAGGGTATCCGCAAACCATACTATTTACATGGTTTCGTGCCCCTCCCACACCTCCAGGGAGGCCCCGCCTGAGCGAGGAGGGCATCGGCAAACCATACTATTTACATGGTTTCGTGCCCCTCCCACACCTCCAGGGAGGCCCCGCCTGAGCGAGGAGGGCATCAAGAAAATGGGTCCCACGAAACCGT
>CAUYUJ010018208.1:0-30000 GCA_963575745.1 Prorocentrum cordatum
ATGGACCCCGCATGAACCCCGCAGGCCCCCAAGAGAGCCCCACAATGCTTCGAGGCGGCCCAAAATATCCCGAAGCGAGCGACGCGAGGCCTACATCGGGAGCCCAAGACAGCAGAAGGTACTTCCGAGACGTCCTCTGCAAGGCCCAAGAGGCCCCACGACGGCCCCAGAGTGTTCCAACAGGACCAAACATGGGCTCAAGACGGCCCAGGATGCCCCCGCAAAGACCTCCAATACGGCCTCAGCAAGCCAAAAACCTTAATGTTCCATTGGTTTTTGAACGACTCTGTGCTTCTCGCCTTTTCTGGCCACGAACGGCCCAAGAATGGTCTGCGAGCTTCCGAGGTCGCCCCGAGATGGCCTCCAGGCGGCCCAATGGGGCCCCAAGATGGGCCAATAAAGCGCCAAGAAAGCCAGGGAGCGCCCAAAAGACCCCTAAAAGACCTCCAAGAGGGCCCCAACAGAGCCACGGGATGCTTCAGAGAAGGCCCGAGAGAGCCCCAACACGGCCCCAGGACGGCCCAAGCCCCCCAGACTGCCCACGAGGGCCCCAGGACAGCCCAAGAAGGCCCTCCGATGGTATACAAAAGCACCAACAGGAGCTCCACTCAGTCTTGGAGCCGTCAAATTCATTGCACTCTGATTGACCTGAGCCGTCGTCCTTGGCTCGGCTGGCCCGCGCGCCGAATGGGCCCGCGCGGCAGAGAAGGAAGAGGAGCAGGAGGCGGGACGGATGAGGAAAAGGAGGAAGAGGAAGGAACGGTGAGGATTGCGAGAAACAGGAGGGGCCCCAGGAAGACGGAAGGAGGGCACGGAGGAGCAGGAGGAGGAGAAGGCAAACGGCGGAAACAGAAAACAGCTTTCACTGGGCCCCGTGCTCTCGCCGAGGCGCCGGCCACATCTCTCATTCAATATCGTGTTGCCGCTTCGCTCGCGGGACTCCCAGCCTCTACCAGGTCAGCATCCCGTCCTCCAGCATGCGGCCGCCGACTTTCGTCTCAATTCTTGACGCTTCGCGCATCCCCCCTTGAGTCTGAGTTAGTCGCTCGCGCTCGCCCTCTCCCCCCTCTCTTGCCGCCTGTACCGCTTGTGGTTTGGCTGGAGCTTGGCGCCGAAAGGGCGACTTCTCCCCGCCGTCCCGCCGCCGGTCGCCGCGCCTTGGCGTCCCCACCCGCTGGGATATCTGTGCCGGTCTCCTGGCGCTTAATGTGGGTCATTTTGTCCCTTGCATGTGCACGCGCCTGTGCGGCCAATTATCTTCGTTCGCCCCCGAGCGCTAACGCCACCCCGTCTGCCTTCCCCAGTGAGGGCGCCGCCCAAAAAAAGTCCCTCCCTTGATTCACCTGGTCGTCGCTGGTACGGAGTCCTCGCTTGTGCTGGCTGAGCTTGGCGCCTACAGCGACTTCCTCCCCCGCCGTCCTCCCGCCACCGGTCGCCGCGCTTGGCGTCCCCACCCGCCGGGGTGTCCTGCGCCGGTCTTTGGCGCTTAATGTGGGAACGTTTTGTCCCTTCATGTGCATACGCCACTGCTGCCAATTACTCGTTCTGCGCCCCGACTCTGCACGCTTCTTGAACCTTCGCCAGGAGCCGCCTAGACAAAGTTCCCCACCCAGCCAGTCCAGAATTGATTGCCACCTTTCCCGGCCTGTTGGAGCTATCTGAGCCATGCTCGGCTAGAGGCTGTTGGAAGCTATTATGAGCCATGCTCGGCGATGTGGGGCCATGTTCAAGCTGTCTTGAGGCCTCTTGAAGATCTGTCGGAGACTATCTTGAGCCATGCTTGGCTATCCTGGGCCATTTTGGGAGCCATCTTGGGCTATCTAGGGCTCTCTTGGAGCCATCTTGGGCCAAAAAGGGCGGGGTGGAGAATCTTCAGGAGAGGCTGGGGGGCCTCTCGGGGCCGTCCTGGGCCCCATTGTTCAAGAAGAGCAGGGGTCCTCAATTCAGGCCCCCCCCCATCGGAGCGCTCTTCGGAAGCCTCTTGGGCGATCTTGGGGCCGTCTTGGGCCTTCTTGGGCCCCGGGCTCTCTTGGGCCATATTGGGGCCATCTTGATGCCCCAGGGGCCCATCGGAAGCGAAAAGACGAGAATGCCAAACACATTGACTTTCCTTCGGCTTTTGAAGGGTTTTGGCTTCTTGGAGGGCGCCGTGGAGGGCTCGAAGGGCACTTGGATCCGTCTTGAGGGCTCTTGGAGGTGCGTCGGGGGCTATCTTGACCCGTCTTGAGGTATCTTGGGCCATCTTGGAGGCCATCTTGCGACTTGGAGCGCCTCTTGGAGCCATCTTGGGCCGTCTTGGACGCTCTAACGCCTCCATGCCCCCCCCCCCCCCATCCAGGCCCAGGGGGAGGTTGCCCCCCCCCTGAGCAGGGGAAGGAAGGGGAAGAGAGAATACCAAAATCGCTATACCAACGTAGCCCTAAAGGGCCGGTGGGACTTCCACCTATAGACTTCCAGCCCCCATCAGCTCAGCACTCCGACCTCTAGCGCCCGGCATCCGACTTCCCACCTTCACCTCCACTCAAGCGTCCACCAACGCTGCGCCCTGAGCCCCGCCCCGGGCGCTACCGCGCACTTCCCCGCCCCCCCCCCTCGCCCTCGCCTCCGCTCGCACAATTCCGCACACACCTCATTGAACAGTTGTTTTTCTCGCCCGCGCCCCATAAACATCGTAGGTGCAAGGAATCAAGATTAGAAAAGGCGAAGCGCAGCGAGCCTTAAAATCTGTGTATATATATATATAGATATAGATTATGCGATCACGTGCGGTGCCTAGTGCCCGAACCTTGGTAGCGGAGCCTGCCAAAGAGATTTACTGTTCAGGTCGATCACAAATGTCCCACTCGAAGCCCTCCCGCTTTCCCCTCCCTCCTCCCCCCCTCCCTCCTCTTTTATATATATACACATAGATACCATACCTACATACATACATCCTACGTACTACGTACATACAATACATACATACATACATAAAACATACATACATAATGAAAACATACATCTACAGTACACTGCAATGCATGCATACATACCTACCGATCTATTACATAGATACATATTTGAGCGAGCACGTAGCGATGCCTAGTGCCCGAAGATTGGTAGCGGAGCCTTGCAATCGAGATTTACTGATCATGTCGATCCAAATTTCCCTCTCGAAGCACTCGCCCTCGCACGGCGACAGCATATATGTCCCATATATCCTTCCTCCCCCTCCCTCGGTCAATGATCTGGCCTCTTCGGCCGTCCACGTCATTCTGGAAGTTCTGGGGCGCAACGCGGCCCCCTTGGCCATGTTGGGGCACCCTGCTCGGCATATATCCAACTGCCTGCGGTCGCACCGCGGTGGTGACTGTTTTCGCATGTCTTGCCCCCCTTCCCATATATATATACATATAGATATTTCATATCATATGACAATATCTCTCAATAACATATCATCATAATATATATATATATATATACATACATACCATATCATATCATATCACATCATATCATATATACGGTAGTGATAACATAACAAGGTATGTACATACGTACGACTCGCGTATGTAGTTACTTGGGAACGTCGTATGAGAATAAGTTTGGCCATGTTGTCCTTCGATCGATAAGTTGCGCCTTGTTGCCGTTTGATGATCGTTCGATGATTATGTTGCCCTTCAATTCCCAGCTGCCCAGAACGAGCGGACGTATTGAATTTTTTCAAGCGTTTGATTTATTTTCAAGTCGATCTGAAGCGGATTGAATAAATCAAGCCGCAAGATCTCTGTCCTCTGGGCACCTCCCCCGGGGCCGGTTTTTGTGAGGATGTCTCAAGCGAGGGCGCCGGTTTGGGATTCGTCGGCGGATCCAGCGGATCTGCGCGGAAACGGTGCCGGAGGCCGCTCTGGGCTCCTCTGGGCACCTCCCCCGGGGCCGGTTTTGTGAGGATGTCTCAATCGAGGGCGCCGGTTTGGGATTCGTCACCGGATCCAGCGGATCCACCGGATCTGTCCGGAAACGGTGCCGGAGGCCGCTCTGGGCTCCTCTGGGCACCTCCCCCGGGGCCGGTTTTGTGAGGATGTCTCAAGCGAGGGCGCCGGTTTGGGATTCGTCGGCGGATCCACCGTATCCACCGGATCTGTCCGGAAACGGTGCCGGAGGCCGCTCTGGGCTCCTCTGGGCACATCCCCCGGGGCCGGTTTTGTGAGGATGTCTCAAGCGAGGGCGCCGGTTTGGGATTCGTCACCGGATCCACCGGATCTGTCCGGAAACGGTGCCGGAGGCCGCTCTGGGCTCCTCTGGGCACCTCCCCCGGGGCCGGTTTTGTGAGGATGTCTCAAGCGAGGGCGCCGGTTTGGGATTCGTCGGCGGATCCACCGGATCTGTCCGGAAACGGTGCCGCTTCGAGAATGGTGGCTCTTACGCTAGTTGCACCCTATGTATAAGTATCGCAAGTAACATAGCTACTTACATGAGCTACTTATGGGTACTTACTAAGATACTTATAAGTAACTTAAGTTGATGTTCTTAAGTTACTTAAGCTAACACTATAAGATACTTATAAGTTACTTAGGGAAATGAAGCGATCGCGATCGCTTGGGAGGAGGAGGAGGAGGAGAGCGATGTCGATCGCTGTGAGGGGGGGGAGGGGGGGAGGAGAGTGATGAGCGCGGCGGGGCGCGCGGCCTCCTCAGCGCGCGCGGCCGCGTCCTCAGTGTACGCGCGGCCTCCTCACCGCGCAGGGGGCTCACCCTCAGGGGCCGCCTCGCCGCCCTGCCCGTCGCGGAAGGCGGCCAAGCAGATCGCCTCCGCCTCGCTCAACGCCTGCAGCTCGGCCTGCTGTTGGAGCCGCCTGAGGACGCTGGAGTCGTTCCACCCATCCCCGCCCAGGGACGCGAGCAGCTCCACCAGCTCATCCTCGGTGGGAGGGCGCACGGTGGCGCTTTCGAACTCCCACGAACGCTGGACCTCCATTGCCTGCTCCCTCTCGGCCGACGGCTGCAACCTCGAGGCGCGGCCGCTTGGGTGGCGGCGGCGGCGCCGCGTCCTTGGAGGTGGCCGCAACGAAAGCGGCGGGCGACGGCATCTTGAAGAACTTCGCGTTGGCCATAGTCGGCCACGGGCCGCCTCGCGGCAGCGGAACACTGGACGGCTTCGCGCCGACCAGCCCAGGTGGCAGCGGTTCCGAGGGGAGATCGTCCATGACGCGCCCCCTCCTGCGCGCGCGCGCGCCGTCGCTTGGCCGCGAGCGCCCCGTGCGTCACTCGCGAGGCGAGCCGAAACGGCTGAGCAATCGCCGTCGTCGCGAGCCCATCGTCGCCAACGCCCGCCCGAGCGATCGCCATCGCTCCACCCATATTCCCACCCGCGCCCGAGCGATCGACATCGCTCTCCTCCTCCTCATCATCGTCATCCTCCTCTTCCTCCTTCTCCTGCCTCCTCCCCCTTCCAAGCGATCGACATCGCTTCGCCTCTCCCAGCGATCGGCATCGCTCTCTTGCTCCTCATCCTCCTCCTCCTCCTCCTCGCGGCGATCGAGATCGCGAGCCCCCCTGGCTGCCTATGCAAATCCCGCGGCCCCACTGGCTGCCCATGCACATCGCGATCGGCATCGCTACTCCTCCTCCTCCCTCCGCAGCCCCCTGGCTGCCCATGCAGATCCTGCTCCTCCTCCTCCTCCTGCTCCTGCTCCTCCTGCTCCTCCTGCTCCTCCTCCTCCTCCTCCTCCTCCTCCTCCTCCTCCTCCTCCTCCTCCAAGCGATCGCCATCGCTACCTCCCCCAAGCGATCGACATCGATACCCCCCCCCCGAGCTTCTTGTTGGCGCGCGCAGCCTCGCGCCGCCTCACTGCGGGGGCGCAGGCCGCGGCGGCGGGGGCGGCTCAGTCAGGGCGTCCGTGGACGACCCTGGGCGCCCGTCGCCGCCCGCGAGCCCCTCCTCACGGGGGGGCCACGGCGGCGGAGGCGGCGTCGTCAGGGCGTCGGCCATGACCACCGCCGACGCCATGGCCGCCTCCGCCTCGGGGGCGTCGTACAGCCTCTGCAAGCGGATGATCGTCATCGCGTCCTGCTTGAGCTGCGCCAGCGCCGCCGCATGCACCGCGGCGCGGCGGCGCGCGACGCTCAGCAGCTCGGCGGCCCGATCCAGCTCGACGTCGCGCATGTCGATCTGGAGGGCCAAGTGCCGCGCCACCTGGGGGGGTCGTCGTCGTCGTTGTCGCCGCCGCCGCCGCCGTCGTCGTCGCCGCCACCGTCGTCGTCGTCGTCGTCGTCGTCGTCGTCGTCGTCGTCGTCGTCGTCGTCGTCTCGTCGTCGTCTTGTCGTCGTCGTCGTCGTCTTATCCGCCTCCTCCTTCTCCGCCCGCAGCTGGGCGTTCGCCGCGCGCAGCTGCTCGACCTCCCCGCGCAGCTGCTCCACCTCCCCGAGCAGCCGCTCGGGCAAGCTCGCCTCATTCGTCGCCGTCTTCGTCGCCGTCGTCGCATCGTCGTCGTCGTCCCGTCGTCGTGCGCGGCCGCCTTCGGCCAGCTCGAGGCGCGCTTGCGCGCGGCCGCCAGGGGCAGCATCGCGCCTGCCCCGCGCGAGCCCAAGGGGCAGCAGCGCGCCAAAGCTGAACGGTTGCGCGCTGCGCGCAGTGATCTTATTTTCCTCTTCCCACCCCCCGCCCATCTTCCAGCGATCGATATCGCTATCCTCCCTCCTCCGCCACCTCCTCCTCCTCTTCCTCCTTCAAGCGATCGACGTCGCTTCACCTCACCCAGCGATCGGCATCGCTCGATTTTCTTTTCCGTCCCCCCCTCCTTCCAGCGATCGGCATCGCTTTCTCCCTCCCCCTCCTCCTCCTCCTCATCCTCATCCTCCTCCTCTCATCTCCTCACCCAAGCGATCGGCATCGCTTCACCTCACCCAGCGATCGACATCGCTCCCCACACACACACACCGCGGCGCGGCGCATGTTTCCATATGTTTCTCAGCGCGCGTGCGCGATGACATAGCCACCGTTGCTCTTCACGCGCCACGCCCAGACAGCGCCATCCAGGTCAGCGTCGGACATCTTGATGACGAGGAGCTCGGTCACCACGCTGCCAGTGCTGAGGCCGCACGCGCCCGTTGAGATCTCGATCCCGCGGGCGACGATGTGCAGTTCGCCAGAAATCTCCGCGCACGCGTCGATGATAAACACCTCGCCGCCGCGCGAGCGAACCACCTGGCCCACGTTGTAGGCGTTCCCTTCCCAGCGCAGCCCCCTGGCCACGGAGACGTCGGCGGCCCCGACTACGGGGCGCAACCCGTCAGATTCGGCACGCGCTCCCACCAGCGAGTTGCCCGTCGGCCCCATCTTCTCGAGTTGCCGCACTTGCTGCAATACGCAGCCCGCGAGCGTCGTGGCCTCCATGCGCGCGGTGTTCTCCACTGGTTCGGCCACCGCCTTTGCCGCCTTATTGTGGCGCTCCGTCACGAAGCAGTCGAGCTCTTTCGGCTCCTGTTCCGCGTTGTGAAACACGTAGTGGTGTTTGGGCTTCACGTATTTGGTGCCGTACGCCTGCTTGTGCAAGTTGAGATGGACTTCAGCCGCTGCAATGAAGTCACTGCGAGGGGGGGCACGCCCGCGCTTGACCTTCAGGAACGCGTCCGCCAGCAGGCCGCACGCCCGAAGGGACGCTATTTCGCGCTCGAGCGACCCGATGCGGACGGCGCGCTCCTCGGCGAACGCCAAAAGGACGAAGAAGGTCGAGATCAGCTCGCTGGCGCCTGCTTTGAATGATTTCTTGCACGCGGTCTCGTGCCCAGGCGTGAACATATGTTTTGCCGTTCTGCCGTGCGATCTCGGGAACTGCCAGCGCCGCGTGAACGCGTGAAGCTCGGGCCATCCGATGCCAGCTTTTCTCTGGCACGCCTTCACAAACGCGAACACCTCCCAACCAACGGTGCCATTGCTCCATAGGTTGTGCATGCTGTCATACGTCATGGCGGACGGCTTCATTATCGCCCGCAATTCCTTATCCTCCAGCAAGCCATTGGGATGGTAGTTGAAGCCGCTGGCTTTGTCGAGCTTCTGGAAGTTGCCCTTCGTCATGTGGCCAGGCTGTCCCGCGGTCGCCGCCACTGCGGCGAGGTCGTCCCACAGTTTCCACACGTCGGCGTCTGAATGACGATCGAAGCGCGCGTGCTCGTGACAACAGGTGTCGACGAAGTAGCCGCCGTCGCCGTCGACGGAACCGCCCTTCAAGATCACGTTCTTGCATCGCAAGCAAGGCCTCCAGCCGCTGGCACCCCGCAAACGCAGAATGCCTTTGAACGCATCCATGTCTGCGAGAAGATTGGAGAGGCGCGCCCGCACCAGCATCGGAGTGCCGTTGGCCAGCTCCACGCGCGCGCCAGCTCCCGCGAGCCTGGAGGATCCGAAGAACATCTCCCTGATGAGGAGTCGAGTGGCACAGGAGATGCCGCCGTCCACGCGATTGCTCGCTTTCGTTCGCAGACACCCCAGCGGTAGCCACAGCTCTTCCCTCCGTAGCATGTCAGCCCCGAACTCCAGGAACGTGAAGAAGATCATCCAGAACTTCCGATCGTGCCTCAGGGCCAGCGCGTCGCCTGGTGTCACTTCGTCCATGTACAGCACCAGCGAGAGCGGCGCGCCGCGGACGCGGTTCGCGACCACCGCGAGAAGCCCACTGTACACGGGGCTGGCCTTGCAAACATACCGCAGGAGCTTGTCGATTCTGGCGAGCTTCCAAGCGAAGGGCGGCTCGTTATCTTGCATGGACAATTCGATTGTCGCCCCGACGTCGTCGAATACGCCCTCAATGGTGGATTGGACCGCGTAAGCCGTCAGCTCGTGCGCATGGCCAGGCTTCGCGAGCTTCTTGGCGATGCGAACGAGGGCCTTGCCAGATACGCCATGCGTAGCGATGGCATCGGATAGCCGACGCCGCTTGGCCGCCAGAGGTCGCGGACATCGGATACCCGACTCCGCTTCGGGGCCATCGCGCCGCCGCTTGGGCATCGCGCCGCCGCTTGGCCACGAGCGACGCGCGTCACTCGCGAGTCGAGCCGAAACGGCTGAGCAACTAGCCCTCATCGCGAGCCCATCTTCGCCAACGCCCGCCCGAGCGATCGCCATCGCTTCACCCCAGCGATCCCCATCGCTCCCCTCCCCCTAAGCGATCGCCATCGCTTCGCCCCAGCGATCCCCATCGCTCCCCTCTCCCTAAGCGATCGCCATCGCTTCGCCCCAGCGATCCCCATCGCTCCCCTCTCCACAAGCGATCGCCATCGCTTCGCCCCAGCGATCCCCATCGCTCCCCTCTCCCCTAGCGATCGCCATCGCTGCCCCCTCACCCACTCTCATTTTCGTTTTTTGTACACATGTGCGCCGCCAGCTACTCAGCGGGGCGGCGAGCGGCGTCAAAGCCTGCTGCTACCGCGCGGCCGCGCGCTGACCCCAGCGCCGTAGCTGATGGCGGCGGGCCCTCACGAGGACTTCGCAGTCACAAGGTACGCCTTGGCCATCGACATCACCAGAGTGCTTTGCGCCGCCGCCTGCGTCGACATGTCGCTGACCCCCTGGGCGGACCGAGTGAACTCCGAAGGTGCGACCTTGCCACTGCTGACTTTGGGCGACCTTCTTCATCTTGGTCAGCGTGTCCATGAGCTTTTTCGCGTGAACCAGCGTAGCCTCGGGAATCTTCCCGACCCCGTCGCACTTGAGCGCCGACTCGAGCTTGTACATGGGCGCCACGACCCTGCTCAGGGTACGCGTGGCCAGGAGCTTCTGCTGCTGCGCCTCCTTGTCTTTCTTACTCTGCTCTTTCTTCTCCTGCTTCTCGCGCGCCGCGCGCTCCTTGGCGGTCTCGCCGACGCGCGGGTGCGCAGGCGACGAGCTCCCCGAGTCGATGTCGCTGCCGCTCTGCGAGGAGCTGGTCGGTGGCTTCTGCGTCTTCATCTTCTTTGTCGAAGATTCGGCTGCCCCTTCGTTCGCCCGCTTCTTGCCCTTGGTCTTGCCATCGACCTTGGCATTGCTCTTATCCTTATCATGTTTATTGCCCTTGCTCTTGTCCTTACCGTCGGCCTTGTCGTCGGTTTTGTCCTTGTCTTTTTTCGTGGCCTTATGCTTGCCCTTACCTTTATCAGGGCCATTGCTCTTGGACTTGTCATTGTTCGCCCTCTTGTCCTTATCATTCTCCTTATATTTATATTTGCCCTTGCTCTTGTCCTTATCCTTGCCCTCACCAGCGTCCTTATCTTTATCGGCGCCCTTGCTCTTGGCCGTGACCTTTTCCTTGTCTTTATCCTTACCCTTAGCCTTGTCTTTGCCATTGCTCTTGGACTTGTCATTGTCCTTCTGCTTGTCCTTATCTTTATCGGTGTCCTTTGTCTTGGACTTTCCCTTGTCCTTATCAGCGTCCTTATCTTTATCGGCGGCCTTGCTCTTGGACTTCTCCTTCTCCTTCTCCTTATCCTTGTCCTTAGAGCTCTTGCCCCCCTTGGGCTTGTCCTTGATCTGCATTTTTCTGTTCTGGGGGGGTGGCGTGCCGTCGTCGCTGCTCTCATCGTTCGATCCGCCAGGAGTCACTGGAGGCGGCTGTCCGCCGTACGACCCGTCGCCGCCCCCCATGGAGTCCTCGCCCGAGGTCTCGAGGCCAAAACTGTCCGAGTCACCGCTGCCACTCTGCAACTGCTCCGAGCCCTCGGTGCTGTCGGACTCCCCGGCATCATCGACATCAGCGGTGCTGTCGGGGTCCTCGGCGCTCTCCTCATCGCCCTCCTCGGCGCTGTCGTCGGCGATCTCGGCCCCCGCTTGCGCGGATGCGGGCGTCTTTCTGGTGCAGGGCTCCTTGTCGTCTGAGCCTGAAGCCTCGAGCCCGTCTTCGGCCTCGGCGGCGCGCGATGCCCCATACTCATTCTCACGCCGCGCGATGTTGGCCTCCCACTTCTCGATCTCGTGGATGTCCACCTTGTAGCACAACCCCATCACGGCATGGTTCAACGTGTCCGTGCACGTCTTCCTGATCCTTCTCCACGGGAAGCCCTGCCTCTTGTACCGGCTCAGCGGGTAGTAGCCGCCTCGCTTGCCCGCCCGCGTCCCTTTCTCGTGGATCGCCTTCAAGGTCGCCTGGACCATGGCCTTGACGCTTGATTGGCCGCTGCAGGCGCGGATCTTCTTCCAGAACCCGACCCTCTCCTCAATGCTGAAGTCCTTCAGCTTCGAGGCCATCTCCTTCCACTCGGGCGCCCGATTTGCTTGCACCCCCCGCGTGCTGCACAGCGCGCACCTGTAGATCTGGCCCTTCTTCGTCATCCGCACTGGGTAGGCCTTCATGACGTCGCACGGCTGGTCGCACCTGTCGCAGAGGAACTCGTTCTCGACGGCGTCGAGCGAGAGCGGTGCTGCGCGCTTGTCAGGCGAGCTGAGCGCCGCGAACGATCCGACTCGAAACTTCGGCGAGGCGCCTGCCGTCGGCTCCTCGCCCATGCCCGCCGACGCCTGGGACTCGGTGTCCGAGGTGCACCTTCGCGGACGAGACGGCGGCGACGACAACACTTGCACCGTCGCCTTCATCTTCGACTTCGCCTTCGCCTTCGCCTTGCCCACCTGCAGCGCCCCATCGCCGTCCTTCGGCGAGGGCGCACTCTCGCCGAGCCCCAGGGTGGGCACACCACCGCTCGCCTTCGCCCTCGAAGTGGGCTGCATCCACTTCGCGATGTCGGCGAACTTGGGCGGCGCCTTCTTGGCTGCGGCCACTGCCATTGCCTTCTCCTTTGCCACGGCCTTGGCGTTCACCTTGGCCGTGGCCTTGGGCGGCGGGCCCTTCGGGCCTGCGTACTTCGCCCTGACCTTATTCGGCTTGCGCCTGCGTCTGGCGGCGGCTGGCCTCCTCATCGGCCCCCGCTCGGCCGCATCCTCGCTTCCCTCAGCATCCACCTCTTCTTCCTTGGACGCCTCCGCCTCCGCGGCTCCGCCCCCCTCGGTCGCCTCCTCGCCTTCCTCAGCCGCCACCTCCTCTTTCTCGGGCGCCTCCGCCTCCGCGGCTCCGCCCCCCGCGCCCGTCGCGCCCTCGAGACCGAGATCCACCGCGAGAATGTCCAGCAGCTCGGCGTCCTCGGGGGCGCTTGCGCCCGCGGCGCCTGCCAACTGCAACGTCGCCTGGCTGTCCTCGCTCGCCGCCGCCTCGTCGACCGCGCTGGTCAGCGCGCCGCCGCATCCCGCGGCCATCGCTCGCAACGCCCCGCGACCGTTGGCGGTGCGCTCTCACCGATAGTCGAGCGACCTCGGTCGCTGGCTATTGAGCCGCGCATGTTGCGTAGTGCCGTTATCAGGTAAGCTACGCGCGTCAGCGATCAGCATCGCTCGGGGAGGCAGCGATGAGTATCGCTCGATGTCGATACTTACTCGAATAAGTGGCATAACTATCGTAAGTGGCAACCAATGTTATCCTTTTGTTATCCTTTTGTTATCCTTTGTTATCCTTTGTTATCCTGATCCCTGGGTCAGTTAGGATAACATGTTATCCTATCTGACCCATGTTATCCTATCTGACCCAGTCAGTTAGGATAACAAAAGGATAACACAGGGTCAGTTAGGATAACATGTTATCCCATATGACCCAGTGTTATATTTTTGTTATCCTTTTGTTATCCTATCTGACCCAGTGACCAGGATAACAAAGGATAACAAAGGATAACAAAAGGATAACAAAATGATAACATTGGTTGTAACTTGCGATAGTTACGGTAGTTACCAGGGTAACTACCTCCCCACGCGATCACCATCGATGCCTCTCCTGCTCATTATCATCATTCTTCCCTCAAGCGATCGGCATCGCTACCTCCCCCAAGCGATCACCATCGCTTCCCCTCCCTCTCATCATCCTCATTCTTCCCCAAGCGATCGACATCGCTACCTCCCCCAAGCGATCGCAATCGCTCCCCCTGTTCCTCATTCCCCCCCAGCGATCGGCATCGCGATCCACCTTCCCCCACCCCACCCCACCCCCGCTACCCCCCACCCCCCAGCGATCGACATCGCTATCCTCCTCATCCTCCCTCTACTTCTCCTCGTCCTCCTCCCCCCAGCGATCGGCATTGCTATCCTCCCTCACCCCCAGCGATCGACATCGGTATCCTTCTCCTCCTCCTCCTCCTTCGTCTCCTCCCCCCAGCGATCGACATCGCTATCCCCTCTCCCCCGGCGATCGACATCGCTATCCTCCTCCTCCTTCTTATCCTCCTCCAAGCGATCGACATCGCTACCCCCCACCCCCCACCCAGCGATCGACATCGCTATCATCCTCATTATCCTGCTCCTTCTCCTCATTTCATATTCATAAGCATGCGGCGGCGCGATCCGCGGCCGCGGCCGCAGGCGGCGAACGCCACAGAGCGCCAGCGAGCCGCGACGAAGATGATGTCGGGCTCCAGGGTCGCCTCCCACATGTCGCTGGGAAGCGCCAGAGCCCGCTGGGCAGCGCCAAAGCCCGCTGCCACTGTTCAGAGCCCGCTGAGCTGCACCGACGCGCCCATCGTCTCGGCGACCTGCTCCCTCGCCGCCCTCAGGGACGTCTCCTCCTGCTCGAACGCCTGAGACGCCGTGAGGCACGTCTCCTTCGCCACCTTGGCGCAGCGCTCCGCCCGCTTCAGGCAGTCCATGAGCGCATCGGCCCGCGCCTTGCTGAGCCTGAACTCGGTCTCGGGGGGCACGTCGGGCAGCGAGACGTCTCCTGTCATGGGCGCCATGATCATGTTCATCGCCGCGGGCGCCGCGGACGGCGCAGCCTTCCCCGTCAGGCCTGCAGCCGATTGCACCCGCAACTGCATATGCTGCTGTAGCTGCTGCTGCTGCTGCTGTATATGCTGCTGCTGCTGCCGCATCTGCTGCTCCTGCTGCTGCAGCTGCTCCGCCGTCTGCTGCAGCCTGTGCGCCGCCGCAATCGCCGCGCTGGCCGCCGCCGCGGGGGCGCGGTCGTCTCCGCGGCCGCGGGGCGGCGTGCGCGGCGTGGGGCGGCCGCGGTGGCTGCGGCTGCGGCTGCGCCTGCGCGCAGGCGATCGCGCGCGGCGATCGCGCCCGCGACTGCTGGCGGCCCCTGCGCTGGCGGCGGCCGCGGCGGCGGCCCCTGCGCTGGCGGCGGGCGCCGTCTTGTAGGGGTTGGCCGCGGTTGCCGCCGCCTTCTCGGCCTGGTGCTTCTGCCGCGCCGCCACCTCGCTGTCGCTGAGGCGCTCCGCGTTGGCGTCGTCCAGGAGGCGGTTGATCTCCTCTAAGTTGGGCCCGCTCGCCGTCTTGAGAAACTTGTGGCTCTCCGCCGTCGGCGTCGCCAAGTGGTTGAAGAGCCACTCCAAGCACTCCGCGTGGCTCTCCTTGTAGCACTTGGCCTTGCAGTTGCTGACGGGGCAGCCGACCGTGTACCACTCCTCCTCTGACTTGACGGGGCAGGCTGCCGCGACGTCGGACGACATGGTCGGTGCTGGCGACGGAGCTGGCGTCGGTGCTGACGACGGCGCTCGTGTCGGCGCTGGCGTCGGCGCGGGCGGGCGCCGATGGAGACGCGCCCCGCTGGGCGCAGGCGATCCGCTCCGATGGGCGCGCTGCGCGTGGAGCCGACAATGGCCATGCAATGCGTGCAATGATGCGTGCACTGTGAGCACAAGGCCAGCGATCGGAATCGCTCCCCCGCCCAATTTTGTCGTCGTCGGTCGTCGCCTTTGTCAGTCGTCGCCAGAAGTCGTCACATCCCCTCAGCCAGCGATCGTAATAGCCATCCCCATCCTCACATCCCATCCACACATCGTAATCGTTAGTCGTCGGTCCTCATCCTCACATCCCTTCAGCGACACCTCCCACCCCCTCAGCGATCGTAATCGCTATTGCACACACAAGCGATCGCAATCGCTATTGCACACACAAGCGGTCGTTTTGCCACAGCGCCTGGAGCGGCAGGCGCATGTAGATCGCTTATGCGCGCCCACGGCGCGAAGAGGCGCGCCGCGCCCGGGCGCCGCGCCGCGCCTGGGCGCCGCGCCTGGGCGCCGCGCCAGGGCGCCAGGGCGCCGCGCCAGGGCGCCGCGCCAGCGGCGCGCACAGGACGCCAGCCAGGGCGCGGCGCCAGCGGCGCCAGCGGCGCCAGGACGCCAGGGCGCGCAGGCGCCAGCGGCGCCGCGCCAGGGCGCCGCGCGCCTCACGTCAGCCGCGACGGCGGCGGGACGGCGGCGGGGACGCCTCTGCGCCACGGCGGCAGCGGCGCTGTCGATGGCCGCGGCGCTGCCCCTGGCGTCGGCGCCGTTGCCAGCGGGCGCGCGGGCGACGCCATGCGCGGGCGCACCGCGCGCGGCGCCGCGGCGAGCGGGGGCGGCCCCGCGGGGGGGGGAGCCAGAGACTCGCCCTTGCCGCCGCCCTTGCCGCCGCCCTTGACGCCGCTGCGGGGGTCGGGGCGCGACCCAGCGGGGGCCTTGCCTGGCGCGCCGCCGCCGTACTTCTTCGCGAAGTACTCCCTGTTCCTCCCCCCGCGGTTGGCCCACTGCTTGGTGTTGACGCGGTACCGCTGGCCGCGCCACACCTCGGGCCCCCCCTCGGCTGGACCAGCAGGGCCGCGCTGCCACCGCTCCAAACCGAGGGCCTTCGCCGCCGCAGCCTCGCCGCGCAGGTCGGCGACCTGCTCCGCGGTGTAGCCCGCCCCCTGGCCAGCCGCGCGCTCCTCGTAGACCCTCGCCCACGCCGCCGCGGCCACGGCCTCAGGGGGGGGCGGCACCAGTGGCGGGTGGGGCGGCACCCGAGGCCATTGCGACCCCTTGGCGCGCGGGTCGAGGGCGCGCGGGCTGCGGCTCCGCGAGCGCTCCGCGGCCGTCGGCGCGGGCGGCGCGGGGGCCGCCGCTGGCGGCGCGGCCGCTGACTCCTCGGCCGCCGCAGCCGATGCCGCCTGACGCACGGCCGCCAAATCGCGGCGCGAGACGTACGGCCGCGGCGCGCTGAGCGACAGCGACGAGCGGCCCGACTGGCCGCCCGACGAGCGGCTGTCGCGAGGATCGCGCGCCTGCGGCGAGGACACGACCTCGACGAGGGGCACCTCCTCGCGAAGCACCGCCTCCTCCTCCTCCTCCGCCGCCTGCTCCTCCGCCGCCGCGGGTTCCTCGACCTCCGCGCCCTCCTCGCCTGGCGACGCCGCAATCTCCAGGAGCACGTCTGGCGCCTCCGCGCCCGCCTCGGACGCCTCCTCCTGCTCCTCCGCGGCCTCGGGCGGCGCCTCCTCCCCGTGCTCCTCCGCGGCCTCGGGCGGCGCCTCCTCCCCGTGCTCCTCCGCGGCCTCGGGCGGCGCCTCCTCATGGGCAGCCAACGCCCCGAAGACGTCCGCGGCCTCGTTCGCGAAGGCGAAGAACTCCTCGGCGGCATCGCGACGGCCGCGGCTGTGGGGCGGCGCCATGGCGGCGCTGGTGCAGGCGCAGGTGTAGGCGCTGGGCCTGGCGTAGGCGCTGGCGCGCCACCTGCTGGGCCCCAAATGGCTAGTGTGATGCATGCAATGATGTGCGCAATGTGCGCACATGCCCAGCGATCGCCATCGCTCCTCCGCCTCTTGCTCTTCCACCTCATCCACCTCCCCTCCCATCACCACGTCCACTCTAGCGATCGCCATCGCTGCAATCTCCATCACCATCTCCACGACAGCTGCAATTCCACTCGCTGAAATCCCCAGGCGATCGCCATCGCTGCAATCTGCACTCGCTGCAAACTAATCTACAATCCCTGCAACCACAATCGATCATCATCGCTGCCCTGCCCAACCGACCTCAAGCGATCCCCATCGCTGTCATGCAACTCCATCCCTGCACCCCCCCGAACAACCATCCCTACACCAAGCGATCATCATCGCTGCCCCTCCTCCACCACTCCCTATTCATAGCCATAATCGGCTATCTAGTCGTGTGCGAGCACACGCATGCAGGCTGCATCGTCGCAGCACCCCTGCCGATCAATTGTGGATGCCGAGCTTCTTCTCCTGTTTGCGCACCCACTTCTTAGCCGCAGCGATCGCCTTGTCGCTGCTGCCGCCGTGGTCGCTGAACTTGATGGCCGTCGACTGGCCTGGACCTTTCATACCCGTGCGGCACATGACCTGGTTGCGGGACCATTCCACCGCATATGCGGGTTTCGGTGGTTTCTTGACCCCCTTTGCGCCCACGTGCTTGGCCTCAGTCTTCTTCTTCTTGTTCTTCCTCTTCGCATTGGCCTTGGCTTTGGGGGGCGCGGGGTGGCCGTCGCCAGCGGCCTTGCGCTTCTTCTTCATCGGCGGCGGCGGCTCCGCCTCCTCCACGCCGTCGGCGCTCTTGTTATCGGAGTCGCCCCCGTCGCTGCCCTCCGACTCGTCTTCGCTCGGCGGCGTCTTGGCCACATCTGGCAGGCATTGTTTGCCGCCGAGCTTCGCGAAGATCTGGTCTCTGGCCTCCTCCACGCTGTGCGTCGTCGGCGGCGGCGCCGACTCCGTGTCGCCGATCGGAATCGCGCCGTCCGTGGCGGGCGCAATGGGCTGCGGAGTGTAACGCCTGCATGGCACGCCGTCTCGCGCACCTTGGCGGCCGCCACCCTGCATCGTCATCGCCCTTTCCGCGAGCTGCAACGCCGTGTCGACGGGCGACCGATTGCCATCGGACGTGGCCTTGAGGCGAGCCTTGGACTCTCGCATCGGGACCGCGTCGCACAGCACCATCAACATGGTGCGGTCCAGCGGGCACTCGTTTGCTGGGGCCTCCCCTCCGCCACCATACGCGCGCGAGTACCACTCGGGGTGCACCTTCGGCATGTCAGTCGGGTCCGCAGGGAGCTCGCTGACGAAGGACGGCTCGGTCGCGGCAAGCTGCTTACACAACTTCCACGGCAGGAGCTTCTTGGCGTATGTTTTCGCCCGCTTGAAATAGCCCCACTGTGCCATCGGACACATGCGCATCGTCCAATCGAAGCCGTCCACGAGGAGGGCGACGCACGCCGCCAGTTGAACCGTCGGCTCATGCAGCGTGCGCCTCCCGAGGGATTTGCAAGCCTGCAGGACGACCGCAACCCGACCCATGAAGTCGTTGCGCTCGTCCAGGATCTTGTCCCACTGCCTCTTCGTGAGGTAGGCGAGGATGGACGAGAAGTCCTGCATCGGCGTCCTGCCCGACCCCGCCAGCTCCGCGCTCGCGGCCGCGTTAGCGGCCAACATTTGCGCTGAGGCCGTCGCCGACGTCGTGACGCGGCCGAGCAGCGTGGCAAGCGCCCTCTTGCCGAAAGGCATCTGGCCGATCTCCAGGACCAGCATGGCCGAATCCTCGGCGGAGATGAAGGCCCACGGCGCCATGATGGCCATCGCCATGGCGCTCTGCGCCTCCGCGATCTCCTTGTACGCGTCGGACTTCTTCCCGATCTGGGCGAGGACCGACTTGGCGGCCTTCAGCTGCTTCACCAGGTCGGCCGCCATGGCGCCCGCGGGCGTCACTCGCGTCGCGCGCGCGGGCGTCACCCGCGACTACAAAGCCGACAACGGCTATGCACAGCGATCGTTCAAAACGATTGCCGCCTACTTAAGTTAGCGATCGGTATCGCTTCTCTGCTTCTCCCTCCTCCTCCCCGCCCTCCCCCAAGCGATCGCTGTCGCTTCTCCTTCTCCTCCTACTCCTCCTCCAAGCGATCGCCATCGCAACCTCCCCCCATCCCCCTCCTCCTCACACAAGCGATCGCCATCGCTACATCCCCCGTCCCTCCCCCTCCTCCTATGATCCCTCCTCCACCTCCTCCTCCTCTCTTGTTTTTGCAACCCGTAGGGTTCGGTCCGTGCACGTCCTACTCCCCCCTCCCCCCCTCCCCCAAGCGGTCGCCATCGCTGTTCCCCCCGTCGCCCCTCCTCCTCCTTCTGGGGGAGGTGAAGCGACGGCGATGACGATGAGGAGAAGGAAAAAAGATGAGGAGAAGGAAAGCGATGTCGATCGCTGAAAGGAAGGTGGATGATGATAAAGGGGATCACTGAGCGCCGCGCGCAGCCGCTCTGCCTCGTGGAGGCGCGCGGGGCTCGCGCGCGCGGGGCGCGGCGGCGCGATGTGGGGTGCTCCGCGCGAGCTCGCGCAGGGGGCTCGCGCTTTGGCGCTCAGGCGCCAGCGCGACAACCTGCTGCAGCAGCTCGCGGAGGCGGATACCCCCTCCTCCCAGCGATCGCCATCGCTCTCCCCCGAATCCTCCTCCTCCGCTTCCTCCCCTTCCTCCTCCTCCTCCACCTCATCCTTCCCCCTCCTCCCCCTCCTCGCCCCTCCCCCCACCCCCTCCTCCCTTCGCTCCACCGCCCCTCTCCCCCTCCCCCCGCCTCTGCAGACTGTCAACGCGGAGCAGACAGAGCGCGCCGTGCAGCTCTCGCTGTGGCTGGAGGAGGCGGGAAACGATGACGACGAGACGACGACGACGGCGGCGGCGACGACGACGACGAATGAGGCGGAGCGCGAGCTAGCGATCGCGATCGGCGAGAGGGACGCGGCGCTGCGGCGGGAGGCGGAGCTGAAGGCGGAGAACGCGCAGCTGAGGAAGGAGGCGCAGGGGGCGCAGCTGCTGCGGAGGGAGGAGCAGGCGCGCCTTCAGGCGGAAAATGCGCAGCTGAGGGCGGAGAAGGCGGAAAAGAAGAAGGAGAAGAAGAAGGAGAAAAAGGAGAAGAAGGAGAAGGGGGCGGCGGCGAAGGCGAAGGCGGCGGCGAAGGCGGCGAAGGCCAAGGCGGCGCGCGCCGCGGCGAAAGCGCCAGCGGCGGCGAAGGCGCCGCCAGCGCCGCCAGCGGCGCCAGCGGCGGCGAAGGCGCAAATGCCGCCGCCGTCGACTCCGCCTCCGCGGCGAGGCCGCGCGCCCGCAAGCGCGGAGCGCGCCGCGCGCCCGCAAGCGCGAAAACAAAAGACCAGCGATCGTAATCGCTATCCCCTCGTCCTCTTCCCCCCACCCCGCCCTCCCCCAAGCGATCACCATCGCTTCTCTTCCTCCTTCCCGTCCTCATCCTCCTCCTTCCAAGCGATCGACATCGCTTCACCTCCCCCAGCGATCGCCATCGCTTCTCCTCCTCCTCCTCCTCCTCCTCCTCCTCCAAGCGATCGCCATCGCTACCTTCCTCATCCCCCTCCTCCTCACCCAAGCGATCGCCATCGCTTCTCCTCCTCCTCCCCATCCAAGCGATCGACATCGCTACCTTCCCCATCCCCCTCCTCCCCACCCAAGCGATCGCCATCGCTACCGCGGCGAGCACCCACCAGGCGGCGCCGCGACGAGCTCCAGGTCGATGGGCAAATCCCAAATCCTGAAAAACCTCTTCAAATCCAGGTAACCTCCCCAAATCCAGAAAACCTCACCAAATCCAAAAAAAGATTCCCCCAAATCCGAAAATCGTTCCTGAAAACTACATCCACCTCCTCCTCCTCATCCCTCCTCCCCCTCCTCCTCCTCCTCCTCGTCCTCATCCTCGCCCTCCTTCTCGTCCTCTTCTGCGTGGGGGCCGCGGGCCGCGACGTCCCTGCGGCGCGGCGGGCGGGCGCGCGGCGGGAGGGGAAGAGAAGCGAAGGAGGGATGGAAGGAAGTTATAAGTTACTTATAAGTAACATATATGTTACTTGTAAATATTGCATCTCAGCACGGGTAAGTAACTTAGCGGTAGTTATAAGTATCTTACAGCGTCATTAATAACCAGCGAAATACTTATAACTAACCTAAGTATAGTTATGCGACAAGACAAATACTTAAGGGCACATAGAAATAGTTAGAAATACTTAGGTACTTATCCCTTGCTATAAGTATCTTATACCTCGCTGTACCTATGGTGCAACTAGCATAAGAACCACCATTCTCGAAGCGGAGACTGCTCTGGGCTCCTCTGGGCCACCTCCCCCGGGGCCGGTTTTGTGAGGATGTCTCAAGCGAGGGCGCCGGTTTAGGATTCGTCGGCGGATCCAGCGGATCTGTCCGGAAACGGTGCCGGAGGCCGCTCTGGGCTCCTCTGAGCACCTCTCCCGGGGCCGGTTTTGTGAGGATGTCTCAAACGAGGGCGCCGGTTTGGGATTCGTCGGCGGATCCACCGGATCTGTCCGGAAACGGTGCCGGAGGCCGCTCTGGGCTCCTCTGGGCACCGCCCCCGGGGCCGGTTTTGTGAGGATGTCTCAAGCGAGGGCGCCGGTTTGGGATTCGTCGGCGGATCCACCGGATCTGTCCGGAAACGGTGCCGGAAGCCGCTCTGGGCTCCTCTGGGCACCTCCCCCGGGGCCGGTTTTGTGAGGATGTCTCAAGCGAGGGCGCCGGTTTGGGATTCGTCGGCGGATCCACCGGATCCACCGGATCTGTCCGGAAACGGTGCCGGAGGCCGCTCTGGGCTCCTCTGGGCACCTCCCCCGGGGCCGGTTTTGTGAGGATGTCTCAAGCGAGGGCGCCGGTTTGGGATTCGTCGGCGGATCCACCGGATCTGTCCGGAAACTGTGCCGGAGGCCGCTCTGGGCTCCTCTGGGCACCGCCCCCAGGGCCGGTTTTGTGAGGATGTCTCAAGCGAGGGCGCCGGTTTGGGATTCGTCGGCGGATCCAGCGGATCTGTCCGGAAACGGTGCCGGAGGCCGCTCTGGGCTCCTCTGGGTACCTCCCCCGGGGCCGGTTTTGTGAGGATGTCTCAAGCGAGGGCGCCGGTTTGGGTTTCGTCACCGGATCCAGCGGATCCAGCGGATCCACCGGATCTGTCCGGAAACGGTGCCGGAGGCCGCTCTGGGCTCCTCTGGGCACCTCCCCCGGGGCCGGTTTTGTGAGGAAGCGAGGGCGCCGGTTTGGGATTCGTCGGCGGATCCACCGGATCCACCGGATCTGTCCGGAACCGGTGCCGGAGGCCGCCCTGCAGCTCCTCTGGGCACCTCCCCCGGGGCCGGTTTTGTGAGGATGTCTCAAGCGAGGGCGCCGGTTTGGGATACGTCGGCGGATCCACCGGATCCACCAGATCTGTCCGGAAACGGTGCCGGAGGCCGCTCTGGGCTCCTCTGGGCACCTCCCCCGGGGCCGGTTTTGTGAGGATGTCTCAAGCGAGGGCGCCGGTTTGGGATTCGTCGGCGGATCCACCGGATCTGTCCGGAAACGGTGCCGGAGGCCGCTCTGGGCTCCTCTGCTCCCCGCGCCAGGGGTGAGGATGACGGTAGTTTCACAGAAACTCCCTCAAATTATTACTACTACTACTACTACTACTACTACTACTACTACTACTACTACTACTACTACTACTACTACTACAACTACTACTACTACTACTACTACTACTACACTACTACTACTACTACTACTACTATACTACTACTACTACGAATATACTACTTAGACTAACTACTACTACTACTTACTACTACTTTACTACACGGCCTACTACTATACATTGCTACCAACTACTACCTCTACTGACTACTACAACTGCTATACTACTGTACTTACTACAACTACTACTACTACTACTACTTACTACTACTACTAACTAACTACTATCCTAGTACTCCTCCTTCCTCCTCCCCTATTCCTCCTCCTCTCCTCCTCCTCCTCCTCCTACTACTACTACTACTACTACTACTACTTACCACTTACTATATTTTTTTTAAAACTACTACTACTACTACTACTACTACTACTACGACTACACGACTACCACTACTACTACTACTACTACTACCTACTAGCCCTACTACTTAACTACTACGACTACTACTACTGCTACTACTACTACTACTACTACTACTACTACTACTACTAGTACTACCATACTACTACTACTACTACTACTACTACTACTACTACTACTACTACTACTACTACTACTACTACTACTACTACTACTACTACTACTACTACTACTACTACTACTACTACTACTACTACTACTACTACTACTACTACTACTACTACTACTACTACTACTACTACTACTACTACTACTACTACTACTACTAAACCTACTACTACTACTACTACTACTGCTACTACTGCTACTGCTACTGCTACTGCTACTACTACTACTGCTGCTACTACTACTATTACTACGAAAAATAATAATGATAATAATGATATGACAAATTATGATAACATTAACAATTATACTAATGATAATAATAATGATAATAATAATACTAATAATAATACGAAGGCAATAATACGAATCATTGAAATAATCACACCGCCAGGCCAATGTGCCCTGCGAAGTGCGCCGGAGGCCATCTGGATTGGCGTCGGCAGCCGCTTGCCCGCCAGGGACCGTTGAGACGAAGCCAGGAAGAGGATACATTCGGGTGAGGATGAAAGTTGAGAATCTCTGAGATCTGGCGGCTCTGGAGGATGCTTCGGGCGCCGCGGCCTTCTCGGAGCGTCCAAGGAAAGCTCTTGGAGCGTTCCGGAACGCTATGGAACACCCTGGAACGGATTTTTCCTCCTACAAGCGGATTTGGGGAGACAAATGATACATAGCGAACCAAGAAACATCATAAACAATCAAAAACGGTCAAAACATCGCTCCCAGATGATTGTCTGACTAGGTTTGAACATCCCTCCTGTAGAGGGACACGCCCGACTGAAATTCGTCCTCGTGCTGGCCCCGTCCGATTCCTCCCTCCTCCTCCTCCTCCCTCCTCCTCCTCCTCCTCCTCCTCCTCCTCCCTCCTCCCTCCTCCTCCTCCTCCTGCCTCCTGCCTCCTGCCTCCTGCTCCTCCTCCTCCTCCTCCTCCTCCCTCCTCCTCCTCCTCCTCCTCCTCCTCCTCCTCCTCCTCCTCCTCCTCCTCCTCCTCCTCCTCCTCCTCCTCCTCCTCCTCCTCCTCCTCCTCCTCCTCCCCTCCTCCTCCTCCTCCTCCTCCTCCCCCTCCCCGGCGCGGCGGCGCCCCCACCCTGCGCGGGCTGCGCCCGCGAAAGCAGGGGCCGCACGGTGCGCCCCGCCCCGGGGCGGCCGAGGCGCGCAGCCCCCCGGCTCGGGCGCTGCCCCGTCGCGCGCTCGGGCCGCGCGGCGGGAGCCCAGGTAGCCCTCCTCCTCCTCCTGCCTCCTCCTCCTCCTCCTCCTCCTCCTCCTCCTCCTCCTCCTCCTCCCCTCCTGCCTCCTGCCTCCTGCCTCCTGCGTCCCCCCTGACCCCACTAATCGTTGCCCAGGTGGCCGAGCAGCATGTCTTGGCCGTGCAACGCAGGGCCTCGTCCCTTCACCGACTCTCGTGGGTCGTGCCTGTTGCGGCAGGCGTCCCATTCGTCGGCCCCCTCGTGCGAAGTGATAGGGGGTTGGCCCTGACGGTGCAGGTGGTTGGCCAAGAGGGCCAAGGTGGCACCCCCCAAGCCCTGGCGGCCACTCGGAGGGGAGGGGTCGTCGAAGGGGAGGGTGGGGGAGGGGGGGGGGCGAGGGAGGGGCGGGAGGAGAGGGGGGGAGGGCTGAGGGGAGGGCGATGGGGACAAGGGGCGGAGGAGTCGTCGGAGAGGAAGGGGGGAGAAGGGGGGGGGGGCGGGCGCAGGAGTCTTCGGAGAGCGGGGGGGAGGAAGCGGAGGGGGAGGGGGGGGGGGGTGGAAGAGGTGGATGGGGCGGCAGAGCAGGCGGGCAGCAGCAGCAGCAGCAGCAGCAGCAGCAGCAGCAGCAGCAGCAGCAGCAGCAGCAGCAGCAGCAGCGGTGAGTGGCAACGACAGGGGGGGACTGGCGCAGGGGGGGCAGGGAGGGAAACATCGGCCTGGAATCGGTGATACATGGCCGATCGATCGGCGATGGGCCTCCGATAGCGAGTCCGCACGCTCCTGGGCGGGGTGGGGCTGTCAGACCCCTACCGGCGATCAATGGGCGTAGGGAACCGATGCGTCCTCCTTCAGCCTGCCCTCCCTATGGTTGCCTCTGTCAAAGAGCGCTGGCGCCCATGCGACACCGGCGCGCGAGCGACCGAGTACGACAGCACGACGCCACAGGTCAGCGACCATCTTGCGCCAGCCCATCGGAGCTCCTCTGGCTCCTCCCGCGTCTCCTCCTCCTCCTCCTCCTCCTCCTCCTCCTCCTCCTCGTCCCAGTCCTCCTCCTCCTCCTCCTCCTCCTCCTCCTCGTCCCAGTCCTCCTCCTCCTCCTCCTCCTCCTCCTCCTCCTCCTCCTCCTCCTCCTCCTCCTCCTCCTCCTCCTCCTCCTCCTCCTCCCCTCCTCCTCCTCCTCCTCCCCTCCTGCCTGCCCTCCTCCTCCTCCTCCTCTCCTCCTTCCTCCTCCTCCTCGTCCTCCTCCTCCTCCTGCCTCGCCCTCCTCCTCCTGCTCCTCCTGCTCCTCCTCCTCCTCCTCCTCCTGCCTCCTCCTCCCTGCCTCCTGCGTCCCCCCTGACCCCCCTCATCGTTGCCCCTGAAGCAGGCGGATCCGAAGCCGGGGCCGTCTGCGCCTTCCCTGGCGCGCTGCACCTCGGCATGGCAGCGCTCGCCGACCTGCGCCGTGCGGCACGGGCAGGGCCGCCCGCAGGCGCCGGGGTGCGCGGCCCGCGCGCTGACGAGCTCCTCGGGGCAGGGCGGGGCGCGCAAGGGCCGATGATCCTGAGAACGTGTGCCAGCGCGACGTCTGAGCGCTTTCCCCGCCCTCTCCCCCCGCGCGGCCGCTCTCGTGCTTCTCCCCCCCTCTTGCACGCCGGCCAAGTAGCCTTCCGGTTGCCCCGAATCGCCACACGCTGGAGCGGACTGCCTCTGCCTCGCCGCCGAGACGGAAAAGAGTGCGTCAGCGCCGACGTGTGCTCGTCCACCGAGGCCCTGCAGCACGAAGCGGGCCGTGCGGCGAGGGCCGACCCGGGCCGCGTGCTGCTGGCAGAGCTGCACGGGGCAACCACACATTCAGCCAAAAACGTTCGGGGTCGGCTAAGAGGGGGGCGTCCAAGAGGGGGGGGCGCAAATCATGGCCAGCGGCATGTGCGCGGCCCAGCGGTGGGCCAGGGAACGTATTGAAATAAGAAGAGGGGCAATGACATCTGGGGAGATCTCATGGCCCCCGCCATGATATCCCCCCCCCACAGTCGGACTTGAATGGAGAGGACACGCGAGAGGACACAAGACCCTTCCGAGGGCCACCTTGCCATAGGAATGCAGAAGGCAGTGGTCGCGAAAATCAGGACGCAAGGGTACCCTCGATCTGGCAGGGTCGACCCACTAATCAGAGCCGACTGTAGCCCTTACCCCCCTCTTTGCCGCCCCCGAAGCACACGTCCTGAGGATCATCGAAGGGGCGGGCCGGGGGGAGGACGAGGGCAGCGGGGAGGGTCGGAGGCCGTGACTCGGCGCCCTCGGCCCGAGAAGGGGAGAGGAGGGCGCGCAGCGGACTGATGTGCGCGGCCGCTCTGGCAAGAGCAGTCTCTCTCTCCTCTCTCTCTCTCTCTCTCTCGCTGCTTCCTCGCCCTCGTTCCCCTCCTCGTTTTGGGCGCGCGCACCTTACCTTCGGCTACGGCCACGCGCCCGGGGGGGGACCGAGAGGGGGGGCGGGCCTTACTAGAAGGCGCGGAAGCCCTCTCGCCTTCTGAGAGGTTGTCCAGGCCTTCCCCTGTAACGCAAGATCATTGCCACCTGGACCCTGCCATCCAAACTCTGGCATTCAAGCCGATTGCAAGAGTGGGGCTCAGCTTGTCTGAACCGCCTTTGAACATAAGATCTGCCTTTCTGCTGGAGACGGACATAGCTGCACTTCTGGGGGTTGCGGCAGGAGGATGAGGAACCTTCTGGTCAGCTCGTGAGAGGAGGAAGAGTAGGAGGAGGAGGAGGCCGACGACGACGAATACTGTAATAACGCGAATGAGGAGGAGGTGGAGCGTAGCCGAACGCGAATGAGGAGGAGGAGGAGGAGGAGGAGGAGAGGAATTGGGAGGGATGATAACAAGTAAAGAAGGACGTAAGGATCTATTCAGATTCTCAAGGCTAGAGAAAATCATATTCGTAAGATGCCCAGACCACTCAAATCCGCCGGCCCCCTTGCGGGGCCATCAGGCTGCGAGGGTTAAGCTTGCTGCTCCGTGCGCCAGTTCCAGCTTCCAGTTTCCATTATTACAGTATTGCTTTCTGCTTCCTACTGTGAATTGTTACTGTCTGCGCGAGGGGGAGGGGCCGAAAACTACCCTGGTTAGCGTCCCCCGGGAGGGTTCTCAGAATTCCTGGAGGGGGAATTAACACCCCTCATGCAGATCGGCGGGGTCAGGGTCCAAAAACACTAGGGATATGCCACATGTCTGAAATTCGGTGGCACCCCTCACGCAGATCGGCGGGGTCAGGGTCCAAAAACACCGGGGATTTGCCACATGTCTGAAATTCGGTGGCACCCCTCACGCAGATCGGCGGGGTCAGGGTCCAAAAACGCAGGGGATTTGCCACATTTCTGAAATTCGGTGGCACCCCTCACGCAGATCGGCGGGGTCAGGGTCCAACAACACAAAGGATTTGCCGCATGTCTAAAATCTGGTGGCACCCCTCATGCAGATCGGCGGGGTCAGGGTCCAAAAACACAGGGGATTTGCCGCATGTTGTAAATTCGGTGGCACCCCTCACGCAGATCGGCGGGGTCAGGGTCCAAAAACATATTGGATTTGCAACATTTCTGAAATTTCCTGTCACCCCTGACGCAGATCGGTGGGGTCAGGGTCCAAAAACACTGAGGATTTGCCACATTTCTGAAATTCGGTGGCACCCCTCACGCAGATCGGCGGGGTCAGGGTCCAAAAACACATTGGATTTTTCAAATTTTTCCCCCAAACAGCTTGCTGAAGAAGCTAACTCTGGCCGAGGGAAGGCGGAGCAGAGACATCCTCACAAAAATTTGATGGTCCGGGCCGTTTCTCTTCAGACATCCTCACAACTCTCGTTTCTGAGTTGGCCGGGAGTGGCCGTTTCGCCTGAGACATCTTCGAAAAGTTGCGCTCCGGGACGCCGCGCGAGAGGTGGTCTGGGCCGTTTCGCTTGAGACATCCTCGAAACTCTGAGCCCCGAGGTGCCGTGCGAGAGGTGGTCCGGGCCGTTTCGCCTGAGACATCCTCGAAACTCTGAGCTCTGAGATGCCCTGCGCGAGGTGGTCCGGCCCGTTTCGCCTGAGACATCCTCGAAACTCTGACCTCGGAGATGCCGCGCGAGAGGTGGTCCGGCCCGTTTCGCCTGAGACATCCTCGAACTTCTGAGCTCTGAGATGCCTGCGCGAGGTGGTCCGGCCCGTCTCGCCTGAGACATCCTCGCAACTCTGAGCTCTGAGATGCCGTGCGCAAGGTGGTCCGGCCTGTTTCGCACAAGACATTCTCGCAACTCTGAGCTCCCAGATGCCGCGCAAGAGGTGGTCCAGCCTGGGGGCCCAGAAGACCACATGTTACATATCCTCCCTGGGACCCTGGGAGCCCGCCTGAGACATCCTCGAACTTCTGAGCTCTGAGATGCCCTGCGCGAGGTGGTCCGGCCCGTCTCGCCTGAGACATCCTTGCAACTCTGAGCTCTGAGATACCGTGCGCAAGGTGGTCCGGCCTGTTTCGCGCAAGACATTCTCGCAACTCTGAGCTCCCAGATGCCGCGCAAGAGGTGGTCCAGCCTGGGGGCCCAGAAGACCACAAGTTACATATCCCCCCTGGGACCCTGGGAGCCCCAGGAGGCCCCAGAGAGCTCCAGGAGGCCGCAGGACGCCCAGGACAGGCCCCAGGGGTCCGCAGGAGATTCCCAGGAGGTTCCCAGGAGGCCCCAGAAGGCCCCCTATCAGAACGTGTCATCAAGTTAATAAACATCCGGTGTCGATTCGTTGATTTTTCCTGCTCTTGTGGCCCTCCCCATTTGGGGGGCCCCGACGGCCACATGTTAGATACCCCCCCCTGGGAGCCCCAAGAGGCTTCAGGAACCCCCAGGTGGGGTCCAGGAGGCCACAGGAGGCCCAGGACGAAGCCCCAGGAGGTCCCCAGGAGGCCCCAGGAGGCCCCCACAACTCGGAGCTCTGAGACGCCGCGCTCGAGGTGGTCCGGGCCGTTTCGCCTGAGACTTCCTCGCCGCACGTGGTCCAGCCCGTTTCGCCTGAGACATCCTCGCAACTCTGGGCTCCGAGAAGCCCTGCGCGAGGTGGTCCCGCCCATCTCGCCTGAGACATCCTTGCAACTCTGAGCTCTGAGATACCGTGCGCAAGGTGGTCCGGCCTGTTTCGCAGAAGACATTCTCGCAACTCTGAGCTCCCAGATGCTGCGCAAGAGGTGGTCCAACCTGCCCAGAGGACCACATGTTGCATATCCCCCCTGGGACCCTGGGAGCCCCAGGAGGCCCGCCCCAGAGAGCTTCAGGAGGCCGCAGGACGCCCAGGACAGGCCCCAGGGGTCCACAGGAGATTTCCAGGAGGCTCCCAGGAGGCCCCCTATCATAACGTGTCGAGTTAATACACATCCGGTGTCGATTCGTTGATTTTTCCTGCTATTTTGGGGGGGCCCGACGGCCACATGTTAGATATTCCCCCCTGGGAGCCCCAAGAGGCTTCAGGAAGCCCCAGGTGGGGTCCAGGAGGCCACAGGAGGCCCAGGAGGAAGCCCCAGGAGGTCACCAGGAGGTCCCAGGAGGCCCCAGGAGGCCCCCGCAACGCGGAGCTCTGAGACGCCGCGCTCGAGGTGGTCCAGCCCGTTTCGCCTGAGACTTCCTCGCAGCACGTTTCGCCCGAGACATCGTCGCAACTCTGGGGTCCGAAATGCCGCGCGCGAGGTGGTCCAGCCCGTCACGCTGGAAACGTCCTCGCAACTCTGGGCTCCGAGATGCCCTGCGCGAGGTGGTCCGGCCCATCTCGCCTGAGACATCCTCGCAACTCTGAGCTCTGAGATGCCGTGCGCAAGGTGGTCCAGCCCGTTTCCATTCTCACAACTCTGGGCTCTCAGATGCTGCGCAAGAGGTGGTCCAGCCTGGGGGCCCAGAAGACCACATGTTACATATCCCCCCCGGGAGCCCAGGAGGCCCCAGAGAGCTTCAGGAGGCCGCAGGACGCCCAGGACAGGCCCCAGGGGTCCGCAGGAGATTCCCAGGAGGCTCCCAGGAGGCCCCCAAAGGCCCCCTATCAGAACGTGTCAAGTTAATAAA
>CAUYUJ010018208.1:35000-47500 GCA_963575745.1 Prorocentrum cordatum
TCCTCTTCGCTCCCCTCTTGCCCGCCCGCTCGGGCACGCGGGCCGAGGTCTCGCCAGGCCCCCTGCTGCCTGTTCCCCTCCGGCAGGTCATCGCGCCCTCCGCACGGTCCACATCTCTGCCGCCCACCAGCTCGGCGCCGCTGCAGCGCCCCCCTCCGCCCACCGATCCCGACGGAGGCCACGACGCATAGGGGGTCGCAGCTCTCACTCGGGCGTTGCCCCCGGCGCCGTCTCCCCGACGACGCCCCCGATGCCACTCTTCCCCCTCCGTCTCCGCGGTCCCACTGTGACGCCGCCACGGACTCCTCCCCCGACGACGTTTCCGACGTCCCCGTCTCGCGGCCCCACTGCGACGCCGCCTTGGACTCGTCCCCCGACGTCCACCCCGACCCCGCTCGGCTCCACGACTCACCTCCCCGGCGCCCGCGACGACTCCTCTCCGCAGGCCCGCGAGACGCCTGAGCCTGAGCGTGCCCTCTCGGCCACAGTTCGGGAGGGGCCGCGCGGTCCGCGGGCGCCTCGGAGTCCCCCGACTCCAGCCCATCGGGACCTCCACCCCTGAGCCTGTGGGTGCTGCTGCGGGCACTGCTGGCGGCGCCGCGGGTCTCAGCGGCAACCCGATGTCTTCAGCTACATCAAGCGAGCAGCCTCTCGGGCGCCAAGAGCAGATGGCACAGCGTGAAGAACTCGTGGGCGGGGCCCGCGTGGGGAAACCCGCTCTTGATCCCCTGCGGCGCCCTCTCAGCCCCTCTGCCCTGTCTTCTGGTGGAGGAGGTGGAGGAGGAGGAGGAGGAGGAGGAGGAGGAGGAGGAGGAGGCGTTCGGAGAACTCCATTGCCGTCATTGCCGTCATTGCCTCAGGAGGAGGAGGAGGAGGAGGAGGAGAAGGAGGAGGAGCAGGACGAGGAGGAGGCCCCCACCCCCGCCTCATTCTGGTGGGCTCCTTGCCACCGCCCGCCCAACTTTGACGTGTTCCTTGCCCGCTGCCAGCTCCCCTCCCAGCCTCCTCGCTGCCCCGCCTGCCCCGCCCGCCCCAGCCGCCCTGGCCCCCGCCGCCCCGGGTGCGCTGCCTCGCCCGCCGCATCGGCTTCCGCCGACACGGCCTCTGCTCGACCGCCCCGTGAGGGGCCAGCTGCTCGCCCGCGCTCGCCTGCGCGCCGCCCCGGCTCCGCTGGCCCGGCCTGCTCGCGCAGTGTTTGCCGGTGTGGAGAGTTATCCTGCCCGCCGAAGACCGAACAGTGTGTGTGTGTGTGTCGTGTGTTGTGTGCTGTGTGCTGTGTGCTGTGTGTTGTGTGTTGTGCGTGTTGTGTGTTGTGTGTAGTGTGTGTGTGTGTGTGTTGTGTGTGTGCGTGTGTAGGTGTGTGTGTGTGTGTGCGTGCGTGCGTGCGTGCGTGCGTGCGTGCGTGCGTGCGTGCGTGCGTGCGTGCGTGCGTGTACGTATGTGTGCGTGTGTGTGTGTGTGTGTGTTGAGGGGGTGGGGGGTGCGGGGGGCAGCTCATTGCCAGCGCGAAGCCTTGACAATGCTGCCGTGTGCGCGATGGCCGTGAAGGGCACTCCCTGGATGGCTAAGCCTGCACGGGGAGACAGAGTTCCGCACGCGCAATCGAGCCAGCGCCAGAGGGAGGAGAGAGGAGGATGGAGGGAGGAGGGACGATGAGGAGGAAGATGAGGAAGAGAAGGAGGGTAAGGTAGAGGGAGAAGGATGCGGAGGGATGAGGAGGGAGGAGACGGGAGGTAGAAGGAGGAGGGAGCCACGGGGAAGGATGACAAGGGGGCGATCAGCGCCCAGTCTGCTCTGCTCTGAACTGGGGCATCGGCGTGCGGAGCGCGAACATGAAGTCGACAACCTCCCAGGGAGGGGAGAGGAAGACGCGGAGGAGAGCAGAGATCAGCATATAAGAGGATAAGAAAAGGAGAGGTATCCTCCTCCCTCCTCCACCTCCTTCTCATCAACATCATTAGCATCACCACCATCATCATGGTCATTAGCAGCAGCAGCATCACCAACAACACCAACAACATCGTCATCGTCTTCATCGTCGTCATCATCATCACCGCCATCGTCATCATCATCACCATCATCACCATCATCATCATCGTCATCATCAGCATCTCCATCATCATCATCATCATCATCATCATCATCATCATCATCATCATCATCATCATCATCATCATCATCGTCATCAGCATCATGATCACAAACATCGTCATCACCACCATCGTACACATCATCACCATCGTCATCGTCGCCACCATCAGCATCAACACCATAATCGTCATCATCAACATTCGAATCAGAATCGGCATCGGCATCATCATTACCGTCATCATCATCATCATCATCATCATCATCATCATCATCATCATCATCATCGCCAGCATCATCATCACATCAGCATCAGCTCCATCATCATCATCCTCATCAACAACACCATCATCATCGTCATAACCATCATCATCACCATCATCATCACTATCATCATCCGCATCATCATTGCCGCCATGATCATCATCACAATCACCACCACCTTCACCACAATCATCAGCATTACCATCACCATCACCGTCATCAGCATCTGCACCAGCATCAACATCATCACCATTACCATTCTCACCAGCATCATCCTCAGCACCATGGGCATCATCGTCGGCACCAGCATCATCGTCCTCACCACCACCACCACCACCACCGTCAGCATCATCACCATCACTATCACCATCACCCTCATTATCACCATCATCATCCACTTACCCTCGCACCCCCCCCACTCCCATTCTTCCTTCCCCTCCCTCCTTCGCGCCTCCCTTCTGGCCCTCCTACCCTTCCCTTCCATCCCCTACCATCCCTGCTCTGAGCCCATGCCCGCGCCCTCGTCAACCCTTGCTCAACGGTTACACGATAGGAATACTACTCTCCTCTCTCCCGTGATGACGTCCGGAAGATGTTCGCCCTCCCTCCGCGTACTGTTTCTTACACACAAGATTCCCGGGAGTTGGGTTCGTGCTTGCGTTTTTTATGTTGCTCCCGCTGAAGCGCTGGCCTCATTTCCGCGCTGGCCTCATTTCCGCGCTCCCGCTCGTTCCGAATCGTGCCCCCGCTGCAACGCTGTCCTCATTTCAGCGCTTCCGCTAGTTGCGACGTGCTCCCGCTGCAGCGCTGGCGTCATAAGTTCCAGCGCCATGCCACGACATGCAATACAATGCTATGTGGTATTCCGCTGTGCGATGCCATGCCTTCAGCTGAAATGCTAGGATCTGCAATGCTTGACTACTCAGCGCTACGCTATACTACGCCATGCTACGCTCTGATCTTCAACGCCATGCTATGGCATGTTCTGTTCTGTGCCGCTGTGCGATGCCATTATTTGCGTTGCAACGCTTTGTGATGCAACTCTTCACTACGCAACGCCACGCCATGCTATGACATACTACGCTCTGCCGTGCTCTTCTACGCCCTGCTATGCCGTGCTCGAGATCCGACTGTGAGAACAGAGGGAAGATCTACGCCATGGTAAGGAATGGGAGAGGGGTAGGACGTCAGATATGACGCGAGCGCACCTAGCTTGATCCGCCCCCCTTCCCCTTGCCCACTGTCTCACCCCGACCCCATCCACCAACCCCTACCCCTCCGCACCGCCCTTCCTCCCTCACCCGTAACCTCTCATCTCACATGCCCTTCCCGCCCTCCCTCCACCCTCTGTTTCCGCCCCTTCCAGCCTTTCCGCCCCCCCCCCCAAGTGGGGCACAGACATCGGGCCTAGCGAGAGCACCCCCCCCTACACCTGTCGCAAAACCTGTCGGCGACTCAAATTTGAAGAGCGTTGCGGCCTGAACGTCGCAACCACCCGCCAGAGGTTGCCGTGAGCGTCAGCGTCTCGACATCGCCTCGCACTGCGGTATGAAACTACATTGGCTCGGTTTTCGCTCGCGAGCCCCCTCATCCAACCGCTCGGCGACCCGCCGCCTATGTTTTTTTTATTATGTTTTGGGGGGCGAAGTAGACGTCTGACGTGACTATCAACAAACTCTGCCTGCTCCGCCACATCCCCCTCCTCTTCTTCCCTCCTTCCTCCTCCTTCCCAGGCTTCCCCAGCTCAACACTCCGCTTCTCCTCGGTTTCCTCGGCCTTCTCGGCATCCTCCTCTCCTCTTCCTCCTCCTCCTCCTCTTCAGTCGAAGCTTGGCGATGGTATGGTATCCTCTTTCTTCTGACTCTTGGCCTCGCCGATCGCGTCGTAATGTTCTGCGATGTGGTGCCTCTGTCTCAATGCATCCTGGAGTTCGTCGGTCACGTTCTTGCCTGTCTGTCATGCGTTGGGCTTGTGCTTGTTTACTGCCGCGGGCTCAGCGCGGAGCGCCTCCTCCCTCCTGCCCGCCTCAGCGTAGATATCGGCGCTGCTCCACTCGCGCTCCTCGATGCAGGTCTCGGTATGTTGCTTGACGTGTCGTGTTGTCTTCTCGTGGTTCTCCTTTACCGTGCGGGCGTTGTTATAGCTGTTGGCCTTCAAGTCCTTGACGGCACGTAGTAGCGATTGCCGTTGGTCAATAAGGGCGTCTATCAAATCGAGGTGTTGTCGTCCTTGTTGCCTGCGTCGCTCTCGTACTTGCCGTGCGTATTGTGCCTGCAAGCGTGTGCCTCGTCCTTATCGTGTGCCGTTGTTTGTCCTTCCCTGTGATTCTTTTAATAGAGGATGTTATAGCGGTCGGTGGTGGTCCCGCCTGCAGAACCTGGTAGTGATGCTCCAGCGTGCCTAATATGCCGTCGGCCCGGGTGCGGGGTGGCGCTCATATGCCTCGTTCTGCTTGGCGGTTTGTGGCCATCGTGCTCGTCGTCCGCGTCCGATTCCTCGTCCTCCTCGTCCTTTACCTGGGTGCACCCGTCGAGCTTGTGGTTGATAACGGCGTTGTGTTCGTTCAGCTGGGTGAGATGCTCCTACGCGTGATGTCTCGCCTCCTTGAACGTATCCCCATGCTCATCGAGGTCATTGGGCTGGTCTCTGATGGGGAACCCGGTCTGGATCATGGCCGTGGTCAACGCGATCATGTTGAGCGAACCTTCTGTGGGTAGTTCGGCGTGGTTGTTCCTGAGCAAACGAGCGCTTAGGATTTGAGCTCGTGTAGGTTGTAGTTCCTCCTCGTGGTGCAAGCCAGTGTATATCTGGGCGGGTCATCCTGCTGGGGGTGGTTGATTGCGTCCCTCTTCCCCATGGGAACGACATCCGAGATGGTGGTGCCGATGATGGCGTTCTGCTGGGTGGTCGTCTTCTCGCTGTCGTCCCTGCGGGCCTCCTCCTTCTTATGTTTGGCGATCTGGCTCTTCTGGGTGCTGTTCCTTCCGTTCTCCCAGTTCCGGTCGGGGCGGCCCTGCCTCCACTTTGCCACTCGTGCGCCGATGGCTGACTTGGGTCGCGCTGCTGGCTGCGGCGATGGCTGTGGTCGCGGGTGCCGTTTGGGTTGGCGCGTCTGCCCGCAGGCGGGGCAGCTCTCGGGCTCCGGTGGCTGGAGCTCTGCGGCCCTGCCGTCGGAAGCGCCCCGGCCGCCTCGAGGCGCGCCTGGCGCACGCACGGGCAGCGCTTCCGCGGGAGGGGCACGAGCACGAGCCAGCCGTCGAGCCACAGAAGGACCTTGGGCTCCCCACTTCGCGCTCTCGCGCTCCGCGAAGCGCGAACCACTTCGCGCTCTCGCGCCGCCCCCCCCAGAGGGAGAAACGGAGGACGAGGAGGAGGGGGAGAAGGAACGAGGACCGCGAAGCGCGAAGCGCGAATAACTTCGCGCCCTCGAGGGCGCCCTTGAGGACCGGTCTCGCGCCACGCTTCCAACATCTGTTTCACGACGGCGAGCAGTTGCACGGAGACGAGCTTCGGACACCGGATCGGGCCCTGCACGTCGGGGGGTACGAGGGGCGTTGCGGGCAGCAAGAAATGCGTCCAAGCAAGCACCGCGTTTTTTGCAAAGGGTAAACAAATTACCAACAGAATAAAGGAGGCACGAGGGGAACCGTCGGGGGCCCACGTCACCTTGAACATCACCAAGAGAGGGGCCCAACCATTCCTCCAGACGGGCATTCAGTCGATCACAATTGAAATAGTGTAGGAGGGAGTCGGGATCAGATCCGTCAGCAGAAGGGCGTCCAAACAGGCACCCCGCAGCACGAGAGTGAAAACGAGCCGAAGTGCAGATAGATCCAGTCAACATACGAAGTGGAGCAATACCACTGCACATGGAGGTATCATTGCATATTCGCTTCCAAGTCTCACACACCTGGTCATTGTGCGACGCCTGAACTTCAGGACAAAGATAGCGCGCGCGGCGAAGGAGGGTACCACGAGCGGGTTGGGAATGCTGAGGATCCCGATCGTACGTGTACAGCTTGGCCTGGAGCTCAGAGGAGCCCTCAGAGATGTTAGAAATGAGCCCAGGGCACCAGTCCCTCACACGGTGCCAGCCCACCTGCCACCTATGGGGGATGTGCTCCAGGTCCTCACAAGCCCTACCGAGGTCATCCAAGACATCATGCCGAGCCCCAGAGCGAATATAATACCGAACGGCGTTAGCACGCGCGACAGCGCTGATATCGGCAAACGCGGTGCCAAATCCAAGGGACTTCAGCTTCGTGGCCATACGGCATGAGATCGCGCATTGCGAGGCCCAGAGGTAAGCAGCATACCACATTCACACGAAACTGGTGAGTGAGACTCGCATCGGGAGGGTAGCTGAAGACGAAACGGTAGCTTCGAGGCGCACATGACACGGAAGGCGGCGGCAGACTGGGCGATACCTAAACCAACCTGACGTGTCTGGTGCACCCGAGCAAGGAATTCAGGGAGGACCGGATGCCAGACACCAGAAGCGACCCTGGGACCACTAGGAAAGATCAAATACACATCCCAGGAAGCGACCTGAACATTATCGAAGGGTGCACCATAGCTCGCTAGTGCGGTAAGAAAGCGCATCTTGCAATTGCCACGACACAAAATAATCCGCCGATTCGGCGTGTGAGTTTAAGAAATCTACAACCTGAGCTTTAGCTCTGCTGGGGGGGGGCCGGGATGGCTCTGCCGGGGTAGCGGGGGGAGGGGGGGGGGGGTCATGGGGTCCACCCTTTCTTTCCCCCTCCCGGGAATCCCAAACCGCCCCAAGACGGGCCAAAAGGGGCTCAGGAGGCCACCAAGACGGTCCAGGAGGCGCCCGAAACGGCCCAAGAGCGCTCCTGGACGCCCAAGATGGCCTGAAGACGGCCCAAGAGGCCTCCAAGACGCCTCAAGGAGATCCCAAGAGGACCCCCAAGAGGGTACAATAATAAAATTGCTAATACATTTTGAAGCATTTTAACATTATCGCCTTTTCCGTCTTAGAAGCGCCGAAGACGGTCCAAGAGGCCCCCAAGATCGCCCCAAGACAGCCCAAGAGGCCCCCAAGAGGAGCCAAGACGGTCCAAGAGGGCCCCAATATAGCCCTGGAGGCCCCCCAAGACGACCCCGAGAGGCCCCCAAGATGGCCTCAAGAGGGTGAATCCGAACGGACCCTTCTAGTCCTCCACACCAAGATGACCCCAAGAGCCCCCAAGATGTCCCCGAGGCGCCCCCAAGGGGCCCCCAGAGGCCCCCAAGAGGCCCCCAAGAGGCCCCCAAGAGGACCCCGAGAGGCCCCCAAGAGGCCCCAAAGGCCCCCAAGAAGCCCCAAGAACCAAGAGGCCCCAAGAGGCGCTCACTCGCGTGCTGCCAGGCCAGAGGTGCACGGCCTGACTTGGTATTGCTCGGAGGCGAAAACGATGAACGAAGAACCTTGCACTCGTCGCCGTCACCAGTCGTCGGTCGTCGGCCGTCGGCAGCCGTTCGCCGTCAGTCGTCGTCGTCGTCGTCGTCGTCGTCGTCGTCGTCGTCGTCGTCGTCGGTTCGTCGTCATTAACTCCTTCGTCGGTCGTCGTCGTAATTATCCCGCTCGTCGACCGTTGGTCGTCCGTTGTCGTCGTCATCGTCCATTTCAACAACAGTAGCATCAGGAGCGCCCCGGATCGGCTGCACTGGTCGTAGGCCACTACAATATGACATGCCTTGAAGCTCAACCGTAAGTTAGCAGCACCATTTAATAGAACGAGCGCAGTGGGCAGCGGGCCTAGATCAGATAGAACATTCATCAATCCAGACAGGAAGTCATCAACGTAAGCTAAGTTCAGGTGGATAGATCTCGGGCTACGATGTCCAAACTATCTGAATGACGGATCCACCACCAGAGCGAATAGTGGCATGGATGCAGGACAACCCTGCTTGACCCCTGACTCGAAGGAGAGTCTCAAGCCTCAGTCCCCCATGGTGGTGATGGCCATGTTGGAATCATACATCATACAATAGAATTTGCGGATGTACGGACAAATGCGCATCGTCGTCAATACATAGAAAGCCAGACCTGAGCAAGGTTCGGGAAGGCCGACGCGAAGTCCGTCAAGAAAAGCGACGCATGGGTATCTTCACGTGTGTGACGAACAAAGCCTCAGGACTCAGATTTCACGACATTCTCAATCAGATCGCGCTCCGAGACACATTTCTGCGCCAAACCCGCCGGTTCATGGATTGGCCACCTCGGGGCGGATGCAAGCGGCAGCTACCAGCTTGGCGTCGGTATTACAGTACTCGTGCTGAGCGGGCGCGTGCAGGACGCTGAACGCGCAAGTGCAGCCCCAGGGCAGTCGACAGGGTCCGTGCCCTTCGGCAAGAAGACAAGCAGACTGCAACGCATGTCGTCAGGGAGGGAGTGGATCTCATCCGTGAAGAGGGCGAGGCAGCAAGAGTATGAAATGCGTGAGGCTGCAGGGCACTTCCAAACTGCATACGCGATAACATTAGGGCCAGGCATGCCATGGGGGCGCTTCAGGAGCATCTCACATTTGTGTTGGCATTTTGGTGCTGCCTTCGGCGCCACAGTGGCTGCCCGATGTCGTGGTGGTTGTTGGGTGCTGTGGTGAGCGCTGGGAAACCCTGTGCGTTGGCGATGCGCAACAGGACTCGCGCGTCGGCACGCGCCCTCCGCAGCCGTCTATGCCTGGCGGGGCTGCGGAATCGGTTGGTCCGCGAGGTCGCAGTAGTCGTGGGGCCTCGCGGGCCGGCGAGAGAAAAGAAGCTTGTGGTGGGTGTCGCAGTAAGCCATCGTGGGCGCGGGCACCGCCGCGCTGGCCACCGCCGTAAGCCTGAGGTCCTCCTCCTCCTCCTCCTCCTCCTCCTTCTCCTTCTCCTCCTCCTCCTCAATCCTCCTCCTTCTCCTCCTCCTCCTCTTCCTCCTCCTGCTCCTCCTCCTCATCCTCCTCCTCCTCCTCCCTCCTCCTCCTCCTCCTCCTCCTCCTCCTCCTTCTCCTCCTCCTCCTCCTCGTCCTCCTCCTCCTCCTCCTCCTCCTCCATTCCTTTTCCTTACAACTAATTTCTCCCTGTCGCACCCCGAGGCAAGTTTTTAGGGCGGTCCAGACGTTTCTCCTGAGACTTCCTCACCATTTATGACCCTGGAGCTTCAACATTGGCAACAACTTCACATAATTATGGGGGGCGGGTCGTTTTCGAAATGTGGCTCTCGCCTTAGGGCCGCGCATTCTTTTTGTTAATGCTAGGGCTTCCCGGATTGAAGGCGGGTGGTTTTCAAAATGTGGCTCTCAAGAGTTTCACAGGTTGAGGGCGGTTCCTTGTCAAAATGTGGCTATCGCCGCAGCGCCGCGCACATTCGTTGAACAATGCAAGAGCTTCACGGATTGTGGGCGATCAGAGAAACTATGGATTCAGTTTGTGTCGGGGTTTCGGTTTTCTCCTATGCCTGGCGGTCCATAGGGGCCAGACGGATCGCGAGGAGGCGGACGAGGAGGCGGAGGAGGAGGAGGAGGAGGAGGAGGAGGAGGGCCATCTGTGGTTGTGGCTCCTCGCGTTTCTCCGGCCTGTCTCTCTCCCCTCCCCCTCCTCCCTCTCTCCCTAAACCCCCCTCCCTCCTCCTCCCCCCGCCCCTCCCCCCGAAATGGGACGAATTGCAACCGACTGGTCCCAATTCCAACCGTTCGGAGCGAATTGCAACCATACATGGGACCAATTGCAACCATGGGATCTCCAGAAGTACTTCTTTCTTTTTCAGAAGTACTTCTTTCCTCTTCAGAAGTATTTGTTTCTTCTTCAGAAGTCCTTTTCATCCCTTAGGATTCCTTAGGGTTCCTTGTGATTCCTTAGGACTCCTTAGGATCCTTAGGATTCCTTAGGGTCCTTGGGATCCCTAAGGATCCTTAGGATCAGGACTCCTCCGGATTCCGTCAGGAATCCTTAGGAATATTTGCGAATCCATAGGAATCCCGACAAAAATCCTTAGGGGAAGGGTGCGCTTTGGGGGCCTTCTTGGTGTCTCTTTGGGCCACTCTTAGGGCCCTCTTGGGGCCTTCTTGGAACCCTCCTGGGGCCCTTATTGACTTTTCTTGGCGCCCAAATGAGCCCTAGAAGGGCCAACGTTCGAGGGCTGCAGGGGGGCCCAGCAGAGTGACGTCCTATGGGGGCTCAGATTGGACCTCGCCATCCCTGCGGGGGGGCTGCGATCTGCGAAACTGTCGCCACTTTCGAGGGGTGCTGGTGGGTCCAGTGGACTGGCGTCCTACAAGGGGCCCTAAAAGAGCCCGAAACGGCAGCAAGAGGGAAAAGCAACCGACAAATATGTTTTCCTTCGGATGGGGGCGGGAAGAACAACCGAACAATATTTGATTTTTCGGAAGGGGCTGCTTTGGGGGCCTTCTTGGGGTCTCTCTGGGCCACTCTTAGGGCTCTCTTGGGGCCTTCTTGGAGCCCTCCTGGGGCCCTTATTGGCTTTTCTTGGCGCCCATTATAAGCCCTAGAAGGGCCAACTTTAGAGGGCTGCAGGGGGGGGCCAGCAGAGTGGCGTCCTACAAGGGGCCCTAAAAGAGCCCGAAACGGCAGCAAGAGGAACAAGCAACCGAAACATATTTCATGTGTTGGAAGGGGGCGGGAACACAACCGAAACATATTATATGTTTCGGAAGGGGCTGCTTTGGGGGCCTTCTTGGGGTCTCTCTGGGCCACTCTTAGGGCCCTCTTCGGGCCTTCTTGGAGCCTTCCCTCCTCCCTCCTCATCCCTCCTCCTCCTCCTACTCCTTCCTCCTCCCCCTCTCCTCCTCATCCTCTTCCTCCTCCCCCTCCTCCTCCTCTTCCTCCTCCTCCTCCTCCTCCTCCTCCTCCTCCCCCATCGTCCTCCTCCTCATCGTCCTCCTCATCCTTCTCCTCCTCCCTACGTCGCTCCCCCTTCCCGCCGCCCCCCCTCCCTACTCGCATTGTACGTTACAAGACTTTCTGCGCGTGCTCAGCCCCAGCAGCCAATATCGATGACATGACGGGTTGGCGGACGGGATATTCGTTTTGGGTAGTAATAGTAGTAGTAGTAGTAGTAGTAGTAGTAGTAGTAGTAGTAGTAGTAGTAGTAGTAGTAGTAGTAGTAGTAGTAGTAGTAGTAGTAGTAGTAGTAGTAGTAGTAGTAGTAGTAGTAGTAGTAGTAGTAGTAGTAGTAGTAGTAGTAAAACAGTAAGCATAGCATTAAGCAAGTAAGCAGCAGAGTAGCAGTACAGTACCACTAGCAGTAAGCAGTCAGCATATCAGTAGCATTAGGCAGTAAGCAGTAGTAGTAGTAAGTAAAGCAGCAGTAGTAGTATGTATATTAGTATAGTAGTTTAGTAAGTAGTCGTTAGTAGTAGTAGTAAGTAGTAGTAGTAGTAGTAGAGTAGTAGTAGCAAAGTATTAGTAAGTAATATTAGTATAGTAGTAAGTATAGTATCCGCCGTAGTAAGTAGTAGTAAGAAGAGAAAGAAGAAGTAGTATTATAGTACGAGTAGTAGTAGGTAGTAGTAGTATTATAGTGTAGTAGTAAGTAGCAGTAAAGTAGTAGTGAGTAGTAGCGGCAGCAGCAGTAGTAGTAGTAGTAGTAGTAGTCAAGTGTAGCAGTAGCAGTAAGCAGTAGTAGTAGTAGTAGTCGTAGTAGTAAGTATTAGTAGTAGTAGTATTAGACGCAGCAGTAGTAGGAGTATTTTCAGTTAGTAGTAATAGTAAAGTAGTATAGTAAAGTAGTAGTAAATAGTAGTAGGTAGTAAGTAGTATAGTAAAACCAGTAGTAAGTAGTGTTGGTAACAGTAAGTGTAGTAGTAGTATGTAGTAAGTAGTAGTAAGTCGTAGAGGTAGGATGTGGGGGATAGTTGTACTAACTAGTCGTAGTAGTATAAAGTAGTAGTAAAAAGTAGTAGTAGTATAGTAGTAGTATAGTAGTAATAGTAGTAGTGGTAGTGACTTATTCAGTAGTAGTAGTACGTAGTAGTAGTTAGTCGTCGTACGTAGTCGTAGTAGTAATTGTAGTAAGTAGTAGTTAGTAAAGTAATAAGTAGTACAAAACACCCAGTAGTAGTAGTAGTAGTAGTAGTAGTAGTAGTAGTCGTAGTAGTCGTAGTAGTAGTCGTAAATGTAATAAAGGGTCGTAGTCGTGGTTA
>CAUYUJ010018208.1:50000-52500 GCA_963575745.1 Prorocentrum cordatum
AGTATTGACCTCAAAAGTTGGTCCTCCTGCAGCCCTCGAGAGTTGGCCCTTCTAGGGCTTATTTTGGCGCCAAGAAGAGTCAATAAGGGCCCCATGAGGGCTCCAAGAAGGCCCCAAGCGGGCCTTAAGAGTGGCCCAAAGCGAACTCAAGAAGGCCCCCAAAGCGCCCCCTTCCCCCAAGGATTTTTCAGGACTCCCATGAATTCGCGAATATTCCTAAGGATCCCAAGGAATCCCAAGGACCCTAAGGAATCCGAAGGACCCTAAGGAATCCTAAGGAATCGTAAGGAATCCTAAGGAATCGAAGCACTTCTGAAGAAGAAAGAAGTACTTCTGAAGAAGAAAGAAATACTTCTGAAGAAGAAAAAAGTACTTCTGAAGATCCCATGGTCGTAATTGGTCCCATGTATGGTTGCAATTCGCTCCGAACGGTTGGAATTGGGACTAGTCGGTTGTAATTCGTCCCATTTCGGGGGGAGGGGCGGGGGGAGGAGGAGAGAGGGAGGGAGGGAGGAGGGGGAGGGGAGAGAGGCAGGCCGGAGAAACGCGAGGAGCCACAACCACAGATGGCCCTCCTCCTCCTCCTCCTCCTCCTCCTCCTTTTCCTCCTCCTCCTCCTCCTCCTCCTCATGCGCCTCCTCGCGATCCGTCTGGCCCCTATGGGCCGCCAGGCATAGCAGAAAACCGAAACCCCGACACAAACTGAATCCATAGTTTCTCTGATGCGGTTTCTTCTCCAAATGTGGCTCTCGCCTTAGCGCCGCGCACGTTTGTTGTTTTGTTTTAGCTTTGCAGGAGTGTCACGGATTCCCATGATCAGCGTAGAAGAAATTGCGTTTTGGAAGGATTCGAGATTATGATGCCGCAACACTTACGTTGATTCGCGGCGAAGTCCCAGGAATGGCGTTCTGGCACGATTCAAGATCGACAAGACGCAAAAGTCAGGTTGATCCGTGGCGTTGGAATCCCGAAAACAATGCTTTGGCACGCGTCAGGGTCTTCAAACGGTGGTCTTCCAACGAGGCAGTTCCCTCAGTGGAAATGAACCCTTGTATGGGGCTCATGAAGAGGGAGCTTGGAGGGGGGGTCATTCCAACATCGTTGAGTTTATGTACGCTGGTCCTCCTCCTCCTCCTCCTCCTCCCCTCCTCCTCCTCCATTCCTTTTCCTTACAAATAATTTCTCCCTGTCGCACCCCGAGGCAAGTTTTTAGGGCGGTCCAGGCGTTTCTCCTGAGACTTCCTCACCATTTATGACCCTGAAGCTTCAACATTGGCAACAGCTTCACACAATTATGGGGGGCGGGTCGTTTTCAAAATGTGGCTCTCGCCTTAGGGCCGCACATTTTTGTTTAATGCTAGGGCTTCCCGGATTGAAGGCGGGTGGTTTTCAAAATGTGGCTCTCAAGAGTTTCACAGGTTGAGGGCGGTTCCTTGTCAAAATGTGGCTATCGCCGCAGCGCCGCGCACATTCGTTGAACAATGCAAGAGCTTCACGGATTGTGGGCGGTTTCTTCTCCAAATGTGGCTCTCGCCTTAGCGCCGCGCACGTTCGTTGTTGTTTTTGAGCTTTGCAAGAGTTTCACGGATGCCCATGATCAGCGTAGAAGAAATGGCGTTTTGGAAGGATTCAAGATTATGATGCCGCAACAATTACGTTGATTCGCGGAGTTGAAGTCCCAGGAATGGCGTTCTGGCACGATTCAGGATCGACAAGACGCAAAAGTCGGGTTGATCCGTGGCGTTGGAATCCCGAAAACAATGCTTTGGCACGCGTCAGGGTCTTCAAACGGTTGTCTTCCAACGAGGCAGTTCCCTCAGTGGAAATGAACCCTTGTATGGGGCCCATGAAGAGGGAGCTTGGAGGGGGGGTTATTCCAGCATAGTTGATGACTCTTGGGTTTATGTATGCTGGTCCTCCTCCTCCCCTCCTCCTCCTCCTCCTCTTCCTCCTCCTCAACCTCCTCCTCCTCCTCTTCCTCCTCCTCCTTTTCCTCCTCCTCCCCCTCCTTGTTTTTTCCTTATCCCCCTCCCCATCCCCCGCCTCCTCCATCCAGGATTCATTCCTCGGGCCCCCGCCCCCGAGCCTCCTTGTAGCAGGGGTCGCCCACAGACGCGACCATGCACGGGCGGGGCGTGGCGGTCGTCGTTGTCGTCGTCGACGACAGCGGCGCGGGCGCGGAGTTCGCGAATGAGGGGAGCATGTCTATCCAGGCCTCTGGGCGTATGGGGTGAACAGGGCCCACCACGAGAAGGAACACTAAGGACGGGGGGGGTCCTCCTCCTCCTCCTCCTCCTCCTCCTCCTCCTCCTCCTCCTCCTCTCAATCCTCCTCCTCCTCCTCCTCCTGCTCCTCCTCCTCCACTTCCTCCTCCACTTCCTCCTCCTCCTCCTCCTTCTCCTCCTCCTCCTCCTCCTCCTCCTGCTGGCAAGAGCAGGTGAGGGGAGGAAAGGGGGGACGGGAGGGGATGCGTGGGGACGCTTTCACGATTCACCCACCC
>CAUYUJ010018208.1:57500-85000 GCA_963575745.1 Prorocentrum cordatum
CACTTGGGGCAGCGCTTCGTGGTCCGCGCCACGTGCCGCAGCGTCAGCAGCTCCGCGCGGGCCGCTGCTGCCTCGGCGCCACTGCCTGCCGCGCGGGCCTCGAGGGCCTCCATGCGGTCGTCCGCGCTCTGGCACTGCACGCCCGGGTGCCAGGCGCCCCGACACTTCCCGCAGAAGACAAACTCGCACGCGCCGCAGCGGGCCATGCGGTCCTCGTCCTCGATGCAGGCCACGCGGTTGCCGGTGCCCTCGCGGGAACACCAGAACTGGAGATGGCAATCGTCGTTCATCACTCTGCCAGTTCTTCGGTGATTCCTCCAACAGTGCTTGCACTTGTTCGGGGTGATTGTAGTCATTTTCTAACGAACTGGGCTGGTGTGCTGCTCTGGCGGCTATGTTGTCGCCGTCGCAGCCTCGTCGCCGCCACGCTGCCGCCCGTCGTCCGGGCCAGTGTGCTGCTCTGGCGGCTATGTTGCCGCCGTCGCCGCCCCGTCGCCACCCGTCGCTGGGCTGGTGTGGCGGTCTGGCGGCTATGTTGTCGCCGTCGCCGCCACGTCGCGACATCGTCGACGCCCGTCGTTTGGGCCAGTGTGGCGGTGTGGCGGCTACGTTGTCGCCGTCGCCGCCCCGTTGCCGCCTCGTGGCCGGCACACGGGCTGATCCACACCGATGGCACAACATCGACTGCACCACGTAGATGGCACAGCACAGATTGCATCAAACAGAGTGCACAATACTGATTGCACCACATAGCTTGCATCACACCGATTGCACAACAAAGGTTGCACCATATGTGTGTATAAATATATGTATATATATATATATATTCCCTTTTCTATATTTCTATAATCCTGGGGGGTGGGAACGCCCCCCCCGAAATAGGATCCTCCCCAACCGGGACTTCCGGAAACGGGACCCCTCACGAGGATCGCAGCCTCCGAGCGCGAAAATTAGCGCTCTCCGTCCAAAGAGGAAGGTGAGAGGACACGCGAGGCTCCTTGGACCTCCCGAGAGGCTTTCTCGAGGCTCCTACGAAGGCCCAAGAGGGTCCCAAGAGCCTTCCAGAGTCCTCCGAAGAAGCCCCCGAGAGATGAACATCAGTGATTTCCTATGCTTTTTCTAAGATTTTTGCTTCTTTGCATGTTCACTGTTCCGACGTGCCAAGACGGCCGAAGCCGCCCACAAGACCGATGCCAGACGGCTCAAGAGGCCTCCAAGCGAGTCCGAAACCGGCCCATGACAGCCCCGACACGGCCCAAGGGGTGCCCAAGACGGCCCCAGAGAGCCCCAAGACGGCCTTCAGAAACGGCACCCCTCACGAGGATCGTAGCCTTCCGAACGAAGCCCATACATAACGTTCGTAGAGCCTGCCTGTCCCAAAGTCGCGTCAGCACGCCTCCCCGCGCCCCCCTGCCTCATATTTTGAAGTATAAAGCTGCATTATGGTCAGAATCCTGGGTTCGCACCCTTTTTTAAAGAAATTTGGTTGCGAACCCGGGATTCGATAAGTTTCCCTCTGAAGTCCTTTTCTTGCATTCCATTTGCCCCTTTCGTTGCCTCGAACACCAAATCCCACCAGCCCTTTGGGCGTGAGTGGTTTAGAGAGCCCGCTCTGTTCTCAACCCCCCTTCTTCCCTTCTGAGGGGGCAGCGCTCATTAAAGCTCCCCTCTTCTTTGATCGATTCCCTCCAAGATGGCCCCAAGAAGCGCCCAGGAGGCACCAAGAGGCCCCAAGATGGCCCCAAGAGGCCCCCAGGAGGCCCCCAAGAGGCCTCCAAGATGCCCCCAAGATGCCCCCAAGAGGCCCCCAAGAGGCCCCAAGAGGCTCCCCCGAGGCACCCAAGACGCTCCTGGAAGCCCCTGGGGCCGCCAAGAGGCCCCCAAGACGCCCCAAACGGCCTCCAAGAGGCTCCCAAGAGGCCCGAAGAGGCTCCCCCAAGGCACCCAAGACGCTCCTAGAAGCCCCTGGGGCCGCCAAGAGGCCCCCAAGACGCCCCAAAAGGGGACGAGGTGCCCGAACGTGCCTCACGCCCGAACGACTCACACCAGGAGCCCGAACGACTCACACCACGAGGAGCCCGAACGACTCACACCAGGACGAGGGGCCCGAACGACTCACACCACGAAGAGCCCGAACGACTCACACCAGAAGGAGGGGCCCGAACGACTCACACCAGGACGAGGCGCCCGAACGACTCACACCACGAGGAGCCCGAACGACTCACACCACGACGAGGGCCCCGAACGACTCACACCACGAGGAGCCCGAACGAGTCACACCAGGAGGAGGGGCCCGAACGACTCACACCAGGACGAGGGGCCCGAACAACTCACACCACGAGAAGCCCGAACGACTCACACCAGGACGAAGAGCCCGAACGACTCACACCACGAAGAGCCCGAACGACTCACACCAGGAAGAAGGGCCCGAACGACTCACACCAGGACGAGAAACCCCAAACGACTCAAACCACGAGGAGCGCTTTCTCTCCCTCCTCCTCCGCCTCGTCCTTCTCCCGCTCCCCCCACAAGGAGGATGTACAAGGAGGCGGGAGGAAGGAGGAACAGGGGAGATATGCGGGGCCAAGCGGACACACGCCTGAAAAACACGACTGTCGGCATGCTTCGCAAGAGTTGCTGTTGTGAGATGGGCTGGTGGGGGTACGCGAAGCGTAAAGAATTCTCCCACTCCCCGTCCGCAACCTCTGCACATTCGCGATGCGAGCCCGCGAGGACCCCTCGAAGGGACCGCAGGATACCGCGAGAAGCCAGCCGATCCAAAGCTTCAAGGAACAAGATGCATGGCGCGAAGCGCCTATGCAGCCTTGCATATATGAATATATATATATATATATATATATATTGCACATCACACTGTGCACAACATACACTGCGCAACATAGATTGAGCCCCACATATGATGTTTCACACATGCTGCACAACATAGAGTGCGCCACCTATGTTGCACAACATAGATGGCCCCATTTAGGTGGACCACACACATATACATATATATATATATATGTATATATGTATATATATATATATATTGCAATACATGTGTTGCATCACGTGGGTTGCACCACATACGTAGCACCGCGTAAATTTGCACAACAAAGGTTGCACAACATAGTTTGCACCACGTATTCCACCACATAGATTGCACAAAAGGTGCTGCACTACATAGTTTCACAACGTAGATCGCACCACGTAGACTGCAACGCATAGATAGATTGCACCACATTGTTGCACCACAGATGTTGCACAACACGCATCGGTTGCACAACACAGACTGCACCACATGATCTGCACAACGTAGATGGCACCACATGCATGTATATATACACAAAATGCAGATCGTAGGTTGCACACCATACGTTGCACAACATGTACGGCACCGCATACACTTATCCACGTAGATCGCACCACACATACATCGACTGTACGACAATGTTGAGCCGTTTCGTTGTTCCACTAAGACAAATCTTAGGCGGGATCGCCATCGCGAATTCGAGCTGGAAATGTGCCGACCACTATTTTCGAGGACGTCTTGGTCGGGAGCGTCACTTCGAAATCGAACCCGATGGGTGTCGAAGGCCAGTTTTGCAGGAACTCCTGAGCGGGAGCGCCATTTCGACATCGAGCCCGAAGGGCCGCAACATCGGTTTCGGAAGAAGTCCTGGACAGAAGCTCCATCTCGAAATCGAGCCAGAAAGTTTCAAATTGTAGTTTGGAGGAGGTATTTGGCGAGAGCGCCATTTCGAAATCGAACCCGATACTATCGAAATCGTACGAAATTGTTCTGCGCAGCAATTTCAAGCGAAAGCATTTTTTCGAAATGGCCACACCGCTTGGCATTTTGAATCCCCAATTTCTGACACGAGACTCCGACATGTGTTTTCGCTTGAAACGCCCTCTGGAAACGATCTCGACTTGAATTCGAAACCCTCGGGCTCGAAGTCGAAAGGGCGGCTCCGCCCGAGACTCGAGCAAAACAGTGCTTGAACAAAACGCCCTCCGGAAAAAAGATCTCGACTTGAATTCGAAACCATCGGGCTCGGCGGCTCCGCCCGAGACTCGAGCAAAACAGTGCTCGAACAAAACATTGTACTGGGGCCCCGCGGCCTAACGGGCCCCCCTTGACATCTTCCCTCTCGTCGCGGGCGCAGCGCCACGGACCACGCTGTACCAGGGCCCTGTCGCTTCACGGGGGGCGCTGCGTTTTGAGCCGAGCGTTCGTAGGAACCTCAACAACCATTTGTAGCTGACCTGCGTACAAGCGATGCGACGACGACGACGACGCGCCTCGAAGTGCGCGTCGACGACGGCGATACTTCGGTCTGCGAACGAATCCGCCACTTTCCAGAAAGACCGGATGCAAGGCAACCATCGGCATTGTGAAGTTCCAGATCGAATTTCAAACTTCTCATGGTTGCCCCCTGTACATTGCGCTGCGCACGTGCAACTCGGAAGTGATTCGCCCGACTCCCCTCGGGCACTGCGAATCGATCTGTATAAACGGTGCGACGACACCGACGCGCCTCAAAGTGCGCGATGACGACGGCGATACATCGGTCAGCGAGCGAGTGCAAGGCAATCGTAAGCGGATTGAAATTCCACATCAGCGCTACGAAAGTTTTGAGCCGTTTCGTTGTTCCACCCAGACAAATCTTATGCGGGAGAGCCTTTGCGAATTAGAACTGAGGAAGTGCCGACCTCTATTATCGAGAACGTCCTGGGCGGGGGCGCCACTTCGAAATCGAACCAACGGGTGTAGAATGCCAGTTTTCAAGAACTTCTGGGCGGGAGCGCCATTTCGAAATCAAGCCCGAAAGGCTCCGAATTCTGATTCGGAATAAGTCCAGACGGGAGCGCCATTTCGAAATCGAACCAGAAAGGTTTCGAATTCCACCAGGGAGGAAGTTTTGGGAGGGAGCGCCATTTCGAAATCGAACCCAAAAGTTTCGAAATCGTTCGAAATTGTTTTGTGAAGAAATATCAAGCGAAAGCATCGTTTCGAAATGTCCACACCGCTTGGCATTAAGATTTCCAATGTCACGAGATTCCGAAAGTGCGGTTTTCGCTTGAAGCGTTCTCCGAAAAGTGATCTCGGCTGGATTTCGAAACCATCGGGCTCAAAATCGAAAAGGCGGTTCCGCCCGAGACTTGAGCAAAGCAATGTTTGAACGGAACATTGTACTGGGGCCCCGCGGCCTAACGGGCCTCTTTGCGTCTCCTCTCTTGTCGCGGGCGCAAGGCCAATGACACGCTGTACCGGGGCCCCGTCGCCTAACGGGAGGCACTCATTTTGGCAGAATTTTCGTGGCGGCGATATATCCCTCCACATAGATGTCATCACATGTATTGCTAGAAACACACTGTGTGGGGCCCGCGCGGGCTAATGTGTTCCCACACCAGCTTAACCTGTTACTGACCTTCGACCCTAGATCATAACAGAAGGTCAGGAGTAGAACAATCATACATGAAAGGGATTGAAGCCCTCGAGTCCCAACCTCCCCCAGCGTCTCCCGGGGAACCCTAGACCCCCAGAACCAAGGCAGACGCGAATGTGATTCATTCAAGGGCTTGCTCTGTGCTCGAGCATCTCGAGACAAGAGACAGCGCCCGTCGCTAGCGCCGAGTACTTCAGCAATGACGTCGCGCATTCCAGGCCCGGCGCCGCAGTTGGGCGGGCACTGGGCAAGCCCCGACACCCGCCCCCCCCCTCGGGCCCCGGGCTTCTCCGGGCCCAGACGACGCCGCAGGCCCCTTCTGCGAGGGCCTGGGCCTCCTGCCCCCCCCTCCCTGGCGGGAAGGGCAAGCAAAACATGAGCGCCACGACGCATGCTTGCCCCGAACCGGCCAAACAAGCGTGTGACTTGAGATGAATCAGCGCGGGTGAAGGCCCCTCATTCTGAGGAGCGACGTGCGCCGACGGGGGCGGCTCCCAGCGGCAGACGCTGTTCGAGAGGAGAGGGGGAAGCACGATGAGAAGAACGACTGCTGCTCTGGCTGATAAACCTACCATTGCCGTCACGCTCTTAACTGCAACACAATTGTATTTGACGACGGCGCCACTTGAAAATACTTTGGACGCGACATTTTGAGTTCAGGTATATTTGATTCAGCGAGGGCGTCGTTGGCCAACCCCATACCAAACTGAGCGGCAACGAGATTTCTCAGGGGATAATTTCCCGGAAATGAGCCCTGATTTCTGCATGTTTGAATTTCACAGGTGCTTCGTAGAAAACCGTACCATGAACGCAACACTGACTATAGGGACGTTGGGATCAGAGGACGACGCTAGTTGCGAATTCGGCAGCGAACCCTGTGTATGATGAACAATGAGAACAATTCGGGGTTCCCCTGCCTGCCCATGCCTCCTCTTCTCCTCGCCCCACCTCGCTGTCATCCGCGCTCTGCTCCTCCTCGCCGTGTCGTCTGTGTTCTCCTCTTGCGCCTGCGTCTCTCTTTACCCGTTCCGTCCCCATCGTCCACCTCGTCCTGCTCCCTCCCCCTCCTCCCGACTTCTCCTCCCCCCATCCCCTCTTGAAGGAAGGATGGGTGCGGGCAAGTCTGGCAGCGCTGGGAGCCTTAGTCGCCTTCCCTCTTCCTCCTCCTCCTCCTCCCTCCTCCTCCTCCCACTCCTCCCCCTCCTCCTCCTCCTCCTCCTCCTCCTCCTCCTCCTCCTCCTCCTCCTCCTCCTCTTCCTCCCAATGCTGTTCACCGTCGTCTCCGCCACGGCGTCCACGCTTCAAGCGGTCAGGCCTCGGCGTCGCACCTGGGACAGTACACCACGTCCCCCATGCCCTGCAGGGCCTGCTGCAGGCTGAGCTCCTCACAGCGCGGAGGACGCGAAGGACGGCGAGGAGCACTGGGAGGATGACGAGGAAGGGGAGGACGTCGAGGACGGAGACGGCAGGGAGGATGACGAGGACGGGGAGGACGGGGAGGACGACGAGGGGGAGGACGGGGAGGACGGGGAGGACGACGAGGACGGCGAGGAAGACGGGGAGGACTGGGAGGAGAACCAGGAGAAGGACTGGAAGGAGGACGGCGGGGAGGACGGCGAGGAGGACGGCGAGGGGGACAGCGAGGGGGATGCCGAGGAGGACGGTGAGGAGGACGAGGACTGGGAAGGGGCCCCTCTTCGCCGCCGGCTGCATCGGCCCGTAGCTGCATGTGAGAGCTCGGGCGAAGCAGAGGTTTTAAGTGGCTGGGACGGGCTGGGGGCGCCTGTTCTCTCATCCTTTGAGCAGGGACCGACCGTCCCGGCATTCCTATAGTCCTATCACGACATGTTCTTAGAACCCAGGAATGTTCTAAAAGCAATAACAATGTTCTTAGAATATGAACCCGATGTGTTGAAACAAGACAGTCCCAGCCAGACATGTTCTAAGAACATTTCGTGGGAACCATTAAAAGTACTTAGAAAATTATTTGGTAGGCCTTTAGGCACGCCGTGACGCTTCGCCACTGCTTCACTCATCCTCCGTTTCGCTCCTGTTTGCTGCCCGTATGGACTCAACTTTTCTCGGGGCCTTGAGGAGCCCCGTGCGCGCTTGCTGGCCCCTGGGGGGGGGCGGCTCGCGGGGAAGCACCCAGGCCGGCGCCGCGATGGCGCCGGGCTGCTGCCGCAGGGCCAGGACCACTCGGGCAGGACGAGATGACACTCGGAAGTCTCGACCCCCTTCCCAGGACTGGTTTGGGCCAGGACCGCTCGGGGAGGACGAAGATGACCCTCGGAAGTCTCGACCCCCTTCCCAGGACCGTTTTTTCATCTCGAGTCGTCCCGTGACTGCCCCGTATCCCGGGTCAGCTTGGAGGCCGAATGTAGCAAAAAGGCTTCCACCGGGAATTTTCGCCGACGCGGGGAAGCCTTGGGAGGACGGGGAGAGGACGGGGGGCCACAAGAGGCGGGGGGGAGCTCCTCCCAGCGCGCCATCTCCGCCGAGCCTGCGCCGAGCAGCGCGCGCAGGCTCTCCTGCGGCCCCGTGCGGGATCGGCAAACCTTATGTGTCGAGGCCCCCCCCCCCCATTCCTGCCCCAGACCTCCTCCCCAGAACTCCTCCCTAGGCCTCCGCGCGTCGCGAATGACAAATCACAACCGGAACTTTGTGACAATTTTCGGCCTCCGAGATCCCTTGCCGGGCCCCGGAACCGTCAACAAAGGATTCGGGACGAAAGAAGGGATGGAAGGCCAGTCCCACGGAAGGAATCGAGACCTCCGAGGGCCCCCAAGTTACAGAATAATCGCGTCGTTGGGGGACTGGGTCCTCCTCCTCAAGGTTTCAATGCGTTTGAACCTCTGGAGGCTCTGGAGAACGTCTCCGTGGATATCCTCCTCATCCTCCCCTTCTCCTTTCGTCCTCGCCTCCTTCTCGTATCCCCCTCTCATCCATTTTCTCCTCCTCCTCCTCCTCCCCCTCCTCCTCCTCCTCCTCCTCCTCCTCCTCCTCCTCCTCCATTCCTTGTCCTTACAGGATCACTCCTACCTGTCGCACCCCGAGGCTAGTCGAAAAGGAGGGCTGGGCGTTTCGCCTGAGACATCATCACCATTTATGATCCTGAAGCTTAGAGACCAGTAACAGCTTCACGGATTGTGGGCGGGTCGTTTTCAAAATGTGGCTCTCGCCTTAGCGCCACCCAAATTCGTTGTTCAAACATTGCAAGGGCTTCACGGATTGAGGACGGTTAATTTTCAGAATGTGGCTCTCGCCTGAACGCCACGCACATTCGCTTAAAAAAGCCAAGGGTTTCACGGATTGAGAACGGGTTGTTTCCAAACTATGGCTCTCGCCTGAGTCTCGCCGTAGCGCTGCGCACGTTCGTGCTTGTTTATGGGAAAATCTAAAAAGTAAGGGTTTCACGGATCGAGGGCGGGTTGTTTTCAAAATGTGGCTCTCGCCTCAGCGCCACGCACATTCGTTTTGAACATCTGCAAGGGGTTCACGGATTGAGAGCAGCTCGCTTTCAAAATGTGGCTCTCGCCTGAGCGCGGCGCACATTAGTTTTTGTAAAATGTAAGGGCTTCGCGGATTGTGGGCGGGTCGTTTTCGAAATGTGGCTTTCGCCTGAGCGCCGCGCACATGGCTTCTAATAATTTGCAAAGACTTCACGAATTGAGGGGGGGCTGATTTCAAAATGTGGCTCTCGCCGTAGCGCCGCGCACATTCGTTCTCAAAATGTGCAAGAGCTTCACGGATTGAGGGCAGCTCGTTTTCAAACTGTGGCTCTCGCCTTGGCGCCGCGCGCATTCGTTTGCAATCTTTGCAACAGTTTCACTGACTTTTATGGTTAACGTGTTTTGGAACGATTCAAGATTGTCAGGACACAACAATTACGCGGATTCGCGGTGTTGAGGTCCTAGGAAAGGTGTTCTGGCAAGATTCAGAGTCGCCAAGACGTGCCAGTCAGGATAACTCGTGGCGTTGAAATCCTGAGAATCATCGTTTGGCACGCTTCAGGATTTTCACACGGTTGTCCTCCTACGGGGCAACTCCCTCAGTGGCAATGAACCCTTTAGGGGCCTATGAAGAGGGAGTTTGGAGGGAGGGTGGATTCCAACATCGTTGATGAGTCTTGGGTTTGCACTGGTCCTTTTCCTCCTTCTCCTCCTCCTCCTTCTCATCTTCCTTCTCCTCCTCCTCCTCCTCCTCCTCCTCTTCCTCCTCCTCCTCCCCTGCTCCGCCTTTGTCCTCTTACTCACCACGCCCAGGAAATGGTGGGGAGACTGCACACCTTAAGAACATGATGCGTTCAACGTGCGCATGAGCGACGATCAAACGAGTCTCGCGCAAGATGACATAGCGACCGCACGCCGCGGCTTACGCGTGCCAGAGGGCGCTTATGCGCGGCCTCACGCGGGCAGCTTCCGCGCCAGTGTCGGCGCAGACGACCCCCGTTTTCTGGCATCGCTCACATGGGTTCCCTCGAATTCGGAGCGGGAGGGGATCGAAGCGAATGAATGTGTTCATGTTTTGGGCCGGAAACAGCCGGTCAATCTGAAGCAGTGCTTTCTCTGAATCATGTTCCACGTTATTTCCGTAGCGCAGGGCTCGGCATCGCCGCGACGTCCGTCGGCCAGCTGCCCCCTCGGCGGATGTCCCCTGGCGGTCGGGCACTCGGGCCTGCGGGAGGCAGGGGGAGGGCCCCCCGCAGGAGCGGAAACGCTGTGCTTGCGTGTAATGGCGACGAGATCTATACACATCCACCGCTCCCTGGCCAGGTCCATCCTGAACCCAGCAGCGGTGTATATAGGGGAACGAACAGTGACATAAACATAAAAACTCGGAGGTCCGCGCGGATTTCTCGGATCCGCGCTAGACCCCCCTGGCGGCGCCTCCGGTGCCGCCCCTGGCGCGCTCCGCGCGCCAGGGAGGGGAGTCCAGCGCCGATCCAAGAAATCCGCGCGGACCTCCGAAATTTTATGTTTATGTCATTGTTCGTTCCCCTAGTATACGCCACGCCCTCCCGCCTTGGCCAGGAAGGCGTGCACACAGCTTGCTGTCCCGCCAGGGGCTGCCCCGTGTCCAGGAGGTGGTGCCAGCGGCGAGCGGAGCCGGCTGCACGCAGCGGATTTCGCAAGCTGGGGGAGGGGGAGGGTGGGAGAACGGGGGGGGGACGCAGAGGCCCACCCCCAGAGCAGGAGGAGGAGGAGGAGGAGGAGGAGGAGGAGGAGGAGGAGGAGGAGGACATCTCCCCCAAAAGCCTCGTGAAGCTCGTATTCGGTTCCAGCGCATACCCCGAGGCGTTCGGCCCGAAGCAGGGCACCGAGACGGCGCACAGGCAAACCGAGCGCCGGCCGGCAGGAGTCATCGGCCCTGCAGGAGCCAGCTGCGCAGCCTTGGCAGGCCAGTCAGGCGTTGTGCCCTGGCTACCTGGGTGCGTGCTCACCCTAGGCCTTGCACCAGGAGCACACACACATACACACACACACTTACAAAACACGGGGCCCGTGTACATCTGCCACGCAGGCGTAGAGGCAACAGTGACCACGAGCAGGTTCAATGCTTAATGTCGATGCTTCATGGCGTAACGACCTCTAAACATGATAAACAACACCACACACACATGACTGACTGACATGTGGGACATCTGGAGGAGGAGGAGGAGGAGGAGGAGGAGGAGGAGGAGGAGGAGGAGAGAGAGGAGGGAGGGAGGAGGAGGAGGAGGAGGAGGAGGAGGAGGAGGAGGAGGAGGAGGAGGAGGAGCATCTGGAGGCCACGCGCTGGATGCAGACGAAGAAGCTCAACGCGCCGGGCCATTGGAGGGGCCGAGCGCTGGCTCACCATCTGGCCCCACACGTACCGCGCTCCCGCCCGGGCCGGCAGCGTGTGAGAGCGACGGAAAGGAATCGGGCCTTGCGCAAGATGACGTTTTCCTCCTCCTCCTCCTCCTCCTCCTCCTCCTCCTCCTCCTCTGCCTCCTCCTCCTCCTCCTCCTCCTCCTCCTCCTCCTCCTCCTCCTCCTCCTCCTCCTCCTCCGGGGTGCCTCGCTCTCGCCCAGGCCGCCGGCACAGCACATGCGTGCATTCAGCTCGCGGGCGGTCCGCGCCCGTGGGGAGGGGGGGGGAGGGGCGGGGTCCCGAGAACATGCGCCACCACCACGCCGGTTCCTCCTGCCTCCTCTTCCCCTCCTCTTCCCCTCCCCTCTCCTGGGGAGGAGGGGAGGGGGTCGGGGAGGTGGTGGTGGTGCGTGCCCTTGAGCCCCGCAGGGGGGGGCGCCACCCCCGCCGCCGAGACCCCCGACCCCCCCCCCCCCGCCGCGCGAGGGCACGGCGCGCCGAAGACGCCGCCCCCCCGAAAGGCGGGGCGCCGTGGAGCCACCCGGGGGGAAGTGGAAGCGGCGTGCTCAAAAAAAAACGCCCAGGTACAACGACGAGAAGATGGCGCAGGAGAGCCCCCCCCCCGCGCCCCCAGCGTCCACGTTCATCGAAGCGGAGCAGGCCGCGGTTTGCAAACGTGGGCGTGTTGTTCGGAAAGGCTTGCATTCCCCCGCGTCGACCACCCCGAACTTTGAATTTGGGGCAGGGGGGTGGGGCCCGCTTCAACATGCATTAGAGATGTGAGTTTTTTTCGAAACCACGACCCCAGGCGGTCCTCGTCAAATGCAGGGGAGGGGAGGGTGGAGGGGGAGAGTAAGACGAAGCCAGGACGAGGATCAAACTCGGGTGAGGACAACTCGAGAATCTCTGAGATCCGGCGGCTCTGGAGGATGTCTCGGGCGCCGCAGCCTTCTCAGGGCGTTCTGGAACGCGCTAAGAGCGTTCTGGAACGCTCTGGAACGGATGCATCTTCGTCCCAGCCCCGCCCGGGGAGAGGGAGGGTTTGGATTGGACTCGGGACTCAGCGCTGGGTTCGACACTAGGACACGATGAAGAGCGGCAAATTCCAGCTGGCCCGGATCGGGGGGGCCAGACATATCATTCGATATACGGGATTGTCCTAAACGTGGTCAGGATGGCGCCTGTACAGATGCCTCGTGATGCACGCAAACACGCACACACACACACCACGAGATGCAGTAAGCTGGACGGCCATCCTTCTGTCATCTTCATTATTCAGCTGTTTCTATATGTCTGCCAATGCGCCGTCAGGGCGCGGCTTCTTTCGTCTTCTTCTTATTAATATTATTATTATTATTATTATTATTCGTCTTCTTCGTTTTCTTTCTCTTATAATAATAATAGTAATAGTAATAATAATAAGTATTATTAGTAGTATCGTTGTTGTTATTATTATTATTATTAGTAGTAGTAGTAGTACTACTACTACTACTACTACCACTACTACTACTACTACTACTACTACTACTACTACTACTACTACTACTACTACTACTACTACTACTACTATTCTTATTATTATTATTATTATTATTATTATTATTATTTATTAGTATTAGTAATTATATTATTATGAGTAGTATTATTATTAGTAGTAGTATTAGTATTGATATTATTATTGAGATTATTATTACTATCATTATTATTATTATTGTTTTTATTATTATTCGTCGTCGTCCCTCGGCCCATGAGGGGGAGGGACGTGCCCTCAGCTCGTAGGCCCTGGAGCTCCCGACCACTCCCCTGGGGCGTGCCTCCGCCTCTCCGACCTCCCGAGCTGCGGCCGGCCCCCCGAGCCCGCGGCGGCGGCTCCGAAGGGTGTGGGCTTGCAGAGGGCGTGGCTTGCCATCGGCACCCTGGGGGGCACCCTCGGGAGCGGGCGCCTACCTCGAACGGACCATCGGCGGCGAGCGAGGGGGGGAAGCAAGAAGGGGCGGGCCTTCCCAGAAGGCTCGGAGTGCCCCCTCGGCCTTCTGAAGGCTTCCCGAGCATGCCCCGAAGACACAGGGAAGGCGCGAGGCTCTCTGAGAAGCCCCACCGCCTTCTGAGAAGGCCTTCGCCTTCTCCCTTTTCCCCGCCGCTCGCCGCCGAGACCAAATCTCGATCGGGTCCAAAACTGAGCGAGAGTCATACGATGATGCCCCAGGCGACCTCCGCCCCTTCCTTCCGCGATTCCGAAGCGTGTGATTCGCAAAGGGTGAAGGGTGTGGTTTGCAACCTGCGCCCTGGGGGGCACCCTCGTTGGCGGGCGGGTACCTCGATAGAGCTCTCCGCCGTGCCCCGAGGAGGCCCGACGAGGACAGCGGCGTGCCCCCCAGGCCCCACCGGCGCCGACCGCAATCCACACCCCTGGCGTGACCACACCCTTTGCAATCGCCGACGGAAGCGGCCACGGGCTTCCGACGATACAGTCGGGGCGTCAGTCGGGGCGTTGACCTAAGGAACCCTAAATAAGGAACGATGCCCCTTTCTTCCATAAGTTAACCTTCGATTTCCTGTCGAAAAACATAAGGAAAGCCTGAGTCAAGCTGTGAAACACTTGAGGAACGCGGAGCCCCTCCCCAACGAAAAGGGTTCCTTCTTCAGGGCCCCGACGATACAGTCGACGCGCTAGCAGCAGGAGCGCCAGACACGAAGGGATATAGGGCTCTGCTGGCCACGGCGGGCCCGGGGCCACAGGCAGGCCCCTCGGCCTGCAGTCCTTAAGGAGCTGCCCGGAGACCGGAGCCCCTCCCGAGCCCGAAGGGGCTCTTCTCTCAGCACCTTGACGGGCCTGCAGAGTAAAACGACGCGAAGATCGGGACAAAATCGGATCGGGATAACTCGAGATCTCTGAGGATCGGCGGGTTTGGAGGATGTATTGGGCGCCGCGGCCGCTCCAGAGCGTTCCGGAACGCTCTGAGAGCGCTCTGGAACGCTCTGGAGCGATTTATCCCGATCCTAGCCCTGTTTTACACAGCGCGAGCACGCAACCTGCTAGAAGTCCGGGCACGAAGAGCGCGGGGGGGTAGGTTTAGGTCGGGCCTGTCCCCTCACAGGGGGATTTTGGACGAAAACTGAAATTATATGGAAAAATACGCTGAACATGCTCAGTCAAAAGATGGTCCCCAGACTATTTTTTACTATTTTTGAATGTTCCTCCGTAGGTGCATGCGCAGGCCTCCAGAGGCCGTCCCGTGGTCCTGGCCCCTGGAGGCGTCCGAAGCCCCCCACCTCAAAGGGCCGCCAGCGACGTCTTCGAGGCGCTCGAGCCTCCCCTCGAGAGGGAGAGGGAAGTTGCCCTGGGCTCTCCGGGTCGAAAGGCTCGCGGCAGTCGCCCGCCGGGCAGCACAGCGCGGCGATGTTGCCCTCGGACACGTGCAGGCGAGCCATGGTCCCCAGGCACTCGCGGCAACCGAGGAGGCAGCAGCAGCAGCGGCAGGCAGAGGACGAGGAGTGAGGAGGTGAGGAAATATAACGGGGGGGAGAAAGGAAATAAGGGAATAGGTAAAGCGGAAGGGAAGGTGCTGAAGGAAGTGGGGCAAGTGGGAAAGTGGGAAGGAAACAGGGAAGGAGGGGAGTAGGAGCAGCAGCAGCAGCAGGATGTGGAGGACGAGGGGGAATGAGGAAGGAAGGCAGAAGTCGGGAAGGAGGAAAGGAGGGAAGGAAAGAGGAGACGGACAAGGAGGAGGATAAGGAGGAGAAGAAGGAAGCAAAAGGAGGCAAGGACGAGGAGGAAGGAAAAAGGGAAGCTATAACGAAGAGGGGGAGTAATAGTGACGCGATGAAGAGTCGGAGGAGGAAGTAGGCAGGAGGAGGTGCGGCAACCGAAGTGGCCGCATGAAAGGAACAGGCCCCTGGAGCCGAGGGTCTCGTCAAAGCAGAAGGGGCAGACGTGCACCTGTGGGGGGGGGGGGGGCGGGGACCAGAGGAGGAGCAGGAGGGAGGAGCCCCAGCGCCCTTCCGGGCCCAGACAAATCTCCAGGCGCAGCCCAAGACTGCCCCAGGGGGTGCTGCGAGATGACAACACGACCCCCGTTAGGTGCAATGTGCCCCCATGAGCCCCCACGAGGTCCCACGAACTCCCAAGACACGCCCAATGAGCTCCCCAGCGACCCTCTGGGGGGGGCCGACAACAATTGGATGATACAGCGCGTGGACCTCAAACGGCAACTCTGCGCAGCAACGGGGCGCACTCCATGGGGCGCAAGCCATGAATTTCAACACATGGAACGAGCCATGCCGACCCGCCATAGGAGGGCCCCCCGAGTTTGAAGCGAGAGAGCCATGCCATTGTAGTAACAGTGGTCTGGTACAGGTGTGGGAGCGATGGCGGTGGCTCAACCCTTTTTGCTCCCAGCACCGCGAATCGAGTGCAGGCGGCGTCGCTGACGCTGGCAGATTGGGCGACGCTGCTGTTGAGCCGGGGCGGCAGCGATATAGGCAAGCATATGCCCCCCCTCTTGGGACACTACCTCAAAGTCGAAGAGGGGGAGGGGCGAAGCCTGATCGCTGCTGTCCTTATGTTGGCTCACGGCGGTCGCCAAAGCATTAGGGGACCGACAGGCTCGGTTACAACAGCTGTACAGAGGTAAGTAAAAGACGAGGGTACAAAGCGCTGGGTCATGCTTCCATGAACCAATAAGCCTAGCGCCTAGGTGTGGCAGGGCAGACGCAAACTGAGAAAATGCAGCTTATGCTGGGCCAGCCGGCAGGCAGCCCAGAAAGCCCTGAGGGGCGCCGATGGGGCTGATCCCACATCGGGCAGACTGATTGTTAGCGTCGCGAGCCCGCGCCACTAAAGCCAAACAGGGATTATCATTCCCAACGAAAGGCTGGCTACAAGAACGCGAGCATGCGCGCGCTTCCATGCAGTCGCGGCTCCACGACAGAAGACAAGCGAGAGGAGCGCGGGCGCGCGTTCCCTCTAAGCAGTCGCGATTCCACGAAGGCTCTGACTAGGGCCAGAAAGAGGCCCCCCTCCTGTGCAATGGGTGGCCACTACTGAAGAATTCCTCAGACCACAAGGGTCTATCGATGCGTTTGAACAGCAGCATCATCACGCGTGACGCGTTGACAGTGGGAGTAGTACCGCGAAACGCTGTTGATGGCTAGACTTCGCGGGTGTAGCTCCGTTATCAGTCCATGACTCGTAAGAATAGGTCACGGTCGAGAGAGCCCTTGATGTGTCCATCCGCTGTCACATCCCAGGCGTCACACCGCTGCGCAGTATTTGATCCTGGGTTCCAGAACCTGTCCAAGCCAACTGATGTGGCCCAGCAGTGCGCTTTCTACAGGTACCTCCGGGTCCTTGCTGGAGAGAGACTGATACAAGGACTCGGCATCAGTCGTGAAGGATGCCTTAATACAGAGCCCACCTCGCTCACGCAGGTGATTGAGCCCAGAAGGAAGTTAATGGGCTCTTCATGGGCTCATATAGCGTCACTGAAATATGATAGGTATCATTCGCCCGCGCAGCGCGCAGCAGCAAGTGTTTCAGCTGGACCAAACTGTGAGGCGATGAGACTTGCGTAAGCTGTCGGCGGACTGGATAACATCCTCCTCGCTGCTCGCGATTCCTCGACGCAGCAGGTTGCGCGCGATAAGATCGTGGCCTTTTAGCATCATCGCCCTCCTCTCCTGTGGGCTTTCGGTAGCCCGGACCCCTGCGTAGATGCGCCTTGCCACTGCGTAGATGCACCTTGCCGTCGGGCGTCATCCTGCGGCAAATGATATTACTGGGGTATTGCACTAGTTTGCGAGTGGAGGCATTGAGACATCTCGCCTGGGGGTTCGCCTGTGCTTGAATGCGTTGCAGTAGCACAATACACACCACAATCAAAAGCACCCTGGAGACTCGCGAACATGCCGCTGCCAGTCTTACTAGCCATTGCATCTGGTGATGCTCCGACGAGGTCGGGGTGCGCGATTGGGCGCTCTTGTTCGACGTAGTCGTCTTGGCCCATGATCGCGTCGCCCTTCTCCGTCTGGGTGCATCTGACTGCGCGCTCGGTGTAGGCATGCTTGTGAACCTTGCGCCTGCCAAACACGACACTTGCTCTACTTTGTGTGCGTGGGAGTCGATATAAGCCTCATTGCCGCGCATGTTGATGTCATCTACGGCTTTGGCTGTAAGTAGGTCCGGTGCAGCTTCGAACCCTGGGTCAGACGACAATGACTCGAGACCGATGCCCTCGGTGGTTCCCCTGAGCTCGAGGGAGCAGGCTCGTGGAGCGCCCTTTGTGCTGGCGCCAGTTTGAGACGCTCGAGGCAGTGGCGGGGCTCGCCGCGGTCTTCAGACCCAGGCAGCCCACATAGGACCGAGTCGATTCCAGGAGGTAATGTAAAACATGCAATGCGCTCCTGTTCCCCAGCCTCCTCTGCGAGTATATAAGTCAGCGTCTTAAGGAAAGCTTTTTCACGCACAGGCTGGCCATGGTCCAGTCCCCATGACAAGCCGCCACACTGTCTAGCAAGCGCTGCGAAGCGCGCTCGGCCGCGCCTGAGATGGTCTCCACTGAATAAACCCTCCTGGCCCATGGGGCTTCTCAGTGCTGAGCGGTGCCGGATGACTCTTTCTGAATTGCAGGAGTCGGTCTTCGCGGACTTTATATGCGCGCCGAGAGGTCATTGCATTTTGAGCTTTGGACAGAAGTTCTTCTCCGAAGCATCGGTTCTAAGTTCGCCCGGGAGAGCGTTTGATACTAGCTTCGGATGACTCCGGATGTCTTGCTCGGTCAGCAGGTCACCCTCCTTCGCAACAACGGCCCTTTTAATCTCCGCCGAAACGCATATACGCAATCTAGCTCGTCCGAGCGCATGGCGTTTAGTTGTGGCTCGTCCAAGACCGCCGTGGCCATGTCTCCGGCGAAGCATAGCTCGGCGCACTAGTGGCGTCGGCGTCGAAGTCGTAGTCGCCATTTGCGGCTTCGCAGATACGCACTTCAATGGCCATAGTGCGGTCGCCTGACCTTTGGTAACAGAGCAGCGCGTCGTGCTGGTTGTGTTCGCAGAGGTTCCACAGTGCGTGCATGGAACATACTGCTTTCATGCTCATACGATACCAAGACTGCGTTGGTCCGCACAAGAGGAGTGCGGACCACATAGAGTATCTGAAGCTGTTCTAGCTGTTCTGTCAAAGTATTTGCTTCGATGTAATCGAAATCAGAGTTGACCAACTCCTGGTGCCACTCATGCATCAGCACCTTGTCCTCCTCCTGCTAGCCCCCCCCTTCATCGATGGTGAACAGTCGGCCGGCACCTCTGTCGGATGCCATAGGTGTGTCAAGGAGATTCGTGTTTCCACGCTCGTCACTCTCCTGAGAACCATCGGCTAGTTCGGGGAATCGTGAGGAGGTAGCGCGCAGTGGTCTGGAGAAGATCAGTCACTGTATCAGTCGAGCATGGCTGCTGCCAGTAATGTGGGGCATGTTTTGAATGATATTGATTGACTCGTAACGGCGGAGGTCAGATTGGACGCCACTGTCGCAGTGGACCATCGCAGTGCGATCAGCACCAGGGTAGGACGCTAGGGCGCGAACGCCCTGACACTGTCGATCCATTATCTGGGTTACGGTAATGCGTTGAACTGCCATATGTACTGAAGGAGTCAATTGCCTGACGCAGATAGTATGTACACCTTCTTGTGGTCAGGGACGTAGCCAAAGGTGATAGGTGCTTTCCCAGCGGGAAGTGCGGACATGCATTGGATGATAGTGCGCATGGCCACCTTATCCATGCCACATTCCATAGGCGCGAACACCTCAATATATAAGGTCGATCTCCCGACGGGAAATTGGGCCACCATATCTCTGCTCCCCGATTTGGCAAAGAACTGTTCACGTCCTGCATAAACTTCACTGACCGTACATGGGCCATTTCAGCCTCCGTGGTCATCCTTAGTTGTAGTAAGTCGGCGGCAGTCAATAGGTCTCCCATCCGAAAGATCCTGCCACCATCCGCTTTGGTCTTCGTCTTGAGAACCCTGTTCGCCTTGGCCACAGCAGCGGCTGAAGCGATGGCGTCCAAGGCGCTTTCCTGACTGCGTCGTTCTCGTATATGGCCGGTCCTCTCGGGGGCCTCAATATCTGATCCTTGAAAGCCGGGTATCATGGATGGTCGTCGACCAGTAAAGGCATTGCATTGGGAGACCATCGTAGAAGGTGAACGCATTGCAAGCGATTAGATATTCGGCCAGTAGTCGGTTGAAAGCCACGGGGATGTCACGCCTGTAAGATCCCCCTATAAATTGCAGGACTCCTCGGGGTACTCCACTTCGAGCTTCGATGGCAGTGGCGCGTTTTCCCGGAACTCTGCCGCAGAGTTCCGTCCCTAGAAACTTCAGCTGGCTCTTAGCACCATCATTGTTGAGACTCCCTTCGCCATGAATATGATATGTTGGCCGCGTGGTTGCATTTGACCCAACAGTTGCAGCGCGCGCCCAGGAAGGCATCCTTGGCTTTGTTGGGAACTTCGCAGCCACTGCCGTAACTGGTACATCGGTCGATGGTGTGGAAGGTGAAATGCTTCTTGCGGGAGGACAGGTCGCACTCAACTTCCTCTTTGAAAAGGCCAGGTGGACGAAGCGCTGGTAAAGTGAAGGTGCCAGGTCTTTACCAAGCCTGGCACGCACGGCGCGCGCCGACGATGAGCTTCATCATGTTGAGTCTTACGCCGTCCAGGCCTACTGGCTGCAAGATTTGATTTTTTCGGCTCCATTGCGTGGAAGAGAAAAACATGCAATTTCCTGAACTCTTTGTCGATGGCCGCTAGGTCGTTGCTCCCGGGCGCCTCGAGACTGGATTGGGTATTGAATCGAAACCAGTCTGGAAGCGCGGTCGGCCACGCGCTACATCGGAGGACCGCGGTGCAGCTGGGTGGAAGACACGACGGGGCACTGTTTCAGAAAAGGGTGGAACTCCGTACTCAATCTCAATCGCGCATCCATGATTGGCTCGAGAGGCCGCGGGACTATCCAGCTCGGCCGTGGAGTCATGAATCGCACGCGGTCGCGATGTCCTCGAATGAGCTCCCGATCGCCCAGAAGACGACGCGGCTCGTCCGCCCCCCGGCTCGATGACCCCCAGGGGGTCCATCGTCCTTCGGCCCAAGAGGCACTGATGCATCGCATCCAGCGGAGCAGCTCAACGGTTTGGCGACACGAAGCTCGCCCGCAACATAGCTGCGTCCCAAATCCCTTGGTCGCATGAAATTCTGCACGCGTCGCATTCCAAATGGACCGAAGACGTGTCGCAGTATCATCAGGCGTGGGGTCTCTTGTGCGCGATGGCCTGTTAGCACGAAAGTGTTTTGGCGCATCCAAGACAGCCGCGTCCGCCTAGCGGGCCTTTGCCAAACCGGGGCGGACTGGCGGCTCGCGTCGTCTTGTCGGAGTCCGCTGGGCCAGTGGCGGCGGCGAATAACGCGTCAATCTCTGCGAATAGGAAAACTCGGATTTCTTCGAACGCGTCGGCGCCATGAAGCCGCAGCCTTCACTGGATGTGCCGCGTCGACAGGAACACAGCGCAGTTTCGTCGTGTGCAAGGCTGCCCTGCAGAGATCTTTGTTGCAGGGTTTACAACGTTCGTGGCGACTGCTCTACTTGTGCTTCTGGAAGGGCCTGAGCAGCAATGGGTGGTTGGCGGCGATCTCCGTTGGTCCACGCACGTGCGCGCCGCAGCTATCCTTGAGGCTCGTCGCACCTTGAACAAAGGCGGTTCTGCAACATTGAACTCCCTGTTGCATGCGCGTCCAGGGCTGGATGTCGTTCGCCCAATTTGTCGCCGACTGCCCCCGCGCCCAGTGTCGGCCCAGCTGGCGACGAAGCACCTGGCCGCAATGCCCTATGCGTGGGCGGCCCATGCATCGGTGCGTCTCTCACGCGTTGTCGTTGGCATTGCAGATGAACCGCGAACTGGGGCCGGTCGCTCTGCACTTTGAATATATTCGGTCGTGTGATTATCACCAGAATGTAGCACATGTCCTGGAAGTGGTTAACAGCCCGTTGGATCTCGGGATCGCCCTAGTCGACGAACGCCGCGGGCATGTCCGAGTTGCCGGCAGACGAAAGTCCTCGGGCAAAGGCTACTTCAGAGATGCCCCCCCCCCCCCCCCACACACACACACGCACATAGAGCCACTGCGTCTTGGCACCCGCCTGTCGCAAAATAGGGAAGCAATAATGTTGCAGAGGTGGGCATGTGAAGGCTGTTACGGTTTGCTCCGAAAGCATATCTCCAAGGAGTATCGCCGACGCTGTGTCAAAATCTTCAAATTGCCTTTGCTCAGACCGCTGGGGTCATCGCCGCAGTCGTCGCTGCCATCCTCAACGCGAATGGAATTATATTGGGCTTTCTGCCGGATTTCTTATCTCTTTTCTGCCGCTCATTTTGTCGCGCTCGTGCGTTAGGGGGAGTGGTGGCATGTTTCCAAGATGAGTCACGTCGGTCATCTTTCCGCGATATGCATGCGCACCTGAAGAGACAAGGGCGGCAACCCGACCTTCAGCCACAATCGGGGGGGGGGGGGGATTCGGCATCTGGGATGACGACCTGTCGCGATTTCTGTGAACGATGGTCGTCCGTCGCGAACTCCCCCTCCTCCTTATGAGACAAACGTGCAAAGTTGACGACTTCAAATACCAGGCGGTAGCTGGGCTTCCCAATCATATCCAATAAAGGTCTCCTTGACCTGGATGTCCTGCATGACCTGGTTGCGTTGGTCGGCGTTCATGTCAACTCTTCGCGCGACCGGGCCCCAGTCGGGCATCTTCGGGCCAGAGCCCACGGGTTGAACGAAACGCGTAACGTTGGAGTCCTGACGCTCCCACAGGCTGAGGAAAGCATGCGCCCAGGTGGTCTGTGTCTTTAAATGCCTGACAAAGGTGCCCGTAAGCCGGTTCAAGATGTCGCGTCTCCATTGGCTCTGGCAATCTGTTTTTTCGACGCAAATCCAGGACGTGTTCTTCCATTCCTACTGGGCATGAAGGTGAGCGAGTGCGCGTTGGCACGCGTCGTGGAGAAGCGCCCTGTAAGCGCGTGCCGCTTAGGATCTTGTTGCAACTATCATAATGATACCCTAAGTGGCATGGCCGCATCCGCAGCACGCTAAATAAAGTGGCTGTCGAACAGGAACTAACGCGTCGGAAGCAGGGGCTAGGAGTAGCCCGGTGGCCCAAGGAGGATAACGTCCAGTGTCAGGTCCTTGGACTTGGCCACAAGGTTCTGCATCTTCTGCCAATGTGGTGCACATCGCTCCTTAGGTGCACGAGATTACAAGTCGCATCGTGCATTGACCCATCGTCAGGTATAGTCGCCGCGTAGCAGCTCACCATGGCATTGCGCACCGTCGGAAGAAAATTAATTCGTCATCGCATACCCTATCACAAATAACGTGGCGCTGGCGGAAAGTGGCGCAAGCCGCGCGCGCGTCTTCTGGCGCTAGGGCGCGGGGCTTCTGCGCAGATGCTGCGCGGCCCTTGCTTGAACAAGCTGCCATGGGACCACTGGCAACCTGTCCCCTTCATGATGACGAAGAAGACGCGGCGTGCTGATGGATCGTGCTTCCTCGATTGCCAATGTCGGCCGCCGACTGCACCTCGGTGCGCCGATTGCCCACCTTCCGGCGTGCTCCGTGTCGCCGGTGTTGTAGCACGTCTCGGAGTCGAAGTGATTGCAGGGAACGACGGGGCGCCCGCTGGGCGAATTCGAGCATCGGTGGCATCTCAGCGGACTTGGCCAACTGGATGTAATAGCCTCCTTCTCCTGGAGAAATCCTCTTACCCCCCCTTCCTCAGTATGCCAAAGGAGCCCTTTTCTTATATTGGTAGCTCTCCCAAGATAGCAGGAAATTCAGATGCGATCGCTACAGTGGCGGTGCCAATGTCTCACTGACTGCGATCCTGGCATTGGGCTGCAAAAGGTACGTCGGCTATATCGCCACGCGGCATCGAGCCACGCCGCGCCCCCACTGACGTTCAACCGATTTGCGCTTGTGATCGGGCCACCGCCTGGCCATGGCCAATTGAACTCGTGCTGTGGCGTCTTGTCGCCGATGAGATTTACGCGCACCAAGATCACGAAGCATGGATGGTCGGCCATAGTGGAGCTTGGTCCTCGACGCCGTCTTGCCGCGCACCGCCTCGGGGGTCGCGTTGCCGCGAGCCCCGGTAAACCCCCCGGCGCCGCCCGTGGCTCCCGTGATACATTCGTCGATGGAGAAGCGGCGCAGCTCGGGATCTGGCGCGGCGGCCCGCGCGTCGACCCGGTCTTGCGCGCGCGCGGCGCGCGGCGGACCTCCGTCGGATTAGGCGCTTGTTGGAATCGCGCATGGCGGCGGCAATGGCTCGGTCGCTGGACCCGGCGCCGATTGCGTGGGTCAATGCCGCCGTTGCCGGCGCTCTCGCTGTTGACGCAACGCGGCGAATGACCCAGCGACGCCCCCTGGCGGGGGGGCGCTCGGATGCGGGAGGAATGCATGCTTTAGCTATCCCTGGCGCCCTTCAATCGGAGCAGTCTGGGCGCTGGCCCCACAATCGGCCAACCGCCCTCCTGCGCCGGCAATCCTCGTGAAATCAACAGTTGCAACGCAGTCTCACCAAGGGTGCCCCCGATGCGATACGCCCGGGCAAACGCTGCAAATGCGATCGTCACTGCGGCACCTCGTCTTTGAAGCAGTCGGCGCTGCCCAGCGCGAGGTCGCGCTTCCACGGAGCTCTCTCGGCGCAGTGCTCCGCCAGTCGTCGCCCCCATCCCTGGGCGCTGTTGTCGGTGCAGCTCTAATTGCGCCGCGCGCCTCGCGGCCATCTGCCAGGTGATGCGCCCGCCCTGGACATCGCAGACGCGCCAGGTGGTGCAGCCTGATCGCCTTCTTCATCAGCTGGCTCGTTTGAAATATGTGCTGCGCGGGGAAGCGGCGGATAGTTGGCGCGTTCGTCAACCGTCTAGCGCACGCGGCGGTCGCTGAGCCCGCGCGCTGGCGGGCCGATAAGTGGCCGCCCAGTTCGCTCGGCGAAAACTCCGGGGAAACCTGGCGGGCTTGCCGGCTGGCGAGGCGGCCGCCGCGCGTCGGCGACGCCTGGTATCGCGAACACCGCGCGGGCACGCGGAGTGCGATCATCAGTCGCGGCACCGCGAAACCGTGCATGTGGCGGCGTCCAATCGCCAACCGCCATCGGAAGCCCCGGCCGCCGCCGGGCCTCCGTCGCGGCCCGGGCCGTTGCCCGCCATTGAAGCGGCGCCCGCTGGCGCTGATCAGGCCCATCAGCCAAGTCGCCAACTTGACGCAGCAAGCGGGGCCGTTCCCGGACCTCGACGGCGTTGACTCCCAAACGGCCCAGAGTATGATCTGGCGGTTGTTGTTCCGCAGATTCGGTCGCGACCCCGTGAACCGCCGGCCGCTGCTGCGGGAGCCTGCGGTGGCTATGTTGGCATTCAAATCGCTCTAGCCGCACTTGTCGGAGCGGATTCTCCCTCCCCGACGGACAAGGCACCCTGGGGCCTCGCAGCGTCATGGAGTCCTCGGCCCCGCGTTGCATCGGTTGAGTAGACGCCGCCGGCGCTGGGGCCGACCCACCATTCAGCGTGGGAACGACCTCCGGGGAGTCGATCGCGAGGCTGATGGCTTTGCCGAGCGAAATTTCGCAACGTTTCCGCGTCCTGCTTGGCGCGGGCGGCGGCGTGGCCTCTCTGCGTGAAACTCTGATGGAGGTCGCCCTGGCGGCGGTGTCGCATGTCGTTCTCTTCTGTTGGATTGCCCCAAAATGTCGCCGCTGGCGCAGCCGCAGGGGCCGTCGGCGGCGTCGGCGGCGCCCGGGCGGCAAAGATCCCCTGGGCGGCATGGCCAACGGGCGTCGTCCAAGAGCCATGCGTCGGTGCTCCTTCCTGGTCTTCTTCAGGGTCGCCCGCCATGGGGGCGTCCGCGACGTGGGCGCCTACTCTGGCGCGCCCGCCCATGAGCTGGGCGACGCTGCCAGGCGCCCTCTCCGACGCGCGCCTCCGACGTCGAAGTGCTTCGAGAAGATCGTCGGATCCAAGGCGTCGCGCCGTTGAGAGGCCGCGGCAGCGGCGCCGCTCCCGCCGGCGGCGCGCGCAGCGCCAACTCGAAAATAGCGAAAGCAGTGGAAAGCTGCCCGGGCCGAAAACTTCGGCGTCAGCTTTCGCGCGAGCACTTTCCCACCGAGCCAAGATGCTGTCGATTCGCTCGTTGGGGCGCGCCCTTATGTCCATGAGTTCGAGGCCTCGGTGCAGCTGTCGCTCGTCCTCGAGGCTCTCGAACCTCTGGGCCCGAACGCGCGGGGGGTAGGTGGCCGGGCCCGCGCGGACACCGCGCACCTCGGCGCCGAAGTTGACGGCGGCAGGCGGGGCCCCAATGCTGCTAGCGCGCGGGCTGAGCCTTGAAGGCCGCGCTGCAAGGCCGCAGCTTACTGCGATGGTGTCATGCGCCCAGAATGGGATTCCAGCCAGGCGTGAACCTCTCGAATCCACGCGCGGTGAGGGGCCGCGCCCGCGGGCTCCCAGCTAGGACCCCTCCTTTGGTCGCCCTCCCGCTCACGGCCCACAAAGCCACTTGTAGCGCCACTGGCCGCCGCAGTCAGTCCGTGCACCGCAATTTCCAAGTAGTGCATTCGATCGGATAATATACATGAAGCCTTGGTACGACTGGAAGTGGCGATAATGCCAGCCGCGTTGCCACGAGCGGCGGGGAACAGAGAAAAGTTCGCGAGCCGGTGATCCTGAAGATCGGATATGTAAGGATCGTCCGCGTCACCGCGAGCGAATGTAGAGGTTGTGGTGGAAGAGGTTGTCGTAGAAACTGTGGTAGCGGTCCGAGTTCCTCGCGGGCTCGACGACGGGGGAGAGGTAGATGTTGTCGTCGTCGTGGTAGCGGTCGAGGCGCCTCGCGCGCTCGATGACAGGCGGAGGAAGAGGAGGAGATGAAGGCCTTCGGAAGGTCGGTCGAGTCTCCTCGCGCGCGTGAGCTCCACGTAGTGGAATGGGTGGGCGCAATGGCTGCGTAGCGGTAAGTATCTATGGGGCGGCCGTCAGATAAGCGTTCGCCATGCTCGTGTTGTAGTCCACCAGGTAGCCTCCGCTGCGCATGTAAGTGCCGTTGTGCGCTATCGCGCTCAGGGCGGAGGTGAGCATATCAGCCGCGGTTGCGACAGTTCCGCTACCAGGTTTGAAGCGACAGAGCCATGCAAGTGTAGTGGCAGCGGTGTGGTAAAAAGGTGTGGGCGAGATGGCGATGGGAGGCAACAAATGCCCTTCTTGCTCCCGGAGCCGCACATCGATTGCAGGCGGCGTTGCCAACACTGGCAGGTTGGGCGGCACTGCATGTGAGCTGGGACGGCAGCAGTAAAAACAAACAAGTGCCCCCCATTGGGGCATTCCCTCAAAATCCCCAAGGCCCAGAAAAGGGCTCCAAGAGACCGAGAACGGCGAATAACCTGAGAACCCCTGACCCTCAGTACCAGGGCTCTTGTGGAGGGCAACACACCGATACCACTTCTCAACAGCCTTCTTCTGGGGCGCATTCTGGTCAAGATTTCGAAGCGAACCCAGCCACGGCGACGACGGAAGGGCAGCGGCATCGGTATCTCTCGGGCCCACGCTAGCGTGGATTAGGGATACGTGGATCTTATGCGCTGTGGCCAGATCCGTGGGTCTGGGAAGGTAGTCTCGAGAAGTGGCGCCAGTGCCGCCCGATCTGGTGGTGATGCGCGCTGATTCTGCATGGCAACGAGACCCGTCGCTAATCCACGCGCCTTAGCCCGTGTTTGCGCTTCCTCGAGTCTCCTCCCCATCTGATCTTCATGGTGGCTCAGACCCCCGCCCAAAGTCGCCCCCGATCACCTCCTTCTCGCGGCGCTCCTCCTCGACGCGCCGCGCGTGCGCCAGCAGGCGCAGCGCAGCCTTCGGGCGCGGCCAGGATTGGGGCGTCCAAGGGGGGGGGATTGCAAATCATGGCTCGGGGCTTTGCGCGCGGACGGGAGGGAGGCCCGGGGACCAGGGGCCATGAGACCTGGCGAGGTATCATGCCCCCCGCTGGAGGGGGAGGAGGAGGAGGAGGAGGAGGAGGAGGAGGAGGAGGAGGAGGAGGAGGAGGAGGAGGAGGAGGAGGGGGAGGAGGAGGAGCCATGATATCCCCCCCAGCATCACCCCCTTCGTGGACGCGC
>CAUYUJ010018208.1:90000-122500 GCA_963575745.1 Prorocentrum cordatum
ATCATGCCTCCGCGTATCTGCGCGTGGCACATAAGCGGGAGGCTCGGGCATGCCAAAAACGAAGTAGGACTGCTCGAAATTCGGCGTGCCTGATCCAAGACCCGCTTGGATCAGTTGGTCGCGCGCCTCAGCCAGCACTTGATGGAGGTGGAAAATACCGCGGCCATTCAGCGTTGGCGTCGCTGTCTCGGGCCCGCCGCGCCCGCGCGGCGCATCGGGCGCCGAGGCTGGGGCCGCCGCCGCAGGGGACAGCGGGTCACTCTGTTCCGAAGCAACTGGTGGCGCACAGAGGACACTCTGCGCGCCCAGCCGCGCCATCTCCTGATGGCCGTCGTACCTATCGGGTGGCACAAGGTCGACCTCTTCGTCGACCCCTTGCCCGACGCCTGGAAAGAAATCGCCCTCGGCCTCCATGGCGCTGGGCTGCCGGGCGCCGGTGCGGGACGGCAGGGTCGGATCGCCCCGACTCTCGAGGCGGTCGTGAACCTGCTGGCGAATGGGCATGCCGAGCTTCATGCCCCTGCGAATCGGCGCGGGTATGTTGTCAGACCATAGCGCCTGTAAGGATCCCAGCTGCCTTGCGGCACGGACACCCTTGACCGCATACCTGAGCCCACGGTGCCAGATGGGCGCACCAGCGTGGGAGTACATGTGGCTGGCGAGGCGGTCATGCTGCCAGCGCCGCACGCCTTGCACCAAGAACGGTCGTAGGTCAGCAGGGCAAACGCGGTACAGGTCATGCTGGCTGCCCATGTCGCCCTGCAAGACGCGCGGCGCTTTCATGCCCCAGGCTAGCCGCCTGAGCGTCAACCAAGTCGCGGCCAGGGGACCTTTGGCATTGGCCCAACTGATAGGGACACCCCGCTCATGGAGCGCTGTCCAAGCCCTTTGCAGGCGGCTGGGTGACGCACGCCCATCCCAAATCCAGGCGGCGTAGTTCAAGACCAAATCCAGCGTGGCATGATAGATAGGGTCGTACTCCTCCGGGGGGGGAGCAAGGAGGGATGCCGTGACGCCCGCATGGTGTTTGTCACTGCGCCCGTTTAGCACCGCGGCCAAGTTGCGCATCTCGCGTAGGGGCGCGTCCGCCAACCCCAGCGCTCCAACGCCGTGCCCTGCGGGCGGCATGAGCCCAGTCCGCCGCAGGGGGGAGGCCTTGCGCCCTACCGCTCGTCGCAGCATGATGAGTCGGTGCTTGCGCTCCCGCGCGGCTTTCAGGCGCTTCTTCTCAACCTTCCTCAGCACTCGAGGGCCATGCAGCTCATGGCCAAGGTTGCGCATGTGTCGGGCTTGGGGCGCCGCCCGAGCCATCCGCCGCTGGACCCTATGCACCACAAGGCGGACCTGCGCTGACCCAGCCACCACCGCGGACTTAGCAGGTTGGAGAATCAGCCCGAGGTCCCTGGCCTCTGCAGTGAGCACCATCGCAGTGCTCAGCAGCAGCTTGACATCACCGAGGTCGGGGGAGACCATCTGCAGGCCGATGACGTCCACCAGCGAGCGTGGCTTGATGGTCGGCGCAACCCCGCTGGCCCGCTGAAGGACGCGGCACGTTAGCAGGTAGGTGAGGTAGGTGGCATGTGTGCACCCCGCCAGCACCCCCTGAAAGGCGACGGAGGAGCTCGAGAGGCTGCCGTACGCCTTGATGCACCGCGGCTGCTGGTAGAGCTGCAGCAACATCCAGAGCAAGCGCATCGGGTAACCCAGCTCCCGTGCCTCCCGCATGAGCGCATGGGGACCCCCCATGTCAAAGCATTTCACAATGTCAAGGAGGATGGTACAAGTGTGGTCGCATATGAGGCTCCCCACCTCTTGCTCCAGATTGTGAACAAAAACTGAGGCCGTGGAGGTATGGCTGCCTCGAGCACCCCACATCTCGTCGCAATTGTGCAGTCGTTGCCGCTCTGACGACAGCCATCGGCGCGTTTTCGCCCCAACTCGTATGAGAGCACGGCTAAGCACAATCAGCCCGTGGCCACCATCTGGCTTAGGGAGGCGGGCCATCTCACTATACAGGCGGTCTGGGGGAAACCGTAAGTGCTGCTCAAACACCTCGAACATCTGGGCCAACCTCCCGAGAGCCTCATCTGATAAGTGATCGAGCGCCCTTGGTGGAATGCGGGTGGGCCCCGAGGCAGTGACGAGAGAAAGCGATCGGATGGCCTGCCGTAGGTCATGGACCGCCAGGCTAGGCATCTCCTCCCAGGCAAGTGCATCCGTGGGTAGAGGCAGCTCTTCCAGCCCACGGGTCGCCCAAATCCGCTTCCACCCGTACATGGCGCGGTCCGCGAGGATGTATGGCTGGGCGTCGGCCTCAGGGGCGACGAGCTCTTTCTGCGCCCTGACCTCGGATGCAGCATGGGCAGCCTTCGCTCCCCCATCGAAAGCCGCCTGAGCCCAGCTGCGCCAGGCTCTCTCCGACGCGCCGCGAGCCGCAGCAGTGAGGTCCTCCGCGCGGCCCACTATGGCATCTACCACGTCATCAAAGTCCCCCGCAATCAGCCCGCCCAGCCCGCGCGGGAAACTCTGGAGGAAGCAGGGGTCGATGTTGGGGAGGACTTTGTCCTGCCCAGCAATGGAACGCAAGAAGCCGGGGATGTCGTAGAAGACACTGACCGTCTTCTGCAGCTACCCGGGACGTGCAGGCGCACGCGCCGCCGCCGCATACAACCGGTGACAAAAACGCTGGGCCCGATCACGCTCGGCGCGAAGGTGAGACGCCCAGCGTGCCGCAGTAGCCCAAGCCCAGACTGCGGTGTCGTGGCGCAGCCGCTTGCGAGGTGGATCCCACCGCAACTGCCGCCGCTTCACCTTGGGGGGGCCGTGGTGCCCGACGAAGCGGTTGGCTCCTGGGCCAACTTTGTTGTGCATGCCTGCAATATCGTAGTCAATGCCCTGCAGAACGGAGCCCCAGAGCTGCTGCAAGACCTCCTCGGGTGCACCCGCCTCGCCGACGGCCTGTCCATGGGCCCAGGTCCGACGGCGACAACGCTGGCCCGCGCGTCCCGATCGGTCGCGCCTAGTATTGCCCAATGCACCTAAGTGACCGACGGACCTGCATCGGCCCCGATCGGGCCTGGACTGGACATGGTCCGCGCCAGCAACTCTAAGCGGCGCGGTTGCTCCTCGCACAAATGGGCAATCCTAGGAATGCCAAGGAAAGGGGAAACGAGCGCAGCCAACAGGGGGTACAGCAGGCAGCGGTCGAGGCTCGTCGGGGGCGCGGCACCGCGTCGGCGCGCCCCTCCCGCGCAGCTCCAGACCCATGGGGCAGCGAGGTCTGGGGGCGCCCCCCGCAGCCATAAATCACCGCGGGCTGGCGAGAAACACGGGGCGCGAGATTGCTGGCCACCAAGAAGTAGTCGGTGGTGCACACTCCATTGGAGGCGACGCAAGTAGAAGCCGACGGCTGGATGAGAGTGCCTGCCCAGGATCCTACCCAGTCGCCAATGTTGATGATCTGGCCGTCGGCATTCCAGCCGCCCCCGATGGTCCAGTCAAGGCCGCGTTCGTTCCACGCCGCCGCGCGCTTCGCCGGCGCCCAGAGGATCGAGGGGTTGGCCCCAGTCACGCCAATGCCCTGAACCGCGTACACGCCGACGACAATTAGACCACCAGGGGCACCCCAGTGAACATGAGCTGCCACAGCATGACGTGGAAAGACATGATCCCCATCGGGGGGCATCGTGACCATCGCGTCGGCAGGCGCGAGCACGCAGACCACACTGGAGCACGACGCCGCGGGCGCTCCCCCCGTCTCCTCGGCAGGGGCCCAGAGGCCGTGCCAACCTGCATCGCGCGCAGCAGATTGAACAGCCCCAAGCCTCTGGTCGACCACCCGCGCCTCCTGGACCATCGCTACCTCGCCGAGGAAGTGCGGCAGGAGGTTAAGAAGTGGCCCGTGAGAGCCAGGATTGACCGTGGCCAGCCTGGCCGCCAGCATCAGGCATGGTCGCGCTGGGACCCTGCGCAGAAACGAACGTGACCCTCTGGCATGCTTGCGTCGCTGCCGCCAGCTCGGTACGAAGGTGGTCCTTTTCCGCCAGTCCCGAAGTAAGCCCGCGGACTGGTCAGCCACCGAACGGGCCCTCCCACCACTGTCAGGGGCCCCTGCAGAACCCACCTCGAACTGGGTCATGAATAGGCACCAGAACAGCACGAAGGTCCATCCTCGCGGGCGCGCCGCACGCGGTGAAGACGCGTAGACTGGAGCACAGGTCGACGGCGACGGGCTGGAACCGTAGTGGCCACTGGCGGGAGGCACACTGTGCTCTTTGTCAAGCGGAGGCGGACTCATGCAACCGGGACCCAACCTAGCAGCAACGTGTACCTGGTACGTGCTGCCCTGTGGGCGCAGGGACAGCCACGGCAACAGCGGCAGGGCCAGACCGTATATATGCCTTGGCACAGCGTGGAGCCTAGGGGCAGGATCTGTCCGCCTCCCTTGCCCTACACAATTATGCCTCCACAAGTCAAGACCGTTGCCCGTGCTGACAGTCTGCACATGGTACGCGCTATCAGTGCACGGGAGGCCACAGCTGACATTCTGCCCATGCGACTTTCTGTCAGTCTGGTGGCCGCGCAGCCCGTCACAACAGGCTGGCGCGTTGCACTCGCATCGAATGGTCTGCGCATGGCACGCGCCATCCGTGTGGTCGCGCTGGCGAGCGATGCCCTCAGAAACGGCCTGATCGAGCCTTTTTCTTCTTCTTGTGCGCCGTGGCCGCATGCGTGAAGGAGTCGAGGACACGCTTGCACGCCACCCGCATGTCCGCATCGGTGGCCTCGTCAGGCTGCGTGAGTCCTGCCGCCTCCAACGCCTCCCGCAGCTCGGCGGACTCCATGAGGTCGATGTCGATATCCATGTCGTCCCTGGCGGCTTCCTCGGCGAGGACCTGCACCTGGCCCGCGGGGGGAACGGCGGTGGAAGCAACTCCTCCTCCTTCTCCAGCGGGAGTCGCGGGGGTAGGGGCAGCAGAGGGCACCTGTGCCGCCGGAGGCTTCGCCTGGGGAAGCTCATGGAGCCCCCCGAAGACTTTGGCCGCCGTCTCCAGCTCCGCCTGATGGCTGGGGCCCAAGCCGAGCTCCACGGCCACCTCGCCAAGCTGCTGGACGTTGACAGCAAACTTCGGCTGCAGCTCATGGAGCGCGGGCTTGCCAGCAGTGGGCAGAAGGGGCTCGGTCGGCGCCCAAGCGCTGGACCTCCTCCTCCAGCCGCGCGACTTCGGCATCTGCCTCGGCCAGGGAGTCCTGGAGCACCGTCTGCTTGGCCACCAGCTCGTCGATGACCGGCTGCTTCTTGGTGTGCTCCTCGCGAAGGCGCTTGGCCTCGGCACGGGAGTTCCGCAGCCTCGTGGTGAGGGAGGTGACCTGATCATCCAAGGGGCGCTCGGCGTCGAGCTCCCTGCCCAGGCGCTCCTTCTCTTCGGCGAGGGACTTGACCTGCGCCAGGTCAGAGGCCACGGAGGATCCATCATGGACCCTGAGGAGCTCATTGATTTTCTTGTTGCGGTCACGCTTGGCCTGCTTCTCCGAGGGGTCAGCGGTGCGTCCGTCGTCACCAGTGGGAGCCCCATGGGGGTACCCGCTGTCCAATCCGACGCCCGCCCCAGCATTAGAAACACTCCCCCAGCAGCAGCAGCCGCCCAAGGAGGAGGCGACCTGGTGACCGTGAGTTTCTTGACCATGGCCTGAAGGTCGGCAAGCTGCTCAGCCATGGAGGCGGTGTCGGACAGATCCTTAAATGCCTTAGGTGAGTCCTTGGACATGGTCGCAAGGCTCCCTTTGGGCGTTTTGGGGCCACCGTAGCAGACTCAGTTAAGTAGGTTGCATTTGGAACACCGCTTGAGGTCGCCACGGTTGCTCCACGGCGCGCCGTCCCTCGTGACGCAATCCTTGCAGCGCCAGTGGTCAGCAGCGAGGCGGCGCGACATGGCGGCGCCATGGTGGATGTAAGGCCAGCCAGGCCGCAGTAACCGTTTATAGTCAAGGAGTTCTGGGGACGCCACCCAGGAAACCCAGAAGCCAGAACTTGGCTCGCAGGAGACAAATAGCCCTTGCAGGAGGAGGAGGAAGTGTAGGAGGAGGAGGAGGACGAGGAGGAGGAGGAGGAGGAGGAGCAGGAGGAAGACGAGGAGGAGGAGGAGGAACAAGGAGGCGAATGTGAGGAGGAAGGAGGAGGAGAAGGAGGAGCAGGAGGAGGACGAGGAGGAGGAGGAGGAGTAGAGCTGGGGGAGGAGGAGGTGACGTGGGGAGAAGGAGGAGAGCTGGGGGAGGAGGAGGAGGAGGAGGAGGCGGAGAAGGAGGAGGAGGAGGCGGAGGAGGAGGAGGACGACGATCAAGAGGAGGACGAGGAGGAGGAGGAGGAGGAGGAGGAGGAGGAGGAGGAGGAGGAAGACGAGTCCAAAATGCCCGGGCATCGAACCTAACTAGATGAGCTCAGACTGGATGTCGGCCGCGTCCGCTGCGAGCATGGCATTCGGCGCAATCCGCCCCGCCTCGTTGGCGAGCCCCCCGAAGCGGTGGGCGAAGACGCGGCGATCGTGCGCATCTCCATTCCATTCGCTATGAACTGGCTTTTCGAACGTGACAGCGAAGTTCGAACGCCGCGGGGGGAATCGCGCGATCGCCTCCTTGCCGGGGCGTCGAACTTGAACCGTAGCGTAAGGGGGCGCGCCATCCGGGACGTCGCTGTCGCACAAGGCCTCGGGAGCAGGAGTCATCGCACCGCAATGGCAAAGCTAGCGAATCAGCCAACCGGGAGTCGCCGTCCACGCCCAGTCCAAACAGAAAATCCCTAGTCTAATTGGGGGGGCGGGGCCGAACATTGGCGGATCACTAGCCCGAGGGGGCCCGGCGCTTGCCTCCATTCGGCCGCGCGTCAATGGGGGCAGCCATAATTGCCTGGAAGTTATGTCCCCAAGGGTTGGAGCAAATCAAGCTTTGAGGCCGATGCAAAGTTCATGTCGCCAGCAACCGCCGAAAGTCGAATGCGGGGACCTCCTTCGGCCCGCTCGATATTCCATTGGAAGACCCGCAGGATCGTCGCCACTTTGCGGTGGGACAGTTCGTCTCCGTGGATATCATTACGCCGAAAGTAAACGCCTTCCACCATTGCAACGGCTTTGAGAACATCACCTCTCGCGTGAGAGTTGTTGGCCGCATCAACCGAAAAAGGAAGGACCGTCGCAGCGCCAGCCTCGCTGCGCGGCGCCCCCGCCAGCGATGGAGCGGCTGAACACTTCGAAGCAGCGAGCGATGCGCTACAATAAAGCCTTGATCTGCTTATGCGCCTGTTGAACTTCTTCATGGTCATGAACATGCGTCCAAAAGCAAACTGCTCAACGCGGTCGAACCTGTCAAAAGCCTTCAAGCCACGCCACCGTCGACTAGACGCAAGAGTGACCTTTCGCAGGAGTGACCTTTGGCGCGGGCACAGATGGGCCCCCATATGGCTGAAAACTAAAAGGGTGGCAGCTGCTTGCGCGCCCAGGTTTGGCCCCCCCCGCGGCCCCAAAAAAGCCGCGCACCAAAGGTCACTCTGACCCAGGGTCGCTCTTGCGCATAGCCGACACCGAAGAAGAGCGCGAACGTTCCACGCACCGACGGCGAGCACTTTCGCGACGATCCAGCCGAAGAGCACGGCGCCCCACACGTCAGCGAAGCATCGTACTGCAGAGCCAGGAAATTGACGAAGATGCCACTCGAGTCGCGCGTCAGGAGAGATGATGGGCTCGATGTCTCGAAGGACCCGCTGCCTTGTGCGCCGCTTATCTTCCGAGCCCCTGTTGTTCCAACGGCGCCCCTTCAGACAATCGGACTGCGCGCGGGGAACGGCGCAGCAGAAGGGCCCAACTCTCCTACAGTCGAGGCGTTGACCTAAGGAACCCTACATAAGGAACGAGGCCCCTATTTTCCATCTGTTGAACTTCGATCTCCCATCGAAAACCTAAGGAAAACCTCAGGCAAGCTATGAAACAAGCAAGGAACACGGAGCCCCTCCTCAACGAAAATGGTTCCTGTTCCTTCTTCAGCGCCCCGACTGTACAACCACCCGTTGCTTCTGTCGGAGCGATCACTGAACTTGTCGCGCAGCTTGCAGATGCATTTCTCGCCCTGAATCTCCACGCGGATCTGGAACGGCGACTTGCCGGGCCCGGCGCGCCGCTGCGTGGTGGGGCCCTCGGCTGATGGGACGGGGGGCCTGGTCAGGCCTTCCTTCGTTTGGAAAGCCCCCCCAGCGCCTGCTGCACCCTCCAGGAAGCCGCTGCCACAGGCACAGAGAACTGCACAATGAAAAGGCTGGACTGGGCACGGCGGACTCGAACATGAACGCGCGCGCCCTCGAAGCCGGCGTTCTGAAGCCATGTATCCCGCTGCGTGCGGTCAAAGGCGGTGACCTTGAGACCTGTACTGTAAAATCGCGCTGGAACGAACGATCCGAAGGCTTGGATGGTGGCGGAGCACGCTGAGCAGTAGCAAGCTCCCGCCACATCTCTTGCACCTGGTTCTGGAGGTCAAGAAGAGAATCGCCATGTCGCTGGATTCTGGTATCATGCTCTCCGAGACGTTGGTTGAAAGTGCCCATCTGTTTCTGTAGTCGCTCTTCAATGTCGTCGAACTCTGGGGCACTGGAACAAAACGGCGGCAGCAGCGTTCGCAGGAGCGTTCTTAATGGCATCGCTGAGCTGCTGGATGGCGAGGTCGATGAGTGCAACTGCTGCTGTGGCCGCGTCCTTGGAGGAGACGGCGAACGTCTCTTCGCATTAATATGCGGCGTCACCCTGATGTGAACGCGGGCCGACTGCTTGACGCGATTGTCACCCCATTCGCCCTGGCCATCGTCACCGCCAGAGCTTCCAGCGGCCCTAGCAGAGCGCGAACGAACATCGCCATCATCATGAAGAGAAGGGAACGGCCTGAGGACCCTCTTGCGGAGGTGCAAGACCTTGCGCCTTGCGAGCATTGAATTTCTTATTGCGGCGAAGGGCTGCGTCGGGCATGTCGATGGAGAAAGGGGGACCAACCCCACCGTCAGGAAACCAGGCAGCAATGGCCAACGGCCCTGGGAAGTGTTCAGTGAGTCGATATGAATGGCTGCCTGCCTGGCTTCACCCCGAACTTGCTGGCAGTTTAACGCGTTGGCCATCGTGCCGAAGTCGGTTTCCATTCTTTCTGTGCCAGGTGCTTATTTTTCAATCTTGACGCTGCAATATGTGTGCGTTGAAGTCCGACAAACGCAAACCTGAGGAGGAGGAGGAGGAGGAGGAGCAGGAGGAGGAGGAGGTGGAGGAGGAGGAGGAGGAGTAGGAGGAGGAGGGGGACATGGAGGAGATGGAGGAGGAGGAGGAGGAGGAGATGGAGGAGGAGGAGGAGGAGGAGGAGGAGGAGGAGGAGGAGGAGGAGGGGGAGGGGGAGGGGGAGGAGAGGGAGGAGGAGGAGAGATGGAGGAGGAGGAGGAGGAGGAGGAGGAGGAAGAGGTTGGAGCGGACGGGGCCCCCTCGGTCGGCCGACCCGATCCCGCTCGGCAACCGCTGGGCCGGCCCAGCCCCGACCGAGGGCCGACGCGACAAACGGGTGCTCCACGCCCGATCCCCGACCCGCGAAGCGGCCCGCGGACCGCGGCCCGGCCCACGGCCTCGGCCCCAGCCGGCGCGCCGGGGCCCTCGATGATGAGCCAACTCTCCACCACCACTACCATAGGGAGGATGGGGGAGAAGGGAAGATGGGGAGGTCCTCCTCCTCCTCCTCCTCCTCCTCCTCCTCCTCCTCCTCCTCCTCCTCCCTCTCCTTACTGTGGTAGTGGTGGTGGAAAATCGGCCCATCACTCGAGCGTAAGCGGCGGGCACTTCGCCCTCGGGGGTGAGGACGACCAGCTCGGCCGAGCCGCCGCCCTCCACCTCGACCGGCAGCTCCAGGCGCAGCACCACGGGCCGCTGGCCCTCACGGCTGAGCCTGCGGAGCGCGTCGCCGAATATCTCGGAGAGCACGTCCACCTCCTCCTCGGAGGGGGGCTCGGGGCTCGGGCAGCGTCCCCAGCCCAATCCTCCCCGAGTGCGGTCGCTGGCAGGGCAACCGCCTTGCCTTTGGGGAGCTTGCCTATGGATCGCACCTCAATGCGCGGTCACATGCTGACTTTCATGCCTCCTCCTAGCGGCCCGTCCGTCCCAGAAGAGGATGAGAAGGAGGCTGAAGGGGACGAAAGCGACCATGACGAGAGACGCGGAAGGTGTTGATGATGAGGATGATGTTGTTGGTGATAATGATGATGACGATGATGGTGATGATGGTGATGACGATGCTGCTGCTGCTGCTGATGATGATGATATGATGATGATGATGCTGCTGCTGCTGATGATGATGATGATGATGATGATACTGGTGATAGTGATGATGACAATGATGACGATGATGATGATGATGATGATGATGATGATGATGATGATGATGATGATGATGATGATGCTGATGCTGGTACTTATGATGATGATGTTGATGATGTTGTTGCTGATGATGATGATGTTGATGATGATGATGATGATGAGGAGGAGGAGGAAGAGGAGGAGGAGGAGCCGCAGGGTGAGAGGAGCACGAGCAGCAACAGCAACAGCAGGAGGAGCAGGAGACGCAGGGGTAGGCGGGAGGAGGCGCGTGACGAGGAACGCGAGGGAAGGAGCACAAGGGGAAGCAGTGAGCGGGGGAAGAGGAAGATGTTGGGGCACGCCGCCCATGTATCAGACCAGTTGGCGCACACGCCTGGCGCGCGAAAGGCACGGTGCGATAGCGCGCGCCAGCTGGTCGGGTACACGGCTGGTATCGCCTAACGACATGGAGTGCCTCCACCTTCGGTGGCAACTCATGGGAGCCTCCCCTACCATCTTATCGGCCCTCGCGACTCTACGCTAATCTACGCTAGTCGACGCTAAATATCCTCTCAATCGACGCTCATCGACGATGAACAGACTCTACGTACCTCATCGATTACCCGATGCTAATCGACGCGAGTGCGCTCTAAAGACCAAGTTGCGAGGGTATGCAGTCGGACCTAGGCCAGAAGAACATTCCTCAAGAACATGAGACCCTCCGCCGGCCAAAACACACAGAACATCCAAGGGTAGCCTCCCCAGGATGCACAAGAACATCCGACAGACACGAAGAACACTAGGGTACCCTCCACGAACCGACCTCGATCTTGTACCTCGGTCCGACTGCACCCGAGGTCCGCGAACGCTCGGGTGCACAGCGCGGCGGCCCGCTCTGCGCAGCCCACGGAGAGACGCCTCCGGCCCGGCTGCTGCAAGAAGACTTCCCGAGGGACCCGCCCAGTAATGCCGAGCACCCGTTTGCTCCACCTGAGCGACGATCAAAAACGGGCCTTGCGCGAGATGACAGGGCGACCTGTACAAGGCTTCCGTGATTTGCCACCGCATCCGCCCCTGCTGCTCCTGCTGCATCTCGAGGGCCTCCTTCACGTCCCCCTCGGCGGCGCACCGTAGCCTCAGCGCCTCCACCTCCGCCGCGAACGCGTCCAGTCGGCTGGGCGGCCGCGCCGGCGGCTCCGCCGGCGGAAGCTGCGAGCCGCTAGACTGGGGAGGAGGAGGAGGAGGAGGAGGAGGAGGAGGAGGAGGAGGAAGAGGAGGTAGCGCGGGGTGAGATGATGATGATGATGATGATGAGGAGGAGGAGGAGGATGATGATGCTTATGATGAAGGTGATGACGATGATGACGATGTTGAGTGTGATGAATATGATGATGATGATGGTGATAATGATGACGATGGTGATGATGGTGATGATGGTGATGATAATGATGATGATGATGATGATGATGATGATGATGATGATGATGATGATGATGATGATGATGATGATGATGATGATGATGATGATGATGATGGTGATGGTGGTGGTGGTGGTGGTGGTGATGGTGATGGTCATAGTGATGACGACGAGGAGGAGGATGACCATGCTGATGCTGAAGATGATGATGCCGATGAGGAGGAGGTGGACGAGAAGGAGAGCGACGAGGGAGGAGGGTAAAGTGGAGGAGGGTGGCGAATGGAGGAGGAGGAGGAGGAGGAGGAGGAAGAGGAGGAGGGGGAGGGAGAGGAGGGGCGTGACGACGACGCTGACTCTGACGCTGACGCTGACGCTGACGACGGCGACGAGGAAAACTGAAGAAACTTGACATCGGCATCGGGGCCGACGAATCGCACATGGCAGCTTGAACTGGTTAAGAGCTCGCGCCCACAGCACGAATCGGTCCTGCACCAGCGCACACAGACCATGGCTGCGTTCGGTCAGACGTGGCGGGAGACGCAGACCAAACATGACGAGATGCTCTTGCTACTGCAACGGGGTGAGACGATGGGGCTCTACTTTGTATCGTCTGCGCGCCACCTTCCAAGACTGCCACGGCCTGTTCTCGAAGGAGGGCTGGCTCCCGGCGGGCCTGCAACAGTGGCAGTTCAAGTTGCGCAACCGCCAGGCCGTCCAGGTCAGGTCCCCGACGCCGTCCGCGCTGACCTCGAGAAGGGGGCCAGGCAAGCTCGAAAAGCTCGTCATGAAGAAGTCCAAACTGCAGCTGGTCCACGCTAAGGCCCATCGGGATCTGGACGCTTTCCGAAACAAGAACAACCGCGGAAGTGCCCCCAAGGCGCCAGGGCGCTCAAAAAATTCGGCTTCCCAGACGGAGTTGAACGAGGCCCTCATGTCATGTATCGCTCGACGGAGAAGGCATCACGAAACGAGAGACGATACGCGTGGTGCACCACCATGAGCAGCTGCTGGACCTCAGGCGGCTCACTTCGAATGACCAATGTCGAGACGTGTGCTTAGGTGCACCAGGCGTGCGGGGACAGTAAAGTTTCTGCAAATTGGGCATGGATCCAATTCGCAAGAGGGATATCGGCCCGAAGCAGAGGATAACAAATACCGATCCACTGCGGCGAAATGGCTTGGAGCACGAGGCTAAGGGCGACAACCAGCGCAAGGCAGCCCTGGACAGGAGCGCAAAACTGGCATCATCGGAAGCAAAACCGGCCAAGGCTCAACCATGAGATCTTTTCGACCAGCTGAACGGCATGATGCTAAAAGCAGAATAGGACGATGTCACCGTAGTTCCTGATAGCATTGATAAAGACGCACCTCGTGCCCCGCCGAAGTCTGCAGAGGCTGTAAACGCAGTGGCTACGTACTGCAACAGAAACGGCTCTGGGGCAGCCCTGAGCCCCAGGACCAAGGAGGGCCAGCACGCCGAGGGCCAGCCCAAGGGAAAGGCCTCTGGCAAGGGCAAGGACTACTCAGGCAAGGGCAATGGCAAAGGCAATGAGAAGACGAGGGGAAAAGGACGCGGTTCCCAACGACGCTGATGAGGTTCGCACAATTCTACCGATCTGGGCAATGATACCGGGCACAGTGGCGTGCGTCTACAAAAGTAGCGCGATGGCTGAACTGCCCAAGTGCTAGGAGCCAGCTCTGTGGGTTGGCTGTCTCTTTGACACACAGGGCTTCGACCCGACGTGTGTACATCTACCATAACCCATCGCAACCGATTGTCGAATCAGACATAGCCCTGTCATGTTCAAGATGGTTTCTAAATCATGTTCAACCCAAGCACACGTGAAGCGGGAAATACCCTTACCAGACATGCAACACAATCAAAAGGTCTTCGACAACACCACATACTGTTTCAAATGGAAGTCGCGTTGGATTCAGGAAGCGAGCAACATGATCCATCGCATCAGAAGCTTGGTAGCACTTCCATGCGCACATAATTTGGATCATGGCGGTATCACTTAGCTGCGCTTCTTCTGACATTAGATCGTGCAGGCGTGTCACAGACAAACTTCTAGTGCAAAGCATGATCAGCGTGCGTCGATTCTCAAATGTCTGTCCGTTCCTCAGACATGCAGAGTGATCGCGTCGGGTGTCAGGCACTGTTGCGCACAAGAAGTGCAAATAAGCGGGGTGCACTCTGACATCACTGGTTGACGACGGTGTCGTCAACGAGTCGTTTCAGAGCAACCCTCAGCGGAGTGCCCGTAGATGTCTCTCCCTTCAACGCTCTTGCGAAACCACTGTGCGCATGAGCACGGGAGCTCGACGAAGGGGAAGAAATACCGACCGCGAACACGCATCGCTCGATTGCTATCCGCGGGCTGCTGAACAACTCCACTGGCGAAGACATGTTAGATCGACAGGTTGCCGAACAGAAACGCCCTCAAGAGCATCCACGCTACAGGGAAGCGCGTGCATGTGCGATGTGTTGGGTCGGGCATGTCCTCCTACAGGCGGATTGTCGAGGAAAAAAAGAATAATCAAAACATTATCAGAAATAGTCAGAAATCGTCAAAGAATCGTCCCCGTACCGTTTTGTGTACATATCTGTACATATTTGATTATTCCTCCTGTGCAGGCGTGCCCGACTTAAGCGAAGTGTGGTCTGCGCACTGGGGGCGGGCCGCACCTCGCGCGGCGGGCTCGCGGAGGAGCTCCCCGAGGCATCTTGCCGAGGACCGCAGGGGTGGTGGTGGGACCGGTCCGCGCAGCTGGAGCGGGAGGCTCTGCACACGCCTGCACTCGCCATCGCTTTAGGGGAGCGAAAGAGTGGCACAAACATCAAAACTCGGAGGTCCGAGCGGACTCCTCGCATCCGCGCTGGGGCCCCCTGGCGGCGCCTCCAGCGCCGCCCCTGGCGCGCTGCGCGACCCAGGGACGGGGGGTCCAGCGCGGATCCGAGAAATCCGCGCGGACCTCCGAGTTTTATGTCATGTCTCGTTTCCCTAACGCTTGCACTTACATCGTTCGGACGTCCGGTCCCCATGCATTTTTTCCGTTTCGCGCGTGCCTTTTTTTCGCCAGACGATCCAGGATGCTCCTCGATGGTCCTCGCCGAGAAAAGGTGCACACGTCCGAGCGAGGCCGAGCTGCACCACGGATGCTGGGGAACGTTTCCATGTCTGGCACAGCAGGGGAGCCCGTAACAGATACCGTCGTGAAATTTTCTGGGCCACTGAGAGGCTTGGCAAAAACGGAAGTTGCTGTTACTGCACAACGCCCCGTATGTGCACCCCCCCGATTCGGATAACCGTCTCCGAAGGTGCAGCGCTGGATCTTGCAGGATCCTGCAGGATCCGGCGCTCTGGCTGACCCCCGTTGGCACGACCCCCGTCTCGAGGCTCGGAGGGCCACGATGGGGGGCCCAGGGGAGAGCCACGCGTGCATCCAGGGGCGCCGACGGTCCATGCCTTCGGCGAGGCTCCCGGGCGAATGCGCGTGATGCCCGCCCCTGGTCTGTTCGCCCCCGTCCCAGGCAAGACACCTTGCGGACGCGATGCATGGATCTATTTTGCCGGTTTCTCGTTGCTGTCCGCGGCTGTCTGGGCGTAGCATACTCGCGCAGATACTCGCATGGATTATCGCATGTATGTCGGCCCGAGTCTGCATGGAATACGCACAGGAATCCATACCAACTCTTGTTTTTCATGTTCTATGGCTCGCGCCGCGAAATCAATGCGCAAATCCACGCCCTGGGTTGAAACATTCATGCAGAATCCGTTCATAATCCATACTGCAGAATGCCCTGCCTGACCTTCCGTCGCCTCCGAAAGGCTCCGGATCTTCCGCCGCCTTGCGCCGAGCTTCCGCCAGCTTCTGCCGGCGGAGGCGGCCTCGTTTTACTTCCGCCGCCCTTCCGCCGCGGAAGAGATGGCAACTCCTCGTACCCCCGAAGGCAAGGCCCTCTTTGGAGCGCCCCGCAGGGGCCCCGACGATACATGCCTTCGGCGAGCCTCCTGGGCGAACACGTGTGATGCCCGCCCCTGGGCTGTTCGCCCATCATCGCCTCCGAAGGGCTCCGGAAAAAGGAGTAGGCTGCTTTCTTGGAACGCCCCACAGGGGCGCCGACGATGCATGCCTTCGGCGGGGCTCCAAGGGCGAATGCGCGTGATGCCCGCCCCTGGGCTGCTCGCCCCCTATCGTCGCCTCCGAAGAGGGCTCCGGAAAAGGGAGGGAGGCCGCCTCCAGAGGCGGCGGGGGCCTGGCCGCAGCGGCCCGGGAGGCCTCGGCCGGCGGCGGGGGCAGCGCCGACTCCTCGCGGGTGGCGCCGCCTTGAGGCTCCTGGGCCTCGCGAGCCACCTCCGCGGGGAAGGAGGAGGAGGAGGAGGAGGAAGAGGAGGAGGACCAGTGCAACCCCAAGAGTCATCAACGATGTTGGAATAAACCCTCCCTCCAAGCTCCCTCGTCACAGGCTCCTACAACGGTTCCTCTCCACTGAGGGAAATGCCTCGTCGGAAGACAATCGCTTGAAGATTCTGGAGCATACCAAAACATTGTTCTCGCGATTCTAACGCCACGGATCAACCTGACTGTTGCGTCTTGGCGAGCCTGAATCGTGCCAGAACGCCATGCCTGGGACTTCCAGCACCGCGAATCAACGTAACTGTTTCGCCCGCACACACCAGAATCTTGCCAAAGCGCAATTTCTGGTACGCTGACCATGGGAACCCGTGGGACTCTTGTAAATGAAAAAGAATGTGCGCGGCGCAAGGCGAGGGCCATATTTTGAAAACCACCCGCCCTCAGTCCGTGAAGCTCTGGCGAACTCGGGGAAATGTACGCGGCGCTGTGGCGAGAGCCACATGTTGAAAACCACCCGCCATCAGTCCGTGAAGCTCTTGCCTTTTTGTAAACGAATTTGCGCGGCACCAAAGCGAAAACCACATGTTGAAAAAGAACCGCCCTCAATCCGTGAAGCTCCTGCAATTTTCTAAAACGACTGAGCGCGGCGCTAAGGAGAGAACCACACTTTGAAAACGGGTCGCCTTACATCCGCGAAACTCTTGCAAAACGAATGTGCGCTGCGCTAAGGCGAGAGCCACATATTGAAAACCACCCGCCCTCTATCTGTGGAACTGTTGTCATTGCTTAGGCGTCAGGCGCATACGTGGTGAGGAGGTCTCAGGCGAAACGCCAAGCCTGCACTAAAAACTGACCTCGAGGTGCGACAGGGAAAAGTTATGTATAAAGAATACGAATGGAAGAGGAGGAGGAGGAAGGGAAGAGGAAAAGAAGGAGGAGGAGGGAGAGGAAGAGGAGGAGGAGGAGGAGGAGGAGGAGGGAAAGGGAAAGAAGGAGGCGAAGGAGGGAGAGGAGGAGGAGGAGGAGGAGGAGGAAAGAGGAGGAGGACGAGGAGGAGGAGGAGGACCAGTGCAACCCCAAGAGTCACCAACGATGTTGGAATAAACCCTCCCTCCAAGCTCCCTCTTCACAGGCTCCTACAACGGTTCCTCTCCACTGAGGGAAATGCCTCGTCGGAAGACAATCGCTTGAAGATTCTGGAGCATACCAAAACATTGTTCTCGCGATTCTAACGCCACGGATCAACCTGACTGTTGCGTCTTGGCGAGCCTGAATCGTGCCAGAACGCCATGCCTGGGACTTCCAGCACCGCGAATCAACGTAACTGTTTCGCCCGCACACACCAGAATCTTTCCAAAGCGCAATTTCTGGTACGCTGACCATGGGAACCCGTGGGACTCTTGTAAATGAAAAAGAATGTGCGCGGCGCAAGGCGAGGGCCATGTTTTGAAAATCACCCGCCCTCAGTCCGTGAAGCTCTGGCGAACTCGAGGAAATGTACGCGGCGCTGTGGCGAGAGCCACATGTTGAAAACCACCCGCCCTCAGTCCGTGAAGCTCTTGCCGTTTTGTAAACGAATTTGCGCGGCACCAAAGCGAAAACCACATGTTGAAAAGGAACCGCCCTCAATCCGTGAAGCTCCTGCAATGTTCTAAAACGACTGAGCGCGGCGCTAAGGCGAGAACCACACTTTGAAAACGGGTCGCCTTCCATCCGTGAAACTCTTGCAAAACGAATGTGCGCTGCGCTAGGGCGAGAGCCACAGATTGAAAACCACCCGCCCTCTATCTGTGGAGCTGTTGTCATTGCTTAGGCGTCAGGCGCATACGTGGTGAGGAGGTCTCAGGCGAAACGCCAAGCCTGCACTAAAAACCGACCTCGAGGTGCGACAGGGAAAAGTTATGTATAAAGAATACGAATGGAAGAGGAGGAGGAGGAAGGGAAGAGGAAACGAAGGAGGAGGAGGGAGAGGAAGAGGAGGAGGAGGAGGAGGGAAAGGGAAAGAAGGAGGCGAAGGAGGGAGAGGAAGAGGAGGAGGAGGAGGAGGAGGAGGAGGAGGAGGAGGACAGAGGAGGAGGAGGAGGAGGAGGAGGAGGACCAGTGCAACCCCAAGAGTCACCAACGATGTTGGAATCAACCCTCTCTCCAAGCTCCCTCTTCACAGGCTCCTACAAAGGTTCCTCTCCACTGAGGGAAATGCCTCGTCGGAAGACAATCGCTTGAAGATTCGGGAGCATGCCAAAACATTGTTCTCGCGATTCTAACGTCACGGATCAACCTGACTGTTGCGTCTTGGCGAGCCTGAATCGTGCCAGAACGCCATGCCTGGGACTTCCAGCACCGCGAATCAACGTAACTGTTTCGCCCGCACACACCAGAATCTTTCCAAAGCGCAATTTCTGGTACGCTGACCATGGGAACCCGTGGGACTCTTGTAAATGAAAAAGAATGTACGCGGCGCAAGGCGAGGGCCATATTTTGAAAACCACCCGCCCTCAGTTCGTAAAGCTCTGGCGAACTCGAGGAAATGTACGCGGCGCTGTGGCGAGAACCACATGTTGAAAACCACCCGCCCTCAGTCCGTGAAGCTCTTGCCTTTTTGTAAACGAATTTGCGCGGCACCAAGGCGAAAACCACATGTTGAAAAAGAACCGCCCTCAATCCGTGAAGCTCCTGCAATTTTCTAAAACGACTGAGCGCGGCGCTAAGGCGAGAACCACACTTTGAAAACGGGTCGCCTTCCATCCGTGAAACTCTTGCAAAACGAATGTGCGCTGCGCTAGGGCGACAGCCACATATTGAAAACCACCCGCCCTCTATCTGTGGAACTGTTGGCATTGCTTAGGCGTCAGGCGCATACGTGGTGAGGAGGTCTCAGGCGAAACGCCAAGCCTGCACTAAAAACTGACCTCGAGGTGCGACAGGGAAAAGTTATGTATAAAGAATACGAATGGAAGAGGAGGAGGAGGAAGGGAAGAGGAAAAGAAGGAGGAGGAGGGAGAGGAAGAGGAGGAGGAGGAGGAGGAGGGAAAGGGAAAGAAGGAGGCGAAGGAGGGAGAGGAAGAGGACGAGGAGGAGGAGGAGGAGGAGGAAAGAGGAGGAGGAGGAGGAGGAGGAGGACCAGTGCAACCCCAAGAGTCACCAACGATGTTGGAATAAACCCTCCCTCCAAGCTTCCTCTTCACAGGCTCCTACAAAGGTTCCTCTCCACTGAGGGAAATGCCTCGTCGGAAGACAATCGCTTGAAGATTCGGGAGCATGCCAAAACATTGTTCTCGCGATTCTAACGCCACGGATCAACCTGACTGTTGCGTCTTGGCGAGCCTGAATCGTGCCAGAACGCCATGCCTGGGACTTCCAGCACCGCGAATCAACGTAACTGTTTCGCCCGCACACACCAGAATCTTTCCAAAGCGCAATTTCTGGTACGCTGACCATGGGAACCCGTGAGACTCTTGTAAATGAAAAAGAATGTGCGCGGCGCAAGGCGAGGGCCATATTTTGCAAACCACCCGCCCTCAGTTCGTGAAGCTCTGGCGAACTCGAGGAAATGTACGCGGCGCTGTGGCGAGAGCCACATGTTGAAAACCACCCGCCCTCAGTCCGTGAAGCTCTTGCCTTTTTGTAAACGAATTTGCGCGGCACCAAAGCGAAAACCACATGTTGAAAAAGAACCGCCCTCAATCCGTGAAGCTCCTGCAATTTTCTAAAACGACTGAGCGCGGTGCTAAGGCGAGAACCACACTTTGAAAACGGGTCGCCTTCCATCCGTGAAACTCTTGCAAAACGAATGTGCGCTGCGCTAGGGCGACAGCCACATATTGAAAACCACCCGCCCTCTATCTGTGGAACTGTTGTCATTGCTTAGGCGTCAGGCGCATACGTGGTGAGGAGGTCTCAGGCGAAACGCCAAGCCTGCCCTAGAAACTGACCTCGAGGTGCGACACGGAGAAGCTATTGAACAAGAAAACGAATGGAAGAGGAGGAGGAATGGAAGAGGAAAAGAAGGAGGAGGAGGAGGAGGAGGGAGGAGAAGGAGGAAAAGAAGGAGGAGGAATGGAAGAGGAAAGAAGGAAGAGGAGGAGGAGGAGGAGGAGGAGGAGGAGGAGGGAAAGGGAAACAAGGAGGCGAAGGAGGGAGAGGAAGAGGAGGAGGAGGAGGAGGAGGAGGAGGAGGAGGGAGAAGGAGGAGGAAGAGGAGGAGGAGGAGGAGAGTGAGGAGGAGGAGAGGAGAGGAGGAGGGGAGGAGGAGGGGAGAGGAGGAGGAGGAGAGGAGGAGGAGGACGAGGAGGAGGAGGAGGAGGAGAGAAGAGGGGTAGGAGGAGGAGGAGGAGGGAGGAGGAGGAGGAGGAGGAGGAGGAGGAGGAGGGGGAGGAGGAGGAGGAGGGAGAGGAGGAGGAGGAGGAAGAGGAGAGGGGGGAGGACAAGGAGGAGGAGGAGGAGGAGGAGGAGGAAGAAGAGGGGGAGGAGGAAGAGGAGGAGGAGGAGGAGGAGGAGGAGGAGGAGGCGGGAGAGGAGGAGGGAGAGGAGGAGGGAGAGGAGGAGGAGGAGGGGAGAGGAGGAGGAGGAGGAGGTGGAGGAGGAGGAGGAGCAGGAGGAGGAAGAGGAGGAGGAGGAGGACAAGGAGGAGGAGAAGGAGGAGGAGGAGGAGGACGAGGGAGAGGAGGTTGAGTATGAGGAAGAGGAGGAGGAGAATGAGGTCGAGGATGAGGAGGAGGTCGAGGAGGAGGATGAGGAGGAGGATGAGGAAGATGAGGATGAGGAGGAGGAGGAGGAAGAGGAGGAGGAGGAGGAGGACGACGAGGACGGGTGGGTTGCTCAAGGTGCCTCTGGCCAAAGGTGCCCCGAACTTTTCGCGCCATGTTGGAGCCCCTGGGACGCTCTGGGCCTCGTGAGGGGGTGTTCTGGAGGCCGCGGGGCCTCCTTGGAGATTCTGGGGGCACCTTGGGCCAGGGGCACCTCTGGCAACGCTCGAAAAGACGGAGGAGTGGCGGTGCGAGACAGAAAAGAAGGTCGGGAGCTTCATTCTCCTGCTTCGCTCTCCCGCTTCTCTGTCGCGGAGCGACGCAAGAGAGTCCCGGGGGATGCCGCAGGCGAGGGGGAAACTCGCGGCCCGCTTCCTTCGTGCCGGCTCTCGCTCCTCCTGGCCCACCTCGGTGACGAAGAGGAGCGGGTGCTGCGCAGGACGACATGGCGACCCTGCGCCGCGGCTTACGCGGGGCCGCCAGCGTGGCACACCGCGCGGAGACAACGGCGCTCACGCGCGCCCTCGCGCGGGCGTGTGGCGCGGAAGCCCTTGGGGGGCCTGTGGCTTGTGGCCAGGGGGCCCCTGGGGGCGGAAGGAGGACGGGCGCGGACGGGGGGCGGGGGCGGGAGGGCGAAGGGGGGGGAAGGGGAGGCGTGTAGGAAAGCGAAGGGGGGAACTGACGGGGGCCGAGGACGGAAGGGAAGGGGAAGGGGATGGGGAGGAGGAGGGAGAAAGAAGGGGACAGGAGAGGAGGGGGAGGGGAAGGGGAAGGGGGAGGGGAGCGGGAGAGAACGGGAAGCGGAAGGAAGAGATGGACGGACGGATGGGGTAGGGAGGGAGACGGGAACAAACGGGGAAGGACGGGATGGAGAAGTGGAGAGGGAAGGGAGGGATGAGAAAAGGAGGGAATGGGGAGGAGGAGGGGGAGGAGGAGGAGGAGGAGGAGGAGGAGGAGGAGGAGGAGGAGGGAGGAAAGGGAGGAAAAGGAGGGGGGTAAAGAGAGTAAATAGAAAGAGGGGGAGGAAGAAGAGAGACAGCGAAGAGAACCAGAGTGATCCCAGGGTGCATCACCAATGCTGCCATACGCCCCCCACTCCCAAGCTCCCTCCCCCGAAGTCCCTGTAAGCATCCCCTCGTTCACTGCGGGCTTCGGCCCCCTGAAAGACGAGGGACACGTTTGTGGGCCTGCCATTTTGCAGAGGGCCTCATGCTGCAAAACGGAACTGCCCTGCATCATTTTGGCGGCGAGCAGAGGGGGGTAAGGGTAGGGGGAAGCTTCTTAGAAGCACCCTGCTTCTTAGAAGGCCCCGGCCTCACATCTATAGATCATGCCAGCGCCTTCTAAGAAGCAGGGGTGCTTCTAAGAAGCCTTCCCCTCCACCTACCCCCCGTCTGCGCGTGGCCGATCACTCTGGCTACAGGGAGCGCGACGAAGTGTGATCGGAACGGCCAGCGACGTGTCAATCAAGAGCCCTTTTTGGCAAGGAACCGCCCTCTACCCGAGCAGCTGTTGCGGAGTGCTGCGCTTCTGGTTGCAAATTCTAGAAAACCCCAAACGGCTGCAAAACGACAGCGCGCCGTAGTCGAAGTCCATCGGCAAAGGAAGGCCTTAGTTGTCAACGAAAACGCGCACGCGCTTTCGTTGCCGGCGAAAGCGCGCATGGGTCGTCCTTCGGTGATTGTGGCCAGGTGGAGCAGCGCCCGCGTCTCGGCGCGCACCGCCGTCTGGGGGAGGCCGTGGACGCGAGAGCTAACCCAGCGCACCGGCCCGTGGACGCTCCCGCAGGCGGCGCGGGCGAGGAAACGGCGGGTCTGGCGTGCACGGGCCCCGTCGGTGGCCGCGCAGACCCACCTCGCGCCTGTGACGCGTGGGGGCTGCGCGCTCGCCAGCACGCGCGTGAGGGGGCGGCGTTGGTGGGCCCAGCCGCAGCAGCGCCAGACAGCGTGCTCCTGCGCCTCGTCCTCCTCGTCACAGAAGCGACAGAGGGGACCCCTGCGGGCGACTCGTCGGCCGAAACGCCGGGCCCGGGCGGCGCGCCGTTGCGCGTGGTCGCCTGTGCACAGGCAGTTAAGGAGGAAGCCTCGGTGCCGCAGGCTGCCCGCCAGTGTTCGCGCAGCTCTGCCGCGCCTCCTCCAGCCCCGAACGCCGCGGAGCCTCGGGGCTCCGCGGCCCGCCGCGACCGCTCCCGCCGCGGAGGATCGGCATCGCGATGGTCCGCCAGTGCTTGACGAACCAGAACTCCGCATGCGGCGCGCCCTCCTGCACGGCGCCCCGCCCGCCGCCGTGGCTCGCCGGAGCGTCCTCCGCTCCGCGCCGCGCCCGCGCCCTTTCGCAAGGGGGGCCTTTCGTCGAACCTGTCCAGCAGCGGCCCCTGCCCCTCCCTCGAGCCACTGGTCAACGAGAAGCAGCGGGGGCTCCGGCGGCACCTGGGCCACTCCTTCCACGGCGCGCGCGCCCTGCCGGCCGTCCCTGGCACGTGTCTGGCGGCGCGGGGGCCGTCGAGGAGCTCAGAGGCCGCCCGCGCCTTCGAGTCGAGGGCGGCGGCGCGGTCGGCCTCGGCGCCCTGGGGGCGGCGCTGCAGAACGCGACCTTGCTCCTTTTCAGCGAGGCGGTCCTCGATGACCATTATTTCAAGGAGCGCGTCCCTTGGAGAGAAGAGGGAGGAGGCGAAACGGGAGGCGCGACGATCATCATGCCGATCCACTCGTTGTGCTGTCCACCGCAGACTTCAGGATTTGCGCATGGAGCGATGCGAATTCACCGCAAGGCCGCCTCGGCGCCACGAAGAGGGGGCGAGGAGAAGAAGAACGGCCTTGGGGGGCAACGCAAGAAGCGCGGCATCGCCACCGCGGAGCGCGGGCCCCGCGAACCCCCGCCCGCCGAGCGCGGCGTAGACGTCCAGCCTTCTCGCTGGGTGCTTGCCGACCATGCTGCCAATCCATCCTCGCGGACTCCCGGCGGCGCCTCTCCCTCCTTCACCGCGGTCCACACATGTCGCAGTTTTCGGTAGATTGCGTCCTGGATGTCATCTGCTGCACCTGCTCCTGGGCGGATTCACTCTCCGTCCCCGTGCCGGTCCAAGGCCATTGCTCGATGTACAGGGTGAGATTCGCATGGCTGCTGTCGCAGCATTTTCTGATGCGCGCGTGCTTGACCTTGTTGAGTACTTGTTCAGCTGAGATCTCGATCCTGAACTTGCCGCGCCCCGACGGGGTGGCGCCCGTCTTGCCGCCAACGTCCTCGGTATTCTGGGTCGAGAGAAGAGTGAGTCATGTAGAGATGCCCCATCTAGCGGCCCGACAACGCGTCCTCTCCTCGCCACCTTGCGCTTGTCCGCGTAGATCTTCCTGCAGGCCCGCAGCGCCTTGATGGTGTGCTCGCGGTTCGCATGATGTGCGTGCTCCAGACTGCGGCCGCCGGCATGGCCAACTGCTGCGCGCTGGCGAGCGTCTGTTCGATGAAGGCGGCGAAGAGCTTCTCGAGCTTCGCGCCCGACTTCACTGCGCACTTCTCTCCCCCTCGCTTTCGCGAGTTGCCTTGTGCAGCGCCCTTGGCCGCGGCCTGGGCTGCACCGCCCCCACTGCGTGTCCTCTGCGTCGGCCGCCATGCAGCCCCCCCCCCGCCGCGCCCGCGCCCGCGCCCGCGCCCTCGCCCTTGCGGTTGGCGCTGTTGGTGCGCCTGGACTTGCGGGGGCGTTCCGTCGCTGGCAGGCTGGCAACCTCCTCCATGTGCTTCTTGCCTGGCACTGTCCAAATCATCGCAGCGCAGGCCGATGTCGAGGGAGATCGCGTGCTCCTCGCTGCGGATGTGCACGTTGCGGCATGTGCGTTGCAGCGTAGACGGATACGAGCGTCACCCGCCACCGTGCCTCTGGGCACGGAGTGGGCGTGTCCTCTAGTCCTTTTTCTACTCACGCTGCTTTCCTAGGGGCTCCAACTCCTAGGTCGGGTCGCACTGGGATAATTCTAATCCTCTTAGCCTCAACCCTCGCTCCTGAGGGTTCTTTAAAGGGGCATGGACCCCGAATTCCGAAATCACCCCGGGCTTCCCGCGTGCACCCAGGGGCTTCCCGCGTGCTCCCTCTGAGCTTTTGGGCTTTGCCGAAGAGAGGCGCGCGGCTTGCTCTGGCCCAGGAAGGCCACGAGACGGGCCATGAGGGCCGCAAGAGGCACCGAATACGGTCCCAGACGGCCCCGAGTCGCCGAACGATCGCCCGAAGACATCCAAAATGGCCTCCAGATTGCCCAAGAAGCCCCCAAGATGCCCCAAGAGGCCTCCAAGAGGGCATCATTGATTGCCCGAAAGTTTAAGGATGTTGGCGTTCTCGCCGTTTCAGCTTCCCGACGCTCCCAGACGGCCCTAGAGGCCCCCAAGACCGCCCCAAGACGGCCCAAGAGGCCTCCAAGAGGGCCCCAAAACGAACCAAGAGGCGCCTAAAACTGCCCAACAAGGCCCCAACACGGCCCTAGAGAGTGAGCACGGACCGACAATCCGAGCCTTTCGCCGAAGAGGCCCCCAGGAGACCCCAAGGGGCGCCCAGTAGGCCCAGAAGAGGCCCCAAAAGGCCCCAACACTGCCCCTAAGAGGCGCCCACACTGCCTCCAAGAGGCTCCCGAGAGGACTCCCACGAGGTCCCCACGAAAACCCAGTCGGCTTCATACTCACAGCCCAGGCACGGTGGCGGGATGGGCCGAAGGCTATTTGATCCGCTGCCCCCTGTCGATTCATCGCAGGGGTGCCTGGCGTGCCGAATCTTATCGGTTTTGGTTTTGCTTCTTTTCCAAAAGAAGTCCCCCTGAGGCTCCAGCGCGTCCCGTTGGCCACCCGGAAGGATGCCGAAAGATCTTCCAGAGATGGTTGCAAAGGGTTTTTCCGTCCAATATGGCCCCAAGATGGCCTCCAAGACGCCTCCAAGACAGCTAAGATGGCCTCCAAGACGGCTAAGATGGCCCCAAGATGCCTCCAAGATGGCCCAAGATGCACCCACGACGGCCTAAGATGGCCTCAAGATGGCCCAAAACGGCCCAAGAGGCTCCCAAGAGGCCTCCAAGACGGCCCAAGAGGCCTCCAAGAAGTCCTCCAGGAAGGCCCGAAGATGCCACAATCCTTGATTTTCCTTACGTTTTTGAAGCATTTTGGTATTTGCGCCTTTTCGGCTTTCCGACGGCCCAAGACGGCCCAAGAGGCCCCCAAGGTCGCCCCAAGATCGCCCAAGAGGCCTCCAAGATGGCCCCATGACGGCCCAAGAGGCCCCCAAGACGGCCCCAAGACGGCCCCAAGAGGGCCCCAAGACGGGCCAAGAGGCCTCCAAGACGCCCAAGATGGCCTCTAAGACGGCCCCGAAGCGCCCCAAGAGGGCCCCAAGTCGGCCCAGAGAGGCACCCAAGACGGCTCCCGACGGCGTCAGACGTGCCAGGAACCCACTGAGATGGCCGAAGTTGGCTCGAAGCTGGCCCAAGACGGCCCAAGAGGCCTCCAAGAGGCCTCCAGGAAGGCTAGAAAAGGCCAAAAACAAGCATTTCCCTTGGCATTTTAAAGATTTTGACATTTGCTTCTTTTCAGCCTTCCGACGGCCCGAGACGGCCCCCAAAGATCGCCCAAAGATCGCCCAAGAGGCCTCCAAGATGGCCCCAGAACGGCCCAAGAGGCCCCCAAGACGGCCCAGGAGGCCTTTAAGACGCCCAAGATGGCCTCCAAGACGGCCCTGGAGCATTCCAAGAGGGCCCCACGTCGGCCCAGAGAGACCCCCCAAACGGCTTCCGACGGCATCAGACGGGCCAGGAGCCCACCAAGACGGCCGAAGATGGCCTTAAGATGGCCCAAGAGGCCTCCAAGAGGGCCCCCAGAAGGCCCGAAAAGGCAAAAATCATTGATTTCCCAAGAGTTTTTGAAGGATTGTGGCATTTGCTTCTTTTCGGCCTTCCGACGGCCCGAGACGGCAAGGGCCCCAAAGATCGCCCAAGACGGCCCCAAGAGGCCCCCAAGACGGCCCAAGAGGCCTCCAAAACGCTCAAGATGGCCTCCAAGACGACCCAAGAGCCCTCCAAGACGTCCTCCAAGAAGGCCCGAAAGGGTCAAAATTGCCTCCAGACGGCCAAGATGACCTTCAAGATGCCCATGTGCTCCCCGAAGGCTTTCCAAACCGACTCGGGGAACACATGATCCGATAGCTTGGCAGGTCTGGCCTCAACGTTCGGCCACATAGGCGCTTCCAAAAAGGCAGGGTGCAGCGGTGATTCGCCGCAGGCGTCTTCGATTCGCCGCCCCCTGTTGGCTTGCCACAGGGGTGCCCGGCGTGCTGGACCCATTCTGTTTTTGGTTTTGATTCTTTTTCGAAAAGAGCGCTCCCCTGGGGCTCCAGCCCAGCCCGCCGGCCACCCGGAAAGGACTGCAAAGGCGCGCAAACGACCTCAAAGTCTGGAACAAATCATCGAAGACGGCTCAAGATGGCCTCCAAGAGGGTCCAGATGGCCCAAGATGACTTCCAAGTTCGCTCAAGATGGTCCAAGATGGCCTCCAAGACGGCCCAAGAGGGTCCAAGATACTTCCAAGTCCGCCCAAGAAGCCTCCAGGACGGCCCAAGACTGCCCAAGAGATGCCCAAGAGGCCTCCAAGACGGCCCAAGAGGCCTCCGAGAGGTCCTCCAGGAGGGCCCGAAGAGGCCAAAATCACTGATGTTCCTTGGGTTGTTCGACAAATTTTCGTAATTGCTCCTCTTCGGCCTTCGACGGCCCAAGAGGCCTCCAAGATCGCCCCCACAGCGCCCAAAAGGCCTCCAAAATTGCCTCAGGAATGCCCAAAGGGCCCCCAAGACGGCCCCAAGACGGCCCAAGAGGCCTCTAAGACGGCCCAATGAAGCCTCCGAGACGGCCCTGGAGCACCCCAAGAGGGCCCCAAGTCGGCCCAGAGGCCCTGAAGACGGCTTCCGACGGCATCAGACGGGCAGATGGCCCAAGACGGCCCAACGGGCTTCCAAGAGGGCCTCCAGGAAGGCCCGAAGAGGCCAAAATCATTGATTATCCTAAGGTTTTTGAACGCTCTTGGCATTTGCTTCTTTTCGGCCTTCTGACGACCCGAGACTGCCCAAGAGCCCCCAAATATCGCCCCGAGATCGCCCAAGAGGTCACCAAAATGGCGCCCCCAAACGGCCCAATATGCCCCCAAGGCGGCCCCAAGAGGGCCCCAAAACGGCCCAGGAAGCCTCCAAGACGCGCAGGAAACCTCCCAAGATGGCCCTGGAGCACCCCAAGAGGGCTTCAAGTCGGCCCAAAGAGGCCCACCAAACGGCTGCCGACAGCGTCAGACGGGCCAGGAGCTCACCAAAACAGCTAAAAAGAGGATCCCGAGACGCCCCCGAAGGCCCCCAAGAGGCCTCCAAGAGGGCCTCCAGGTAGGCCCGAAGAGGCCGTCATCATTGATTTTCCTTTGGTTTTGAAGCGATGTTGGCATTTGCTTCGTTTCGGCTTTCCGACGGCCCGAGACGGCCCAAGAGCCCCCAAAGATCGCCTAAAGATCGCCCAAGAAGCCTCCAAGATGGCCCCCAAACGGCCCAATATGCCTCCAAGACGGCCCCAAGAGGGCCCAAAGACGGCCCAGTAGGCCTCCAAGACGCCCAAGAAACCTCCCAAGATGGTCCTGGAGCACCCCAAGAGGGCCCCAAGTCGGCCCAAAGAGGCCCCAAAGACGGCTTCCGACGGCATCAGACGGCCAGGAGCCCACCAAAACGGCCAAAAGAGGATCCCGAGAAGCCCCCGAAAGCCCCCAAGAGGCCTCCAAGAGGGCACCCAAGATGCCTCCGAGAGGCTCCCAGGAAGCTTCCAGGAGGCCCCAAGAGTCTTCCCAGAGGCTCCCAAGATGTCCCCTCCTCCTCCTTCTCCTCCTCCTCCTCCTCCTCCGCCTCCTCCTCCTCCACCTCCTCCGCCTGCTCCTGATCTTCCCCGCCATCCTCCCCCAAGTGTTCCCCGAATGGTTTCCACAACGCCGGGGGAACACATGGCCCGATAGCTTGGCAGAGCTCTTGCCACAACGCTAGGCCACATGGGCGATTGTAGAAGGCAGGAAGCGGCGGTGATTCGCCGCAGGCGTCTTCAATAATCGGCTGCAGATCTGGACGGAGCGGGCATGGTAGATTATCAGCTGTCGTCAGTGGAGAGTCGATGAGGGCATTGTCTGATAGGCAACGCTTGTGTTTGAGCAAACATAGGTGGTCTTGTGTTTGCATTCGGTCCAGGAAGACGATACGACAAAATGGGTATGCATTGGTGATGGTGACTGCGGCTGCTGCTGACGGAAAGCCATGTTCTCCCTCTTTTGTCGCGCCCTGACGTGTACATAGCGCTGTCCATGTTGCAAAATCTCTGAAACAGACGTGCCCTGATTCCCGGAAAAGAACGCATGTGATAGAGCACAGCTCATCTCCTTGGCGCTTGAATCCTGGTGCTGACTCAAATCCTGGTGGGCGGGTATACACTGATGTTGCCTTCGCTCCGCTGGATCAAGCTATGCCAGAAACTTTGCGGCATGGTATAGTTTAATCGTGCTGTCATCCATGGCATACTGAACTGCTCTGCACTTTCCACCCTGATTGCCAGGAGTACCTCTTGATGGAACTGATTAACCCAAACGTTGGTCGAGTCGCTGATGGTGCCGCCGTCGTCGAGCAGCGAGGAACTCCTTTGTCAGCGTCGGTTTCGAATCGTACGGTGCCGAACAATGCTGTCAGCCACTGGTCGTCGTCCGCGCGGTACTTGATGGACGACTGGATCGTGCGGGTCCTGCGAACGCGCATCTCGACGTAGAGGAAGACGGGCAGACAGGAGAGAAGCAAAGGCGATGTGTGTGTGTGTGGCTCTCGTTGGCCAAGTGCGGTGCCGCGCTGAAGCTGATGCGTCCCAGGGGTTGGAGCGGCGTGGCTGCCTGCTGGAAGGGGCTCGGCCGCAGTGCCGACACTGGGCGCCTCCTGCGCAGCGTGCGTTTGCTGGGCGTTGCGGCTGTCGAAGCCGCAGGCAGCCACGCCTCGCAGACCATTGCGGCGGCAAACCCAGCGCCTGTCGCCCTTTCAGCTCGCAGTTTGCTCGCACACGGAGCAGCGAGAGAAGGATAGAGAGAGAGAGAGGGGAAGGAACGAGAGTGAGAAGGGGAGGGGGCGGGTAACGAGAGAGGGAGAGGGAGGGAGGGAGGAGAAGGGGGAGGCAAGGGAGGTAAGATAGGGAGGGCGCAAGCTGGGCGCGCTAGAGCCACATCTGATATCCCAGCCCTCCCTCCAATCCCATACCGTTGACTTGTCTGTATCCGCGGCCGCGTATCAATCAATGCGGACCTGGAACTCAAACAAAACCGGCAGCATTGTGCTGCGCGACGAAGTCGGAACAGAGGAGCCGCGTACATAGGAGGAGGAGGAAGAGGAGGAGGCGGATGAGCAGGAGGATGAGCAGGAGGAAACAGAGGAGCATCAGAAACGAGGAAAGGGAGGACGAACAGCAGCAGCAGCAGCAGCAGGGATTGGAGTGGGAGGAGCGGACGGAGCAGGAGGACCAGGGGAAGGCGGAGGAAGATATAGGAGGGAAGCGACGGCGATGAGAAAGGACTCGGATCCCCCGCGCTGGGGCTATAGCGCAATTTTGAACGACGGGAGCCCTAGAATGAGGCCCATGCTGCAGCGGGAGCACGATTCTGGAAGGAGCGAGAGCGTTCGGCTTGGGAAGCAAGTGCGAAAGGCCAGCTCGCCCACATGTAAAAAACAATGCGCAGAAGGGGCGGACACTTTCAGCACACATTCGTCGGAGAGAAGAGAGTTTCATTCATGTTGTGGAATTAAGGAGGGGGGACAACACCCTGACTCCAGATCCGCCGTGCAGTGGTTGACTTTCAAATTTCAAACTCATTCGGACATGCACCCCAAGCGATGCGAAGAAAAAGGGCGGATATGTCCGCCTCAGAGAATTCAGGCGGACAGCTCTACAAAAATATGGCGGACACAGCGACGGCAAAGCAGAGCGGACATGGGCATCAGAGGAGCTTGACAAGAAGGGCGCGCCTTTCCGCCCTGCTTGCGAAGTCGCCCACAGCACGGCGGATTCAGAGACAGGGCAAAGGTTGGGTGGGGCATGTCCTCCTACAGGCGGATTTTGGACGAAAAAGCAGTCCAAATGTAATCCAACACATTTCTAGAAATGACCAAAAAATCGTCCCCGTGCTAGTTTTGACTATTTTTGAATGCTCCTCCTGTAGAGGGACATGCCCGCCTCGAGGCAGAGGGCGACCGCCTCCTGCCACGTGGACGGGCCGTAGTGGCCCTCCCAGCACGCCCTGCAGTACTCGCGGCCGTCCCCGGGGTCTCGCCGCAGCTCCGGAGCCTCGCCCTCCGCGCGCCTGGGAGGGACCCACACGGTGCCGCCGCCGGCCCCTGCCCTCCCTCCATCTCTCCGAGCAGCGCTCTAGCCGACCCCTATCCCCCCGTGGGCATGGCCTGGGCCACACTGGCCGGTTCACTCCCCTAGATGGCAAGGAGGAGGAGGAGGAGGAGGAGGAGGAGGAGGAGGAGGAGGAGGAAGAGGAGGAGGAGGAGGAGGACGAGGAGGAGGAGGAGGAGGAGAAGGAGGAGGAGGAGCAGGAGGGAGAAGGAGGGACCCTAGATGGGGACATAGTTCGTGTCCTTCGGGTTTCGAGAAATATCGGAGATTGGGGGCTGAGATCGCAGGTGGAACGGCGAGCCCCCCACCGGAAAATCGGCTTCGGCTTCATGTTCGCGTCGTGCGTGCAGACGAGGCGAGGCTGCGTGGGCGCGCGAGAGGAATGACACCGCCGTCGCTAGGGCGAGTCGGATGCAATGGACCACACCTTCGCCCCCAGTGGGCGTGCGGTGGCCCGGGGTGTCCGGCCGCGGTGCCCTGTGGTGTCCCGTTGGTGTCCCGTTGGTGTCCCGTTGGTGTTCCGTCGGTGTTCCGTCGGTGTTCCGTCGACGGTCGGCGGGCGGTGGCCGGGAGTGTCCCGCCTTGGTATCAATAGTGAAGTCGATAGTGAGATCGATAATGAGATCACCAGAGTGGGATGGATAGTGAGATCACAAGTTAAATCGACGGTGAGGTTGATTGTGACAGTGGTTGGGCTCGCGCTGTCGGATGCGTAGGGAGGCGAGGTCCCCTGGGTCGCGCCGATCTCGCGGGGACAGGCGATCTCTCCTGGGGAGAGTACAATGGGGTCGATCGCTGAATCCATTGGTGCTACGACTGACCATGAGGTCGACAGCGGAATCGATCGAGTGAGGTCGAAAGCGGGGACGATCGTGAAATTACATCGCAGCGCAACATCGCCATCCCGCGTCGTCCCTAACTCGAGGGCGCGTCACCAGCATCGTCATCATCACACCCGTCGCGTTTGCCAGCAGTTGGTTATTTCCCCCCCCCCAAACCTCCTTATCCCCCGAAGGGTGGTCGTATAGGTATGTCTCCAACTGGGGGGCTGAGATGGTGGGGGTCTGGATGGGGATGGGAATGGGATGGGATAGGGGTCGATAAAACGATGTTGACTCTTTTCTTTTTCTCTCTCTCTCTCTCTCCTCCCTCTTCCTCCTCTGCTCCTCCCTGCTCCCTCCCTCGCTCCCTCCGCAGCTCT
>CAUYUJ010018208.1:130000-211332 GCA_963575745.1 Prorocentrum cordatum
GCACGGACGGTGATGATAATGGTGGTGATGATGATGGTGATGGTGATGATGATGATGAGGATAACGTTGATGATTGTGATGATAATGATGATGATGGTGGTGGTAGTACTGATGAAGATGCGGGTGATGATGACGATGATGAGGATGATGGTGATGATTACAATGGTGGTGATGACGACGATGACGATGACGATGACGATGACGATGATGATGGTGATGGTGATGGTGATGCTGCTGATGATGATGCTGCTGCTGATGATGATGATGATGAGGATGATGATGAGGATGATGATGATGATGATGATGATGATGATGATGATGATGATGATGATGATGATGATGATGATGATGATGATGATGATGATATCGCCGCTCCCAGGAAACACTTTTGCTTCGTTACTGTTTCCGAGAGCGGAGTGCGACGGGGGAGCGAAGGAGGAGAGGAGGAAAACAAGGCCAAGGGAGAAGCAGTGACGACCCCAAAGCGCAGAAACGACAACGCGAGAGGACAGGAAACAAGAGGGGAGGCGACAGAACGACGAGACAATACCACAAGAGGCAAAACGACACGAGAAGAGCGGGTCCGAGGCCTCACGTCGGAGTCGAAGCCGCCGAACACCCGCCGACGAGGAGGACGAAGGGTGGGAGGGAGGGAGGGAGGGAGGGAGGGAGGGAGGGAGGGAGGAGGAGGAGGAGGAGGAGGAGATTGTGAGAGATTTGACCATTCGTTTTGAGGAGCAATATTTTTGTAGCGTGTAGTGGGTTATGCCGCGTCTGCCTATGAAATTCTCAGGTCCGCAGCTGCAATATTCTATCGAAAGACGTAGGGGAACCGACTTCGTATAAAACCCCATCACCATCAGCAGCAGAAAGCTGTCATGACTAGCCGAAGGCGTGGATTTCTTGTCCTTTCTCCGCTTCTTCGCCGTCGCCCCAACAGGCGCGACAATGTCACTTGCGCCTTAGTTACCGACGTCACGGTGATGGGACCCAAGCAGCGCGAGTGGCTCCGCCAGCCCAGGGATGCACCTCGCGACGGCAGGCCCTCCAGCACCAGCACGCACATGATCACGGCCGAAAGGAAGACCATCCGAAAGACCACCTCAGGCGTTGGGAGCACCAGCTGGCACTTCACCTATGAAGATCCGCACAGCCACGCAGCACTCCACAAACCTCCACTCATCCAGGAAAAACTTCACCAATAATATCCGCACCGCCATGTAGCCCTCCTGGGAACCCTCCTCCAGGAAGATCCGCACCTCCAGGTAGCACCCTACAAACGGCCTCTCCGTCAGGAAACACTTCACGCTGAAGATCCGCACCGCCAGGTAGTACGCCAACGAACGCTGCCCCAGGGCGAGGCTCACCATGAAGATCCGCACCGCCAGGTAGACCGCTGGAGCTACTCCCCCCGCCAGGGCGAGCTGCACCAGGAAGATCCGCACCACCAAATAGCACTCCATGGTGCACTGCGCCCGAAGGAACCACTCCTCCAGGCAGCACTCCGTGAGCCCCCCCGCCCCCAGGAACCGACAAACCCCGAATATCCGCACCACCAGGTAGCACTCCAAGGAGTTCTTCACCAGGAAGGTCTGCACCTCCAAGTAAATCTCCACCAACATTCACATCACGAGGAGATACGGTGCCGAGTATATTAAAACCACCAGGTAACACTCCGGGGCACAGAAGAGAACCCGCACCACCGCGCAGCACTCCAGGGACAAGCTCCTGGAGAAGGACATCCACGTCACCACTGGGCGGCAGCTGGAACCCGGGTGCATCTCGGTTCCAAGCAAACTCGGGAAGACGAGGAACGCCAGGCAAGCGAGGGGCTGGGCCGCCACCAACTTCGCATCGACGAGGCTATTTAGATCCGCCCAAGAACAGCCATACGTCAGCGCCGCCTTCACCCTAAGGGTCGCTACCGCCTAGTCCATGCCACGGGTCAGGCTTGTCAGGCTCATCACGTCACCCATGGCTGTCCCCACCTCCGCCACCAGGGTCAGCCCCTCCAGCTCCGTTATCGTCATCGTCATCCTCAGCAGGAGGACCAGGCAGCTGAGGCACAGGCCGCGAAGATAACCACAGAGGGGCGTCGTGCGATCCACTCTCAGATGAGTGCCAACCAGTTGACGAAGAAGATCTACCAGACCAAGGGTTGCGAGCTAAGCGAACGGCGACACCTGCATGCTCGTGTCGATGGTCAGCTTCACCTTGAAGCGCCCCTGCATGGCCGCGTAGTCCGCAGAGGAGTGAACGATGGCGCCCTGGAGGACCTGCGGCCGAATCCATGCCAGACGCGAAGCGACGACCATGGCACACGCGGGGAGGGGGGGGAGAGCAGGGAGGGAAGCCACGGGGACGGGTAGATGCCCGAGCCAGATTGGCGGTGATGGTGGTGATGGTGGTGGTGGTGATGATGATGATGATGATGATGATGATGATGATGATGATGATGATGGTGCTGGTTCTGACGATCAGATCAAGACCCATATGGGGGCCAAAAGAGTTGCCCATCCAGTGAGAGCCGCTAGGATCGGGCTACACCTGAGCGTAAATTTGCGATTTGCGGCCAAGCACCATCGCGACTCACCGCAAAGCCTAGCTCTGTCGCTGCCGCGGTGCACCCATAAACCGCAAAGCGGCACCTCTGTCGGCACCGCTCCACAGTGCAGAAAACCAACGGGGGAGGACCGTGGGGCTCCACCCTGCACCTGCCAACGGCCTCTCCTCATCTCTACTGGAAAAAGGGGCTCCGCATAACCATGTGCCTGTTGGGTGCCCGCCAGAGTTTCAGAAATCTTCGCGCGCTTCAGGTCCGCATTGCTTGGACTCGCCATCCTACGGACTCGGGGCACTCCACCCTCCACCTGGCAACTCGAAACATCCTGTTCATGATGCAGATGCTGATGCTGCTGATGATGATGAGGATGATGGTGATGAAGCTGATGGTGATGATGATGATGCTGATGGTGATGATGATTGTCGATGGCGGTGATGATGATGCTGATGATGATGCTGATGCTGATGCTGCTGATGGTGTTGCTGATGCTGATGATAGTGATGATGATGATGACGATGACGAGGATCATAAAGGTGATGATGATGACGAAGAAGATGACGATGATACTGCTGATAATGGCGATAGTGATGGTGATGGTGATGGTGATGCTGCTGATGATGATGATGATCGTAATGGTGATAGTGATGGTGATGGTGATGATGCTGTTGATGGTGACGATGCTGTTGCTGATGATGATGATGATGATGATGATGCTGGTGATGATAATGAGGATGATGAGGAGGATACTGATGATGACGATGCTGAGGCTGATGTTGAGTATGATGATACTTATGATGTTGAGTATCTGTATGATGATGCTGATGATGCTGCTGTTGATGATGATGTTGGTGATGATGCTGATGACATGCGAAGAGCAGGGGCAGGGATGAGGACGGGGGGGAGCCTAAAAGAGCAAGAGCAGGAGGAGAAAGAGGAGGAGGAGGAGGACGGGGGATGAGCCTAAAATCGAGGAGGATTGGCCCGGGCTCTCGTCGGCTACACGTCAGAGCGTCCCTGGGCAAAAGTGAGTTCTGCTGCGCGACTTTCGGGGGCCGCCGGGAGGCCAAACCCGAGCGCGCAAGACGCTGCTATCGCATCGCATTCAGCCGTCTGGAGACCCCACTGCACCCGCACCAAGAATCACTCCGGCGAAAAGCCACTCTTACGCATGGCCGACTGGGCTCTCGGGCGCCCCCCATTGGCAGACCCCCCCCCGGGGCAGGTCCGAGCGGATGGGGAGGGACACCCCCCCTTCGGAAGGGATCAGACCCAGGGACCTGACCGTGTAACGGCTCAGGGGCCGCGCGCACCCGTTCGTTCCGGCGGCTCCGCTCTGCTGGTCCGTGGGCTGGTCGTCCTCACCCTCGCCCCTTCCCTCGTCGCTCGCTCGAGGATGGAGGAGGGAGGAAGGAGAGGGAGGGGGGGTTGGAGGAGGGAGGGGTAGGGAGAGGAGAAGTCGCTGGAATTCGCCGACTCCCACGCAGCGGCAGCGAGTTCACAAAGCTAGCAGCCCCAAGCGGCGGGCCCCTGAGGACGGCCGCGCGCCTGACAACGTGCCCGGCGCGAGCAACAGTGACCCGCGACGGGCCCTGTGGGAATAAGCGAAGGAGAAGGGGGAGGGAAGAAGGATGGAGGAGGAGAGGGGAAGGAGGGAAAATATTCAGAGAATCTGGCCAGGACGATGTCGACAAACGGCCAGTCGAGCTACCTTGGGGCACCTGATGCCGCACGGCTTTCCGCTGATCTGAACAACGGATGGGTAAGCCTCTTCCTGCTTCTCCCGGAACAGTGCGTGCACTTAGGTTGCCTTACCACTATTCTTTTTGACCAGGGCTGGCAACTGCAAGCTTCAGAACGGCGCGTGCAGTTGCTGCGGGTTGCGGGCCCAGTCGGCACGCAACAGCAAGACCTCCGCCAAGAAGAATCGCCCGACCGCAGGCGACCGACAGGTGACCTTCAGGACCCCGCACACCGCGTCAAACCGCCTCTCCGACGACCAGGAACAGCCCGTCGAGAAGCGGCACCTCCCTGCGGCCGCGGCCGGCACAGGGCCCGCCCGAGGCGCTCGCCTCGAGGGCGCCGTCCACCTCCCGGAGCCCCCGCAGCGCCTCGGCGGCGGCGAGCGGCGCCCGCTCCGCCTCCTCCGGCGACTCGTCCTGCGGGCGGCACGCGGGCTGCTTCCCGGTGCCTCTGTCTGCGCCGCTCGTCGTCTTGGAGCTCCCGTGCTGGACGCCGCTCTGGCGCCCCGCGCTCCGTCGGCCCGAGCCGCTGCGCTCGAGCGCGCGGTCCTCCTCCTGGAGCCTCCGCAGCGCGCTCTGGCGCTCCGCACTGTGCCGACCAGCGCGGGCCTGCCCGAGCTGGTCCTCGTCCTCCAGCCGCCGCAGCGCCTCGACTGCGGCGAGCCGCGCCTGCTCCACCTCCTCCGGCGACTCGTCCTTCGGTCGGAACACGGGCCGCTTTCTGCGACCTTGATCCGGGCCGCTCTGCATCGTATACCGAATGCGCCACACCGCATTGCATTTGTCCCAGCTTATGTGCTTGACGCCGCTCTGGCGCTCCGCACGGTGCCGGCCCGAGCTGATCCGACCGACCCGGTCCTCCTCCTCCAGCCGCCGCAACGCACCGCCTTTGTCCCAAAGTATGTGCTTGACGCCGCTCTGGCGCTCCGCACGGTGCCGGCCCGAGCTGATCCGACCGACCCGGTCCTCCTCCTCCAGCCGCCGCAACGCCTCGACGGCGGCGAGCCGCGCCCGCTCCACCTCCTCTGGCGAATCGTCATACGGGTGGAACACGGGCTGCTTTCTGCGTCCTTGATCTGGGCCGTTCTGTATCGTGTACTTAATGCGCCACGCCGTCTTGCGGTTGTCCCAGCGTATGTGCTTGACGCCGCTCTGGCGCTCTGTGGGGCTGTAGCTGCCAGCGCGGGCCTGCCCGAGCTGGTCCTCCTCCTCCAGCCGCAGCAACGCCTCGACGGCGGCGAGCCGCGCCTGCTCCACCTCCTCCGGCGAATCGTCCTTCGGTCGGAACACGAGCCGCTTTCCGCGACCTTGATCTGGGCCGTTCTGTATCGTATACTGAATGCGCCACACTGCACTGCATTTGTCCCAATGTATGTGCTTGACGCCGCTCTGGCGCTCCGCACTGTGCCGACCTGAGCGGATCCGCCCGAGCCGGTCCTCGTCCTCCAGCCGCCGCAGCGCCTCGACGGCGGCGAGCCGCGCCTGCTCCACCTGCTCCGGCGACTCGTCCTTCGGGCGGAACCGTGTCTGTTTGATGCAACCTCGATCTGGGCCGTTCTGTATTTGATACTTAATGCGCCACGCCGCACTGCCTTTGTCCCAAAATATGTGCTTGACGCCGATCTGGCGCTCCACGCTACTGGGGTGTCCAGCTGCAGGAGCCGGCGCTTCGCGGCCGGGGCTGGCGGCCGTATCCCGCAGCGGCGCCCCGCGCACCGGGGTGGGCGCCGCGGCCGGCCCGGCGAAGGCCGCTGGGGCCAGATGCCCGCGCCACGTGGCCCCCAGGGCTGCGCAAAGCGTTGCCGCGGCCGCGCCGCGGCGGTCGCGGCGGCGGCAGGTCATGCTGGCCTCTCGGAGCGCAGCGGCTGGCCTGGCATGCGAGCGGTGGCGCGGGCTGGCTGCCCGACCCAGGCCAGAGAAAACGCTCGAGCCTCTGGAGCCAGACTGGCTTGAGCCAAAATGGCTACGGTTACCTTACCACTATTTTTGTTCCCAACCATCCTGTTGTGATGGGTCTTTGTGTTGAAGAAGCAACGCCCTGCGTCTCACTCCTTCCTCACCCCCTCCTCCCTCCGCTCCCTATCATCCGTGCGCCCTCCGCGTGTCTTTGTTTCGGCATACCCTTCACCCGCTTCGTGGCCCCATAGGGAGCTCCCACACCCAGTGACATGTTTCGTGCCTCCCCCCCTAAAGGAGCTCCACCGAAGGCGCCAATGGCAGCGGCCGCAAGCGCTTCCCACACCCAGTAAAATTCATCACCCCCCCCCCCCAATACAGAGCTCCACCGAAGACACCAATGGCAGCGGCCGCATGCGTCCGCGCCACCCAATACAGCGCCTCGTGGTCCCCCAGGGAGCTCCACCGAAGGCCCAAGTGGCCGCGGCCGCATGCGGCCGCGCCACCCAGTACAACGATTCGTGGCCCCAGGGAGAGCTCCAACGACATCCCCAGAGGGGACGTTCGCATGCGTCTCCCCCCACCTAGTACAGCGCTTCGTGGCCCCAGGGAGAGCTCCATGGAACGCTCCAGTGGCCGCGGCCGCATGCGACTCCCCCGACCAGTACAGCGCTTCGCGGCCCCGTAGGGAGCTCCACCGAACGTTCCAGTGGCCACGGCCGCATGCGGCCGCGCCACCCGAAAACAACGTTCCGTGGCTCCATCGGGAGCTCCGCGGCCGCACGCGCCCGCCCCGCCCATTACAGCGTTTCGTGGGCACACAGGGAGCTCCACCGACGACCCCAGCGGCCGCGGCCGCATCCGCCCCCCCAACCATTACAGGACACTCCTCTCGCCTTTCGTGGCCCCACATGGGGCTCCACCGAAAGCGGTGCCCACAACGCGGTACCCATCGGTCGGAAGAAGTAGGTAGAAACATGAAGCAGGAAGGCGTTGGAAGTAGATTGGGCTTCCGCCAGCCCCCTATAGAGGAGAGAAGGAGGAAGCCAGTCGATCCTTGAAGTAGGAGGGCGCCACGAATAGAGCGGGATCTGGGCGTCCAGAAATACCGCGTTTCAGCGACCTGTTATGACACCCACATCTGCAAGTGTGCCCATGGTGGGGACCTTCGCCACAGCGATGCACAGCTGGACCTGCCTGCCGAGTCTTCGCCCCGCTGCTGCCGGCGCCTCGCGGCCGCCCCCCTCGCGCGGTGGACGGCTGCCAGGCCTCCGCCCCGCGGGCGCCTCGTGCGCCGCAGCGCTCGCACCGCAGGGCCTACGGTCGGGAGCTTCTGCTTCGAGTGTCGCGGCGGCTGCCCCAGCGACGTGCCATGCCCCGCGAGCAGACAGCGTGTCGCTCCGCTCCGCGCGGCGGGAAGCGTGGGAGAACTCGGGCCGCTGACGCCTGCAACCCGGAAGCGAGCAGCGTGTCGCTTCAGAGCGTGGTGGGCCAGAGTCAGCGGAGCGACACGCGAACCAAAGTTCCCGACCGTACACCACATAGTTTGCACGGCATCGCTTGCACCACGGAGCTTGCACCACACAGCTTACAGCTTGCGCATCTGGATTGAAATAACTCGCTGCTCGGGTCCACGCTGGCAAAAACTGGGTGGCGGTGAACGTTCCGAAAGCATACCTTTACCGCTACCCACAGCCGTCGCCTAGACGCGACCACTGAAAATTTAGGTGCTGAGCGACTTGGAAATCAAGTGTGGGGGGCGGATAGCTCCAGGGCCTGCCTGGGCTCTTGCCCGGGGGAACTCGCTCACTCCTCCGCCTGCCTCCTCCCCCTCCTCCCCCCAGAGGAGGGGACTGACGTCTAAGACTCGTTGCGAGCCTTCGGGCCATGGTACGTGCGCAGGCAACTCTGCCTCGCCAAGGACACCCCGTTGGCCTCAAACGCGGCACCGCAAACAATCGCAAACAGGTGCCGGCACGCCCTCGTCCTCCTCGTCCTCCTCGTCCTCCTCGTCCTCCTCGTCCTCCTCGTCCTCGTCCTCCTCCTCCTCCTCCTCCTCCTCCTCCTCCTCCTCCTCTGACCTCTTACCTACGTTGGCGGCCACATCCTCTGACAGGGACCGCTGCGACTCATTGGCCACTAAACAGAAACAGTGGGCCTGGGGGGTCTCAGGTCGTCTGGCTGAGGCCATTCCTTGACGCCCACTTGCAACTTCTCCTGTTCCAGGGAATGAATGAGACGCCTGGCGCATTTGGTGAGGGTCTCTAGCTTACACTGCACACCGAGCTTTTGGAAAGAAGTGGTGCCGTACCCACCACAGGCCCGCCACCAAAAGACTCCTTTGAAGCTCCACACGGTATGGTTCCTATGCAAATTGGCGGGATACCCGATGCACGGGCTGGACAACCAGGACTCTATCGCTCCTGGCTCTGGCTTTGCGAAACACGCCGTACACTGCATTCGACTTCGGGTGTCTCGCTTCACCGAGTGGGCCGAATCTACTATCCTCTGCTGAGCCGCCCCCTGCCTCTCCCCAGCCCGAGCCTTGGCCTCTTGCGCGCGGTCTCGCCGCGAGCTCGCGCCGTAGAGAGACGGTTCCTGCTTAGTGACCGCGGGGGCCACCGCCAACATGTGCTCGTGCACCTTTGTCGCTTTCAAGTCGATGGCCGCTATCGCGGCAATCTCCTGGGCCGGAAGCTGGGCCTGACGGGCGCCCTCCACCGCTGCCTGATCTGCAAGACGATTCGCGAACCAATGCTGTGGGGGCACGTGGTTCGCTTCGGCCTCTTCAGCCGGAAGGTGACTCTTGATTTTGTGGGCCACGATGGGCCTATCACCAAGGTCGGCCCAACATCTCTTCCACAACATCTCTTGTTGGTGCTGTTCCGTCCATGTGGGCCAGCTCTTATGCCGTCCACCACAGACTGAGCCTCTATCACCAAAACTAAATCTCCTTCAGTAGCTTTCACCGCCTCTGTGGCAGCTGTCAACTCTGAGGTTGGAACTGTCTGCTTCCAGCACTCCGAAGGCCCTTGCCCGCACCCAAGCAGGTCCCACCCATCCACCACCACAAAGCCACACCCACATCTTCTGAGCCTGGAGTCATCGCGGTACTTGCCACCTGAACCATCAGTGGCAACAATCATTGAGCTGGTGAAACGAATCTTGGCATCTCTTGCCAGGGTCGGGCGCGAGGCGTGGGGCGGCGCCCAGAGCACTGGCACTATGCCCCTGAGCCAAAAACAAAGCCACTCTTCTTGGCCTTCACGGACCTTCTCCAAGAGCTCCAAGCGCAGGCCCTCCAGGCCTTGGTTCCCCGGGCACTCCCAAATCTGACGGAGAAGGGTCCCTTGCGGAGCTCCACGCCGAGGGCACTTTGGTGTGGTCCAGGGTGGCCTGCGCGGCGAGCAGACCCCCGCGGCCTCCTGAAGCTCCTCTGGGAAACTGTCAGGAGGGGAGTCCCAAGGGCCCTGGTCATCCTCCTGGGCTTGCCTGACCAAATCCAAAACATCAGAATCCTCCTCTTCCTCATCCAGACCGCCGACTCTACCGTGCGCCTAGGGCTCCAGGGGGGCCTGATCAGACGCCCGCGCAGCGGCGGCGGCCGTTGCTGGAGGGATTGGAGGGGGCCCGGTAGCTTCTACAAAGCGCCGACTCGCAGGCCAGAGGGCCCCTGCCATAATCATTATGAACAGACCAGCTGTGTCGTATTGCGCTTCTTTTTTCCAGGCTGCCATGCGTTGCCCGTTGACTGTAAGATCAGGGCCGTGCTCGAGACCTTTGCCTGCGAAATGTGCCGCTGCTAGCTCCCAAGCCTGTTGGTCTAGGGCTCCGTACAACACATATTCTGACAGCATATGTGAGTCAGCTTCTTCCAGATCGAACTGCACTCCGTCGGGGTCCTGCCGCAGGGTCGGTGAAAGAGGTTTCCACCCGTGGTCGGGGAGCGCGGCCGCCGTGGCCGACAGGGCCCCCTTGACTTGTGCCCATCGGCTTTTGGCCCCTTCAAAGATGCGAACTGCTGTTTTCCAGGTTGAGAGAAGAGCCTGGCGGTGGGTTGACAGAGGCATTGGAAGAAGTCCGATCCATTCATTGAAAAGACGCAGCCTGCCAAAAACCATCGGACCCTGGTGTGCCGTTGGGAAGGCCATCCGAATAGTCGTAGTCGCGCATCCTCCTTCATCGTGGCCAACCATGCCCGAGATCTGCGCTCGCATCCGTAGCAGCGTGGATGGGGCTACTCATTGTGCCTCAATTCCCCGGCGTGTACTCAAGATTTCGCAGCTCTGGAGGTCTTGACAACTCTACGAACTATGTTACCTCTACTGGTGCTATCGGCCAACCTCTTCTCGGCCGTTGCCACGGGGCGTCTGTGGGAAGCGCCGTCGATCCCAAGGTCTTTTACACATTGGGATCTCCTCAACTGCATACTAGAGCCAAGCCTGCTGTGAATTTCATTTGCCACTCGGTGGATTGCTGACTAGGACACTCTTACTAGAGATCCTAAGGCTTAATTCCTGGCAGTGGTTGGCAAAGGCTCTTCCACCGTTTTTTCGATGGCAATGGACTCCCTGCCTACAGCAAACTGGCTACAGTCATCAACCCAGCTTTGCACTTCTACTGGCCTACTGGTCTGTAGTTCTCGTGTAAATCTGCTAGTATCTGCCGCGGGGTGAGTCAGGGCATGTCGACAATCTGAGAGCAGCCTGCTAGGATCCCAGAAAAGGCCTCCAGTGGCTCCGACATGGCCCCTCCAGCTCGGCACCTCCGGACCCCGAAGTGGAGGCTGAGGCCGAGGAAGAGGCGAGTGAGAGGATGCTGCACTTGCGCACCTACATGCCAGAGCTGCTCTGGGTCTATCGCGCCGTAGGATTTCTCTAGATCCCAGAGCACTTCGCCCCGGGGAAACTGTTGGATGCCCCCTATCTCCAGCTTCGTTTGTCTCAGTATGGCTGCCCTGAGAGAGCCGGAGCCTGCGACGGCTCTGTCCCAAAATTGTATTTTCCAGCAGACCAGCCTGCTACCTGATGACGCCTGACCCGAGCCCATGCTCGGCGCGCACCTTGAGTTAAAGCTATCGGCCTGTCTGCTTGATCCGATTTAAACATCAGCTGCGCAATGTTGACTAACGTCTTGTCTGGCCACCGAAGGGTTTGCTCAGCCAAGTCAAGCAGGAAAGTAAGGTGGACGAACGCTTCTTGCGGGAGTTGTAGCCACCATCTTGGGTTGGATATATCAGCTCCCATGCCTACCTATACGACCACCCTGCGGGTGATAAGGAGGTTGGGGGGTGGTGGAAGGGGCCGAGCAATCGGCAACAGTGGTGATTGTTCTTTCTCCTGGCGATGCCAGTGGAGATTTTTTCTCAGAAGCCTGCTGAGGCTCCTCTCCCTCCCTTTGTCGGGTTGCAAATGCTGCACATGCAACCGATGAGAACTGCTGCGACAGCGACGGCGGCGGCGTCCCGGACCAACTCCAGGGGCCCAGACGCATCAGTTTTTCGATTCGCTTCCAGCCGCGGCGGCGAGCAGGGCCTCCGAGGGCCAGGAAACCTCGACCTAACCTCGGCGCCAACCTCAAAACGGGGCCGGGGCCCCTCCCAGGGGCCCGCGCCGGCGTCCTGTCGGCGTATCCCTTTTTATGTAGACGGCCCAACTCCAGGCCCAGACGCATCAGTTTTTCGATTCGCTTCCAGCCGCGGCGGCGAGCAGGGCCTCCGAGGGCCAGAAAACCATCGCCTAACCTCGGAGCCGACCTCAAAACGGGACCGGGGCCCCTCCCAGGGTCCCGCGCCGGCGTCCTGTCGGCGTATTCCTTTTTATGTAGACAGACCAACTCCAGGGGTCCAGACGCACCAGTTTTTCGATTCGCTTCCAGCCGCGGCTGCGAGCAGGGCCTCCGAGGGCCAGGAAACCTCGACCTAACCTCGGCGCCAACCTCAAAACGGACCCGAGGCCTCTCCCAGGGGCCCGCGCCGGCGTCCTGTCGGCGTATCCCTTTGTATGTACACAGATCGACTCCAGGGGTCCAGACGCACCAATTCAGACGCACCATTTTTTCGACTCGCTTCCAGCCGCGGCGGCGAGCAGGTCCTCCGAGGGCCAGGAAACCTCGACCTAACCTCGGCGCCAACCTCAAAACGGGACCGAGACCTCTCCCAGGGGCCCGCGCCGGCGTCCTGTCGGCGTATCCCTTTTTATGTAGACGGCCCACCTCCAGGGGCCGAGACGCACCAGTTTTTCGATTCGCTTCCAGCCGCGGCGGCGAGCAGGGCCTCCGAAGGCCAGGAAACCTCGACCTAACCTCGGCGCCAACCTTAAAACGGGACCGGGACCTCTCCCAGGAGCCCGCGCCGGCGTCCACTCGGCGTATCTTTTTTTTTATGTAGACGGCCCAACTCCACGGGCCCAGACGCACCATTTTTTCTACTCGCTTCCAGCCGCGGCGGCGAGTAGGGCCTCCGAGGTCCAGGAAACCTCCGCCTAACCTCGGCGCCAACCTCAAAACGGAACCAGGGCCACTCCCGGAGTCCCGCGCCGGCGTCCTGTCGGCGTATTCCTTTTTATGTAGACAGACCAACTCCAGGGGTCGCTGGCGAAGCCTACGCGCAGCCTACGCACAGCCTGGCAAGCGCTGGCAAAGCCTGGCGCAGCCTACGCGAAATCAAAAACTATATCCTTCATGATGCAGGAGCCTGCAAGCGCTGGCAAAGCCTGGCGCAGCCAGTGCCCCCCTTCCATTCACGTCTTGCTCGGCGGCGTGGCCTTGTACGCACTGGATGCGATCCAAATGGCCTCGCTCTCCTCCGCGTTGTAAGTGTACCATGTCGGCGTGGCCGTGGATATCGTGGGGTTCGCCTGGGTCACCACGCGGCGCTGGACTCGCTCGACGCCCCACCCCCAATTCTCCGGAGGCGCGTGCGCGAACGCGCGATGGGGCGCCATCGCGCGAAGCGGCGTGGGCTCGCCATCCGGCCCGAACACCGCGGGGTACAAGCACAGGGCGCGAAGGGCAACACTGGGAAAGCCCAGCGTCTCATCGGCGCCCTGTTTCCTCTCAGCACACTCCTTGCACGTGTAGTGGCCCCGACCCGCGGTGCCCCGCAAAAGCCTTGACATCGACGCGACGTTCATGCACGCTGCTCCCGTGCTGGCGTCGACGATCTGCGTGCACTTATACAGGGGGCGCGCGATGACACCCGCCAGCTGGTTGTCGACGCTGGCCGCTTGGTCGTTGAGATCGCTTCCCAGAGCGGTGCCGAAAAGCATGTCGAGGAAGCTGGCGTCCCAGTAGAGGAAAGACGGTCTGGTGAACTTGGACAACAAGCCATCCCCTGGCAAGGCCTGGGGGAACACGTGATCCAGCCACGGCGGGCGCATGTCCCGAAGCAACACCAACGTCACGCACTTCACAGCCTCGTCCAGCAACTCTTGCTTGGTCTTGGAGCTGACGTACGCTGTGGACAAGCCCACCGCCTCTATGTAGTCCTCCACGAGCACCTCGCGGTTGGTCGCCGGGTGCGAGTAATCTGCGCGGATGCGGGGCGCCTGGAGGTCGGACCCTGTGAAACCGAAAGCAGCTGCCGACCCGGCTGGCCGAGATGCGCTGGCAAAGCCTGGCGCACTGCTCGCCTTGGTGGAACTGTTCTTGTCCCTCTTCAACGCGACCAGCCGGAGCGTCCTGTAGAAGGCGTAGATGGCCTTGGCCGTGTGCGTCCGGCCCAAGTCCCAGAAAAGCTCCCCCAGCGTCGTGACGGGGCTCTGCCGACACCACTCGTGCGTCTCGACCGCCTCGCACGGAACGCATACCCTGCTCCACTGGTGGGCCCAGGCGGGCATGTAGACCTGTGGGTTGATGTCCTCGCCCTCGTTCACGGCGGCGGCTTCGCGCTGGGCCTGTGCGTCGACGGCTTTGGCGAAGAGCTCGGGCCCGCACCGGCCGTGCTCGCACCGCCCCTCCGGGCGTCGTCCCACGGTTTAACCACCTTGCACGCACCAGAATTGTGGATTCTCGAATTGCGCGGCACTGGCAATGCCTGGTGCGACCTTGCGAAGGCACCACTGCGTTCTGCACCCGTCCAGCTCCACCACCTCGCCAGAGTGGTGATTGACCAAACCCACCAGCGCTTTCGATGGTCCGTCGTCGTCCCCCAGCTGGTTCGGCGAAAACTTCTGGGCTGCCTTATCCGGGAGCTCCTTGAACAACGTCTGGTAATGCTCCCGCAGCGCGAGCATGCGCAAGCGGCCCTCCCGTGCCTGCGTGTTTGGAGGTGGCCGCGACAGATCCTTGACGCAGAGAGACCTCTTAGACGCCGCATTCAAAAACTCGTTCGGAGTCATGGGCACCGCGCCAGCACTGACCAGCTTGACGTACACCAGTTCGCGGCCCAAGAACATGTCCCGCGTGTCCAGGCCACGGGCACATGTCCTCCGACGCTCCTCGTGCTTTTCCCAGGCCTCGCGGCGCATCCTGTCGATGTTGTCCTGCACCTCGAGATCGTCGGGCTCATCGATGACTCGGTGCCGCACGCGCTCCACACCGCGACTCTTCATAGCACGAACATCGTCCAGGGCGGCGTTGCTGGCCATCGGCTGACCCTGCACAAGCTTCAAAAAATCCGGGATGGGAAGAACTTCGGGGCCGAGTGCAGCGCGGACCTCCCTGGACTCACGGGCGGCGGCCGGGTCCCCATCGGGCTTCTCGGCCAACTCCTCGCACAGGTCAGCCGAGATGTCGAACTGGTGCACGTCCGCCGTATCCTCTGTCCAATCGGCTTCGGGGTCGAACCCTGGCGGCGTCTTCTCCGCATCCGCCTTGTCCTCGTTCTTCTGCCCCTGGGTCGCCGGGCTGGCAAAGCCTGGCCCCGACCCCTGGGCTTCGCCTGCCACCGCTTGCTCCCCGCCCGCTGGCCTCCTTGCCGCCTCCAACTCGGTCCGCATGCGCACGCGCGCATCCTCCGCGATCTCCACGAAGCGGTTGAACTCCGCACCTAGCGTCTCGTACTCGGTGCCGTCCAAATCGCGCCCCTCAGGCAAGACGTCCGAGATGCGCTCGATCCCCTTGAGCAGAAGGTCCTGGGCCTTGACCAACGATGCAATGTTCCCGTCCCGCTCGAACGCTCTCAGCTCCGTGACCCCAGCCTCGCAGTAGTTGAGGCCCTCCGGGCAGGAGGCCTGGCGCGCCCCTCCGCTCACCTGCGCCGCAGGGGCGATCGCGGCACCCCCGGGCGCCGCTTTACTCTTCTTGGCAGGAGGCCCGGTCGCGCCGCCCTGATTCATTGAAGCTTCCACCCCCGCAGAACTGGCAAAGCCTGGCTCAAGCGGGACCCCGCGGCCACCCTGACTCATTGAGGCCGACTCGGTGGGGCAGGGTTCCACTCGCGCCGCAGAGGCGGTCGCCTGGCCCCCGGGCATCGCGGGGGCGTTCTGGAAAGGATACGGGAACGTTGGCTTGCGACTCGGTGCCTGCGTCGGAGAGCTGGCAAGGCCTGGCGCTGTTGGAAGGCCTGGCGCCTGCGTCGGAGAGCTGGAAGACCCCGCAGGACTGGCAAAGCCTGGCTCAAGCGGGATCCCCTCCAGGCCCTCTGGGAGCACGTCGTCTTCCCAGGTACCGTGTCTCGTCAGGCAGCTCTTGCAGTAGTCGCGGGCATGCTGTGGAAGGAGCTCCCGGCCCTTGACGACGTGCAAGGGCACGCGCCACGCCGCCGCGCGATGCCGTTTGGGGGGGTCCTTGAACATCGCTGTCACAGTGTAAGGGCGCCCCTCCATGTGCTTCATGTGGTTGTTCCGCGTGATCTCGAACTCCAGAGCTACATGGGGCTCGCGGTGCAGGTGGACTTCCAGGTTCTGCTCGAAGACGTGGTCGCCTCGATTGCCCTGCGAGGTCTTGGAGCTCTTGTCCACGACCTGAGGGTCACCCTCGTAAGCATTCCCGGGGAACCCCATATGGCCTCCACTATGGTTCAAGATAACCGGAGATGGCTCAAGATGGCTCGTCCCAAGGAGGCCCCCGAAGACCCCCGAAATCCCAAATGGCCAACCCAAACGCCGAGTGGCCACAAACATCTTTGGAAGCACAGAGACCTTCAGCACGCCTGGTGCTGCCAGCAAGTTCGTCTTGAACTCCTCCCGAGTCAGCAGGCGCTGAGGATGGAGTTCCACCATGCCCGAAAAGGAAGTGCCCTTGTACTCGTATCGTTGCGCGAGTCTGCGCGAGCCCGCGTAGGGTGCCTCTGTCCCTGGGGCTGGCACAGCCTGGCCCTGGGACACACGCAGCGCATGTCTGAGCATGCGGGCGGCGGCGGCCATGGCCGCGGGACCGGCCAAAGGTCCGCGGGAACTCTCCGAACACAAAACCGTGATGGGCTGCGGTCTGACGGCGTCAACGCCGGCACGGCATACAGCACGGCATGATGATACAACAAGGCCCCGGGAACGATTCAGGAGTTCCCAAGGGAACCTGCAGGGACGTACCGACGCCGACTCCAACAGCCACGGCGAACGACGACTCCAGGGGCCCGCGCCGGCATCCTGTCGGCGTATCCCTTTTTATGTCGACGGCACAACTCCAGGGGCCGAGACGCACCAGTTTTTCGATTCGCTCCCAGCCGCGGCGGCGAGCAGGGCCTCCGAGGGCCAGGAAACCTCGACCGAACCTCGGCGCCAACCTCATAACGGAACCGGAACCCCTCCCAGGGGCCCGCGCCGGCGTCCTGTCGGCGTATCCCTTTTTATGTAGACGGCCGAACTCCACGGGCCCAGACGCCCCAGTTTTTCGATTCGCTTCCAGCCGCGGCGGCGAGCAGGGCCTCCGAGGGCCAGGAAACCTCGACCGAACCTCGGCGCCAACCTCAAAACGGACCCGAGGCCTCTCCCAGGGGCCCGCGCCGGCGTCCTGTCGGCGTATCCCTTTGTATGTACACAGATCGACTCCAGGGGTCCAGACGCACCAATTCAGACGCACCAATTTTTCGACTCGCTTCCAGCCGCGGCGGCGAGCAGGTCCTCCGAGGGCCAGGAAACCTCGACCGAACCTCGGCGCCAACCTCAAAACGGGACCGAGACCTCTCCCAGGGGCCCGCGCCGGCGTCCTGTCGGCGTATCCCTTTTTATGTAGACGGCCCACCTCCAGGGGCCGAGACGTACCAGTTTTTCGATTCGCTCCCAGCCGCGGCGGCGAGCAGGGCCTCCGAGGGCCAAGAAACCTCGACCGAACCTCGGCGCCAAACTCAAAACGGAACCGGAACCCCTCCCAGGGGCCCGCGCCGGCGTCCTGTCGGCGTATCCCTTTTTATGTAGACGGCCGAACTCCACGGGCCCAGACGCCCCAGTTTTTCGATTCGCTTCCAGCCGCGGCGGCGAGCCCGCGCGGCCGCCCAAAGGAACGGGGCGCGCTCGGAGAGAGCGGCTGGCAAAGCCTAGCCTGTGCTGGTGGGTGCACGGGGCCTCGCCCGCACGCACGGCACGCACGAACGCGAAACCGAAATCGATTTCCCGGTAGGGGGGCTCTCCGTTCCACTTCGATCTCACCCCCCAACCTCCGATCACAATCGATCTCACAATCGACGTCGTCATCATCATCATCATCATCATCATCGCCATCATCATCATCATCATCATCATCACCATCATCATCATCACCATCATCATCATAATCATCATCAACATCATCATCGCGACACCGACGGGACACCGACGGGACACCACCGGGACACCGGCGGGACACCGCGCGGCCCCGCGCCCCGGTGGAGAATAATTTGGCGCGGCCGCGCCTCAGCCACAGAGGACACCACCGGGACACCGGCGGGACACCGCGCGGCCCCGCGCCCTGGTGGAGAATCATTTGGTCCGGCCGCGCCTCAGCCACAGGAGACTTTCCTCTCGCCCGCCCACGCAGCTTCGCCTCTCCCGCGCGCACGGCACGCACGAACACGAAACCGAAATCGATTTTCCGGTAGGGGGGCTCTCCGTTCCACTTCGATCTCACCCCCCAACCTCCGATGACTGGTTTGAAACATTTCAAACTTGCTTGCGCTTCTTCAACTGTTATGGGGTCTAGGGTGAGGTCGTGGGCTTCGGCAGCTCGCTTGAAATCCTGCCGCCGCCCCTGGCCCTGAGGGCGCCCCGCGCCTCGTCCCCAGAAACCCATCCAGAAACCCGCTTTCTTCTTGATTGCTGCTATGGGCTCTACAATGGCGGCCCCTGAGGAATCATGCTCGACAGAAGTGGTCTTCTCTGAGGCCCCCACGCTCTTGGCGCGTCCATGGACAGCGCCTGCCCCTCGCTAGTGGGAAGCTTGAACCCACTCCATGGAACTTTTGGAGATGGCTCGGATATAGTGGCCTTCGCTCGCTGCAATGAGCCCGTCGGCCGACTTGGCCTTCCGACGCAGCTGCTCCTCGCCGAGGCCCCCCATGGGGCGCGCCCGAATCGCCCTGGGTCCCCAGGAAGGTTTTGTCAGCGCCACTCCTTAGTGTTTGAGGTTGGCCCCCCAGGCCCCCCTTCGCTTGAGTGGCCTCCGCCACCGCCAGGCTAGCCCCGCCATCCCGTCCCTTTATCTTCAATCCTATTAAATTGCGAGGTCTAGCGCCTAAGCTGCTCCACTGTGCTTAAAGGGTTGTTTCCGCTAGCCACCCATGCGGCTTTGCCTGCTGGACTGGGGCTAATCTTGTGGCTGGGTATTCTCCTCGCAAAAACTGCAGATCGGGGGCATGGGCGCCCTGTCTACCAAGGAGCAAGCTGGGGGCCGCCATCGCGAACTCCATAAAGATGTGATCCACACCCCCGACCTTGCGCTGCTGCAGCGTGTCCTGCTGCATGTCCTTCTCGACTATGTGCTGGGCCGCCGCTATGCGATGCTGCCGCGGCCTATCTGGTCCAGCTGCGAGTTGGCATTCCATCGGCTGATCCATGATGCGCTTCATGATCTTCTGACCTGCGCACTTGGCCGCGCTCTTTATGCCCGCGCGCGGCGACGCCCAAGGTCACTGCAAGTTCCACTCTAGCTTCACCATGTGCTGACTGCTGCTCGCGAAGAGGCAGTAGTCGATCAGACGGTTACCTCCTGGGTGAGCTTCCCGCGGCGCCATCAAGCTGCCGTCGAGGCACGTGGCGATCTGCATCTGGTCCACCTCGTGCGTCTCCCTGTTCCAATCTGCCATCACTATATATGGTAAGTCGCGCACTTTGAGATAAGCTGCAACTGCTGAGAGTACTCCCTCCTTGGGGCCAGCCAAACCTACACCAGTTGTCGGGTACATGACCACGAAGATGACGTCACCGATATCATACATCCTGAGGGTCATGGCAGTCCACCGGTCTACAGCCGTCTTCTTGTAAAGGGGGTTCGCACTTGAAGCCATGCCCCACCATGTCCTCGGCTGCCTCGTCCCGAAGTCGGAACTGCCCCCACTGACTTTGTTGCCCAACCACATCGCGAACTTTTCTCTTTGACCGCACTGAGCCGTGCCTTCATCAAATGGCGCTCTGCTCTGCCGACAACTGAGGTTTTGGCCAGGGCTGTGTTCTGGTGGCGCAAGCATGGCATGCTCTTGTCGTTCCAGGACGTGACATTGGCGAAATAGAAAGTGAGTTCTTTTTCTTTCCTAGGCTCTGCGTGTTCTTATCTCGCTGTCGCTCTGGTCGATGGTCTGCAGCACTCGAACGTGCTCTCTGCTCCCGTGGGAGTGAGTGTAGCAACCAGTTGTGCCCTCTGCTCTCCATGGGAGAGTGAGCCTGGCCGCGGTACTCGAACGTGCTCTCTGCTGCCAAAGGAGTGAGCGCAGCATCCAGATGTGCCCTCTGCCCCCACGAAAGGGAGCGAGCCTGGCCGAGGTACTCGAACGTGCTCTCTGTTCCTGACGGAGTGAGTGTAGCAACCAGATGTGTCGCCTGCCCCCTCGGAAGGGAGTGAGCCTGGTCGTGGTGCTCGAACGTGCTCCCTTCTCCTGGCGGAGTGAGTGTAGCAGCCAGATGTGCCATCTGCCCCCTGTGTGAGTGAGGCTGGCCGCGGTACTCGAAGCCGTCGATGTTACCCCATGCGTCGTTCGGCGCTTGGTCGCCAGCTCCTGGAACAACGCGACCATGGCTTCTTGACGGGACTGTTCAGTGTCATCGGAGGTCCATTTTTCCATGAGCTCTCGGACGCGCGTGGCCGACTAAGCAGAGCCTGGCTCCCCTGCTTCGTCCATGGGGGCGTCGCTGTCTGCTGGCTTCGATCCACCTCCTGCTGCCGACGCATGGGCTCCTGCTGCCCCAGCGCCAGCAGCAGCAGCGCCACCGCCACCGCCAGGGGGCTCCACCTTCGGCTTGAGCCCCGAGAGCTGGGTGAACGCCTCTTGGGCCAGCTTGGCCTCCTCGGGCAGCTCCCCTTCTGCTGCGTCAAGTACCTTACCGAGGAGGGTGGCGAGCTTGTCGATGTCTGCCCAGACTTCAGAAGCTACTCCTTGCGCTCCAGGAGGTCCTGTGGCGCCCAACTTGTGGGTGGCGGCGCGCCTGGCTTCCTCGAGCTCGTTCTTGGCTTGAGCCAGAAGGTCTTCGGTCTCGAGAACTGTTGCTGCTGCCACTGCCGCTGCCTCACGAGCTGTCTGTGCTCGCTGCTTTGCCTGGAAAACTTTAAACTGGGCCGCTCGAACTGGCCGGGGTACATCCTTGTATTGGGACGGGTCTTGCATTCCCGCTGCTCGCAACCGACGACGGTATGCAACGTTGTCTCTCTGGCTGTGGGTGAGGGTCGAGCTGCCGATCTGCCACTTGCCATCGGGCATATCCACCCAGAACTCCATCTGCTGTTCTGTGAGTGGGGGACTCTGTCCTCCACCCTTTCCTCCACCTTTCTGCCCCTGCTTGTCTTACCGCTTACCTCCACCACCTGGTCCTGGTCCACGAGCGAGGAACTCTCGGTTGGCCCACGGCGGGGACGCGGAGTCGAAGTGGGGTTTGCGACGACGACCTCCAACGAGCGACCACTCCCCCTGCGGCGGCGGCGGGTCGGCGTAGGTCGGTCCTCTTCCATCGGGTCGATAGGCTCCGCAGCTAAAGCACTTGGCTTTGTTGCCACGGTTCCACACATTACACGCTCTGCAGCCCCAGCCCACCATCGCGCGCGCCGAGGGAACAGAGAAAGCTGGTTTGAGGGAGGAATGATTGCGGTGAGGTCGCGAACCTCAGGCCACTAGGTCTCGTGGGGAAAGCTTAAACCCAACAGACCTCAATCTTGAGCCAAAATGGCTACGGTCCTGCTCCTCCTCCTCCTCCTCGTCCTCCTCCTCCTCCTCCTCCTCCTCCTCCTCATCCCTCCCTCCTTCCCTCCCTCCTTCCCTCCCTCTCGCCCTTCGTCCCCCATCCCACCTCCTTCCCCCCTCCTTATCACATCATCCTCTCTGTCTTCCATTTCTTCCTCCTCCTCCTCCTCCTCCTCCTCCTCCTCCTCCTCCCCCTCCCCCTCGACCTCCTCGTCTTCCCCCCTCCTCCCTCCTTCACTCCCTCCCTCTCTTCCGCTTCGCCCCCGCCCCCATTCCCCATCCCCCTCCATCCCCTTCCCTTATAAATATCCCAATATCCCCTCCCCGTCGCACCGCGAGGTGCGTCGGTAGGGCGTGCAGGGCGTTTCGCCGGACACTTCCTCACCATGTATGCTCCTGAAGCTGAAAAGTTGCTGGAGCTTCGCGGACGGAGGGCGAGTGGTTTTCAAACTATGGTGTCCGCCTCGGCGCCGCGCGCAGTCGGCTTTAAAGTCTTGCAGGGGCTTTGCGGCTGGAGGGCGGGTGGTTGCCTCTCGCCTCAGCGCCGCGCGCCTTCGTCCTAACAGTATGCATGAGCCTCACGGATTGCTGGCCATCGCTCGGACGTCCATTTCCTGTGTTTGTTTCGCTTTCGTGCGTGGTTTTTTCGCGAAATGATCAAGGATGCTCCTCGATGGACCTCGCCGAAGGAAAAATGCACACGTCCGAGCGATGCCAGGATGGAGGGCGGGTGTTTTGTATGTTTAATGTGGTTCTCGCCTGAGCGCCACGCACCTTCGTCTCAACAGTTTGCAGGAGCTTCACGGATGGAGGGCGGCTAACTTTTCAAAATGTGGCCCTCGCCCTGGCGAAGAACAGTCTCGTCTTCAAAGTGAAACATGACTTCAGATATTCGTACGACCGACGTCCCAGGAACAGTGTTCCAGCACATTTTGGGATTGTCGCAGCGGAGTTAACAGTCACGTTGATTCGCGGTGTTGAAGTCCCTGTAACGGCGTTCTGGAAGGACTCAGGATCGTCAGGTCGCAGCAGTCACGTTGACTCGCGGCGTTGACATCCCAGGAATTGTCTTATGGCACGATCGAAGGTTCTCAGATGGTTGTCTTCCAACGAGGCACTTCCTGCAGTGAAAACGGATAACTGTAGGGATCCATGAAGAGGGAACTTGGAGGGAGGGCTTATTGCAACATCGTGGATGCGTTGGGTCTACACTGGGCCTCCCCCTCCCCCTCGTTGTTCTCCTCCTCTCGTCTTCCCAACCCCATCTCGTGGCCGATACGGGACATCAACGTGTAAGATCTGGCCATCCCGCCATCCCTCAGCTTTGTCCTACCCGCCAGCTCCCTCCCACGCTACACCGCCTCGACCGCGGCTTCGACACCCAGGACGGCCCTGGCCCAGGTTGCTTCTACCGATCCCTCCTCGGGGCATCCTCCAGTCAGCGCCACGTGCTTGTACGACTCCTCAGATTATACTTCCAGCGTGATTACCTCCTCCCTACCCCGCTGACTCCATATCCGCCTTACGTTAGTGAGTTTTCCTAATGAGAATACTTTGCAAACTGTGTTGGACATGCACCCTAAACGGTGCGAACGAACATACCAACAACTTCCACCTCAAATAGATAGGATGGATATATCCGCGCAAGCATGGCGCAGGCAACGACAGCAAAGTAGGCCAGACATCGGCATCAAAGGATTCTGAAAAGTTGGGCAGCAACTTCCGCCCTACTTGCGAAATCGCCGAAAGCACGGCGGATTCAGAGTCAGGCCCTCTTGCGGCCGATGGATAAAATCATTTACAGTCGGACCGCTGAAAGAAGGAACGCCAAATAAAGAACGAAGCCCCTTCTTTGACCCCAAACCCGTCCGCGTGGACGAAGAACGCTAGAGAAACAACCATGGGAGGACCTACTAAATCTAAGGAACGCCGAGCCCCTTCCCAACCCGAACGGTTCCTTATTTCAGCGTCTTGGCTGTACTTTTGATGCTGACTTTTTTCCTTCCATACCAACAGCCTGAATGCCACTTCACTACAGTGCGAATTCACCCCACCAGCCCTCTGGGCGCAGGTGGTTTAGGGAGTCTCCTCTTCCACCCCTCCCTCGGGGAGGGGTTTATCACTGTTCCCTATTAGTAAGCACCCCATCCCCCATGCGACTCCGGGCCCCCCCCCCCGCACACCATCCCTTTTAAAAAACCATACAAAACACACAATCTGCCTCCAAAGTCGGAGCATGCGCCGCCAACCCGATGCGACCTCCCTCCCACCATCCCTCTCAAAAAACACTTCAAGTACACTTGGCGGCGGCGGCAGCTGCGGCGGCTGCGGCGGCGGCGGCGGCGGTGGCGGCGGCGGCGGGGGCGGCGGCGGCGGCGACTGCGGCGGCGGCGGCGGCGGTGGCGGTGGAGGCAGCGGCTGCGGCGGCGGCGGCGCGGCGGCAGCGGCGGCGGGCAGCGGCGGCGGCGGCGGCGGCGGAGGCAGCAGCGGGCGGCGGCGGCAGATTGGCCCCCAGTAGCTGCCCATCCAAAGGCGACTGCTGAATATGCTGCGGCTCGAGCCAGGCTCGGGTGCTACGTATGTGTTGGGAGGGCGGGTGGGAGTGAGCGAGACGGCTTGCGGGAGGGGAGGTAATCTTGATCACTATTCCCTATTAATGTACACCCCCTCCCGCAAGCGACTGGGAGCCAACCCGAGGCCATGCGGCCCCCCCCCACCATCCCTTGTGAAAAACAATACAAAATACACTCTGCCTCCACGTTCGGAGCATGCGCAGCGAACCCGATGCGGCCTCCCTCCACCATCCCTGTCAACAAAAATTATCCCGGCGAAGCAACCTAACAGCGATGTGTAGAAGCACATATGAAAGCATTCCCCTTAAGATTCAGATGAAAATCCAGTTGTAGAATTCTGCTGTTCTCGCAGTCGTAGTCGCATTCGCGATGACAGTCGCAGCGGCAACGGCAGTCGCAGTCACAGCCTCAGCCTCAGCCTGCCTCAGCCTCAGCCTCAGCCTGCCTCAGCCTCAGCCTGCCTCAGCCTCAGCCTCAGCCTGCTTCAGCCTCAGCCTCAGTCTGCCTTCAGCCTCGGCCTCAGCCTCAGCCTGCCTCAGCCTCAGCCTGCATCAGCCTCAGCCTCAGCCTCAGCCTGCCTCAGCATCAGCCTGCTTCAGCCTCAGCCTCAGCCTGCCTCAGCCTCAGCCTCAGTCTGCTTCAGCCTCAGCCTCAGTCTGCCTTCAGCCTCGGCCTCAGCCTCAGCCTGCCTCAGCCTCAGCCTGCCTCGGCCGCAGCATCAGCCTGCCTCAGCATTCAAAATGTGGCCCAGGAGTGGAATTCTGGGAAATAGAAGAACACGAAGTGGCCTACAGTTGGCTCCGGGCATTCAAAATGTGGCCCGGAATGGAGTTCTGGGAACTTGAAGAGCACGAAGTGGCCTACAGTTGGCTCCGGGCATCCAAAATGTGGCCCGGGAATGGAGTTCTGGGAAATCGAAGAGCACGAAGTGGCCTACAGTTGGCTCCGGGCATCCAAAATGTGGCCCGGGAATGGAGTTCTGGGAAGTCGAAGAGCACGAAGTGGCCTACAGTTGGCTCCGGGCATTCAGAATGTGGCCCGGGAATGGAGTTCTGGGAGGTCGAAGAGCACGAAGTGTGTGACTGTTGGCTTAAAACGACTTCTGCGGCACCCTGTCCGGCACCCGCCCAGACCCCCCTGTGGAGTCATCTGCTGCTCTCTTTTGACACCACTAGAAACCTATCAGAACAAGCTGTTAGGTAAAAACAGAATACACTTGGCGGCGGCGGCGGCTGCGGCGGCTGCGGCGGGGGCAGCGGCTGCGGCGGCTGCGGCGGTGGCGGCGGCGGTGGCGGCGGCGGCGGGGGCGGCGGCTGCGGCGGCGGCGGTGGCGGCGGCGGCAGCAGCGGTGGCGGCAGCGGCTGCGGCGGCAGCGGCTGCGGCGGCTGCGATTCGGCAGCGGGGCGGGGGCGCGGGCGGGGGCGGCGGCGGCGGGCGGCGCGGTGGCGGCAGCGGACAGCGGCGGCGGCGGCGGCGGCGCTGCGGCGGCGGCGGCGGGCGGCGGCAGCGGCGGACGCGGAGGCGGCGGCGGATTCGCCCCCAGTAGCTGCCCATCCAAAGACGACTGCTGAATATGCTGCGGCTCGGGTCAGGCTCGGGTGCTACGTATGTGTTGGGAGGGCGGATGGGATGGGAGTGAGCGAGACGGCTTGCGGGCGGGGAGGGAGTCTTGACCTGTCCCCCTACCCCCTCCCCTGGACCTGGACGGGGCCGGTCGCCGGTAGTTAGAGCGCCCAAAACGGCCTCGGCGAGGAAGCCAAAATCATTGGTTTCACAAGGGTTTTGGTCCCATTTCGGCCTCTTGGGGGGGCAGCGCTACTTGCCACCCCCCACTTCTTTGATCGATCTCCTCCAAGATGGCCCCAAAAGGCACCCAGGAGGCCCCAAGAGGCCCCCAGGAGGCCCCCAGGAGGCCCCCAAGAGGACCCCAAGCGGCCCCAAGAGGCCCCCCCCGAGGCACCCAAGACGCCCAAGAGCCCCCCAGGACCGCCAAGAGACCCCCAAGACGTCCCAAGAGGCCACCAAGAAGCACCCAAGAGATATCCCAAGAGGCTCCGAGAGGCATCCAAGAGACCTCTGTGGCCCTTTTGCTTGCCCTCCTCTTGTTTTTCCTTCCTACTCCTCCTCCTCCTCCTCCTCCTCCTCCTCCTCCTCCTCCTCCTCCTCCTATTCATCCTCCTTCTCCCCACTCCATCATCCATCCATCCAGCCTCCTCCTTCTCCTCCTTCCTCCTTCGCACGGTTCGGCCGTCCCCCTCTTTGCTCCCGCACTTCTCTGATCACCTCAACTCGCCTGGACATCGTTTCTGGATGGACTGGTTGGGATACGCGAAGCGTCTAGAGTTTGCTGTGTTGCATCGCACGGCACGCGCACTCCATATGCGCGATCTCTTCAGCCAAAACTGCTTTGACATCTTTAACGCCGGACCGGGCGCAAGACTGAGCTCACAACCTTAACGCCGGTTGCGACGCACCGGCCCCGTGACGTTTTTGGTGCCGACTTCTGTGAGCACCCACCGCGCCCCCAATGTATGAAGGGGCCCTGGGACACACAAACATACAGACACAAGTAACAGGATTCCCCATACTTTCCGATCTTTTCTGGGTTTTTGTCCTCCACCCCACTTCCCATATTTTTCCATATTTTCGGGGGAGTCCACGATTCATTGTGTCTGTGTATTTTTCTCCCTCCTGGATTGACTCGGGGGACAGGCGCGCGGGCTCACGAGGTGCCAGGGGCGACCAGGCCAGGGCTCTCAGGAGAGGGCTGCCCTCTGACCGCACGGGGCGCGCCTGGGGAGATCGGCCCAGGAGCCTTCCCGAAGGATGCGCTCCCCCACGAGGATCTTTAGCCGAACTCTATACACCGACGCCTTTGTCTGGCCTCGCACCGAATCTCGCCGATGAAAGCGGATCCTGGTCGATACGGGATCCTGGTGTATACATTCTTCGTTGTTTCCCCCCCCAAAAAAAAACGAAGAAACAAGTATACACCACACCACCCCGACGTCGTCCCCGACCCTCAAAAAAGTCCTGGGATTGAAAAACCGCCCGCCACTGGTGATGTAGATGCTCCAGTTTCCGACATCTGTGGGGCACGCCACGAAAATACCTACACGGACACCCTCCGACGAACGTCGCATATACCTCCAGGGAGGGTGCCAGTGCATAACACCGCTGGCTCCCAGTGGCGATTGGTACACCGCCGCCTTTCGCTGAGGCCCGGGAAGAATCCATCGAGGGGAACCTGTGTATATATGTTTGGTCACCCCCCCCCATCACCCCCAAAGCCAACAAAACCACAAAACGAACCAAAACCAGAACCACAACCAAAACCAACGCCGGCACAACCGAAACCAGAACCAGAACCAGAACTAAAAGAACCAAAACCATAACCAGAAACATAACCGTAACCAATGGTCGTTTGCTCCTCCTCTTCCCTCTCCTCCCTCTTTGCGACTTCAGCAAAAACAAACATACACAGTGCTTCCTTGAACCGAGAGCGCCAAACACTGTGTGTGTGTTTTGAAAAAAATGTTTTATGTATTTTTCTGGGGGGGGACGAGCAAGGGAACACTGTGTATGTTTGTTTGTTTGTTTGTTTTGGTTTTTGTTTTAAAAACCCAATGCTCGCATGGGCCTTTCTCCCAGCAGGCACTGGCGCTGGCAAAACCAAAGAGAACCGAAAAAAACAAACAGACACAGTGTTTCCTTGCTCCGGGAGCGCCAAACACTATGTATGTTTGGTTGTTTGGGTCCTTTGGGTCTGAGGAGCAAGGAAACACTGTAAATGTTTGGTTGTTTTTTGTTTTGAAAGCCCAAATGCTCGCAGGGGCCTCTCTCCCAGCAAGCACTGGCACTGTCAAAACCTCCAAAACAACACAACAACAAGCATGCACAGTGTTTCCTTGCTCCTCAGACCCACCCCCAAGAAACAGTGTTTGGCGCTCTCGGTGCAAGGAAACGTTGTGTTTTTGTTTTTGTTGGTCTGGAGTCGTCGGGGGGTCCCGGCGAGCGTTGGGGCTTGCGACCCCCCCAAAAAAAATTAAAACAAACATGCACAGTGTCCCTTTGCTCCTATGACCAAAACATCCCCAACAAAAACCAAACATACACAGGGTTCCCTTGTTCCTCATACCCCAGAATCGAATAACAAATATACAGTGTTTGGCGCTCTCGGTTCAAGGTAAACGCTCGCCACCTCGAGGGTGCCCCGACTTTGCCAACCCAGAACCGAAGTCGACATGCCCAGTTTTGGGGGATGCAAATGCACACTTCCCCGGCCCAGGGCGCCCCCGAAGGAGCTGCAAATACACGGTTCCCTGGCCCAGGGCGGCCGCGGTGAGACGCGGCACCAAAGCGGCCCCCAACGGCCCGAAGACGTCCCAAAAGGCCCCGAAGGACCCCCAAAAAGGCCGCACAGCAATCCGAGAATACGAGAGGTGTCGCATGTCACGGACCTCTAAACAATCAACGTTCCACGCGTCGCCATACAGACCGTTGCACTGGCAACGGGGCGGACCTTGCCGCACGCACTTATACATTCGCATGTTAGCGATGCGACTGTGCTCGGCGGCCGTGCCGCCCGCGTTTGGAGTGCGCCCCGAACGCTCGCATTGGCAATCTTCTCTGTTTGGTTGCGCCGCTGTGCTCGGATATCGAAAATGCGATCTACGGCTGATGCGGGCGCGCGGCGCCAGGGACCTCACTTCTCGAGCAAGGAAGGAAGACGAGGTAGGACGACGGACGGTGGAGCAGGGAGGCAAAGAGGAACGAGGAATAATGGGGGAGGTGGAAATGGGCGCTCCACCGCCCAGGCCGCGGACGCTTTCGACACCACACAGGGGGGAAGAAAGGAAAGGGAACGGAGCAAGGGCGAGGACGACGACGGGAAGCAAACTGTCCTGGGTCCGCATATAGCCATATGCTTGCGATTCGGGTGCGCGAGCTTTCTTCGAGGCACGTCAAGCCCGACGCATACTGAATTCACTAATTTCTCCAAGCTGTGTAAACACCCAGTCCACTGTACCCCTTCCTATACAAGCGCTTCAGAACAGAGGGGCAGTGGATTCCAACGTGTATGTTTGGTTGTTTTGGTCTGGGGGGCGCAGTGAAGGGTGCTGGGGGCGCGCCTGGTGGGCGACGACGACGACGACGACGCAACACCTGTTCCTAGTAGAACAGCGTGACACTCGCATGAATCTTGAATATAAGGTCGCTGTTGCAGCAGCAGGCTAGCGGCTCATCTGGGGCACAGAGGCGCGCGCCAGAGGAGAGGGAGGAGGAGGAGCAGGAGGAGGAAGAGGTGGAGGAGGAGGAGGAGAAGGAGGAGGAGGAACGAGGAGGATGAGGAGCAGGGAAAGGAAGAGAATGACGATGAAGAGGATGCCCCCCATGAGGGGGAGGAGGAACCATGAGGATGAAGAGGAGCAGGAGGAAGAAGAGAAGGACGCTGAGGGGGGAACCACCCCTCCTCCCCCTCACTCCGCCGTTTGGGGTTGCTGGGGGGGGGGGGGCAAGCCTATCTCTGTAGCGGACGGGGGGCGCGCTAAACATCGCGCTGGCACGCCAATCGCGCGGGGCGGTGCAGGATCTTGCCCCTCAGTCGGCTACACGTAAGAACGACCCTGTGAGGAAGAGCGACCTCTGGTGCGCGCGACTGTCGGGGGCCGCGGGGAGGCCGCACCGGCGTGCGCAAGCCGCTGCTGCCGCGTCGCACTCGGCCATCTGGGAACTCACTCCGGAGGAGGGGGAGGGGAAGGGGGAGGAAGAGGAAGGAGGAAGGAGGAAGGAGGAAGGAGGAAGGAGGAAGGAGGAGGAAGGAGGAGGAGGAGGAGGAGGAGGAGGAGGAGGAGGAGGGAGGAGGAGGGGGAGGCCCGCACCAAAGGTCCCTCCGGCAACAGGTCACTCTTGCGGTAAGCGCCGACTCGGCCGTGCCTCCTCCCTCGAAGGCGGGCGCTGCCCGGCGCCCGCCTCTGCCAAGCCTCGCCGCCACCGCGCGCCTCGGCCTCAGCAGGCGCCCGCGCCAGGGGCGGCCAGCTGCGGTCGGCGATCGCGCGGGCACGACCGGGCTGCAGACCGGAAGACCCTACGAGCCGGGCGTCGCGGGTTGGCTCACACCGGGCAGCGGGCCCTGGGACCCTCACCGATCGATCGGGCTCGAGAGAGGCCGCAGAACGATGTCGGCGGCCAGCCCAGGGGGGAAGTGAGAGGGGGGCGGGCCTTCTCAGAAGGCTCGGAAGTCCCCGGGCATTCTGAGAAGCCTCCTGAGCCTTCCCCGGAGACGCAGAGCACCCCTCACAGAAGGCCCGAGGCCGTCTGAGAAGTCCCGCCGCCTTCTGAGAAGGTCTCCTCCTCCTCACTTCCCCCCCTCGCTCGCCGCCGAAGATGGGGTCGAGGGCTCCAGGCGTGATCTTTCAGCACGTCACTTTTTTTTGTTCGCGACGTCGGGTCTCATGGGACGCGGCAGGCCCAGAGGCAGACTGGAGATCGGCGGCCAGCGGGGGGCAGGAGGTCAGAGCCCCGATCGGTGATCAGGGCCAGGCTGGAGGCCAGAGAGCCCCACCTTCACAGGTCCTCCTCCTCCTCCTCCTCCTCCTCCTGGCGCCCCGCGCTCCGTCGGCCCGAGCCGCTGCGCTCGAGCGCGCGGTCCTCCTCCTGGAGCCTCCGCAGCGCGCTCTGGCGCTCCGCACTGTGCCGACCAGCGCGGGCCTGCCCGAGCCGGTCCTCGTCCTCCAGCCGCCGCAGCGCCTCGACTGCGGCGAGCCGCGCCTGCTCCACCTCCTCCGGCGACTCGTCCTTCGGTCGGAACACGGGCCGCTTTCTGCGACCTTGATCCGGGCCGCTCTGCATCGTATACCGAATGCGCCACACCGCATTGCATTTGTCCCAGCTTATGTGCTTGACGCCGCTCTAGCGCTCCGCACTGTGCCGACCAGCGCGGGCCTGCCCGAGCCGGTCCTCGTCCTCCAGCCGCCGCAGCGCCTCGACTGCGGCGAGCCGCGCCTGCTCCACCTCCTCCGGCGACTCGTCCTTCGGTCGGAACACGGGCTGCTTTCTGCGACCTTGATCTGGGCCGTTCTGTATCGTGTACTTAATGCGCCACGCCGTCTTGCGGTTGTCCCAGCGTATGTGCTTGACGCCGCTCTGGCGCTCTGTGGGGCTGTAGCTGCCAGCGCGGGCCTGCCCGAGCTGGTCCTCCTCCTCCAGCCGCAGCAACGCCTCGACGGCGGCGAGCCGCGCCCGCTCCACCTCCTCTGGCGAATCGTCATACGGGTGGAACACGGGCTGCTTTCTGCGACCTTGATCTGGGCCGTTCTGTATCGTGTACTTAATGCGCCACGCCGTCTTGCGGTTGTCCCAGCGTATGTGCTTGACGCCGCTCTGGCGCTCTGTGGGGCTGTAGCTGCCAGCGCGGGCCTGCCCGAGCTGGTCCTCCTCCTCCAGCCGCAGCAACGCCTCGACGGCGGCGAGCCGCGCCTGCTCCACCTCCTCCGGCGAATCGTCCTTCGGTCGGAACACGGGCCGCTTTCTGCGACCTTGATCTGGGCCGTTCTGTATCGTATACTGAATGCGCCACACTGCACTGCATTTGTCCCAATGTATGTGCTTGACGCCGCTCTGGCGCTCCGCACTGTGCCGACCTGAGCGGATCCGCCCGAGCCGGTCCTCGTCCTCCAGCCGCCGCAGCGCCTCGACGGCGGCGAGCCGCGCCTGCTCCACCTGCTCCGGCGACTCGTCCTTCGGGCGGAACCGTGTCTGTTTGATGCAACCTCGATCTGGGCCGTTCTGTATTTGATACTGAATGCGCCACGCCGCACTGCCTTTGTCCCAACATATTTTCTTGACGCCGATCTGGCGCTCCACGCTACTGGGGTGTCCAGCTGCAGGAGCCGGCGCTTCGCGGCCGGGGCTGGCGGCCGTATCCCGCAGCGGCGCCCCGCGCACCGGGGTGGGCGCCGCGGCCGGCCCGGCGAAGGCCGCTGGGGCCAGATGCCCGCGCCACGTGGCCCCCAGGGCTGCGCAAAGCGTTGCCGCGGCCGCGCCGCGGCGGTCGCGGCGGCGGCAGGTCATGCTGGCCTCTCGGAGCGCAGCGGCTGGCCTGGCATGCGAGCGGTGGCGCGGGCTGGCTGCCCGACCCAGGCCAGAGAAAACGCTCGAGCCTCTGGAGCCAGACTGGCTTGAGCCAAAATGGCTACGGTTACCTTACCACTATTTTTGTTCCCAACCATCCTGTTGTGATGGGTCTTTGTGTTGAAGAAGCAACGCCCTGCGTCTCACTCCTTCCTCACCCCCTCCTCCCTCCGCTCCCTATCATCCGTGCGCCCTCCGCGTGTCTTTGTTTCGGCATACCCTTCACCCGCTTCGTGGCCCCATAGGGAGCTCCCACACCCAGTGACATGTTTCGTGCCTCCCCCCCTAAAGGAGCTCCACCGAAGGCGCCAATGGCAGCGGCCGCAAGCGCTTCCCACACCCAGTAAAATTCATCACCCCCCCCCCCCAATACAGAGCTCCACCGAAGACACCAATGGCAGCGGCCGCATGCGTCCGCGCCACCCAATACAGCGCCTCGTGGTCCCCCAGGGAGCTCCACCGAAGGCCCAAGTGGCCGCGGCCGCATGCGGCCGCGCCACCCAGTACAACGATTCGTGGCCCCAGGGAGAGCTCCAACGACATCCCCAGAGGGGACGTTCGCATGCGTCTCCCCCCACCTAGTACAGCGCTTCGTGGCCCCAGGGAGAGCTCCATGGAACGCTCCAGTGGCCGCGGCCGCATGCGACTCCCCCGACCAGTACAGCGCTTCGCGGCCCCGTAGGGAGCTCCACCGAACGTTCCAGTGGCCACGGCCGCATGCGGCCGCGCCACCCGAAAACAACGTTCCGTGGCTCCATCGGGAGCTCCGCGGCCGCACGCGCCCGCCCCGCCCATTACAGCGTTTCGTGGGCACACAGGGAGCTCCACCGACGACCCCAGCGGCCGCGGCCGCATCCGCCCCCCCAACCATTACAGGACACTCCTCTCGCCTTTCGTGGCCCCACATGGGGCTCCACCGAAAGCGGTGCCCACAACGCGGTACCCATCGGTCGGAAGAAGTAGGTAGAAACATGAAGCAGGAAGGCGTTGGAAGTAGATTGCGCTTCCGCCAGCCCCCTATAGAGGAGAGAAGGAGGAAGCCAGTCGATCCTTGAAGTAGGAGGGCGCCACGAATAGAGCGGGATCTGGGCGTCCAGAAATACCGCGTTTCAGCGACCTGTTATGACACCCACATCTGCAAGTGTGCCCATGGTGGGGACCTTCGCCACAGCGATGCACAGCTGGACCTGCCTGCCGAGTCTTCGCCCCGCTGCTGCCGGCGCCTCGCGGCCGCCCCCCTCGCGCGGTGGACGGCTGCCAGGCCTCCGCCCCGCGGGCGCCTCGTCGCCGCCCCCGCACAGCCTGCGCCGCACAGCCTGCGCCGCAGCGCTCGCACCGCAGGGCCTACGGTCGGGAGCTTCTGCTTCGAGTGTCGCGGCGGCTGCCCCAGCGACGTGCCATGCCCCGCGAGCACACAGCGTGTCGCTCCGCTCCGCGCGGCGGGAAGCGTGGGAGAACTCGGGCCGCTGACGCCTGCAACCCGGAAGCGAGCAGCGTGTCGCTTCAGAGCGTGGTGGGCCAGAGTCAGCGGAGCGACACGCGAACCAAAGTTCCCGACCGTACACCACATAGTTTGCACGGCATCGCTTGCACCACGGAGCTTGCACCACACAGCTTACAGCTTGCGCATCTGGATTGAAATAACTCGCTGCTCGGGTCCACGCTGGCAAAAACTGGGTGGCGGTGAACGTTCCGAAAGCATACCTTTACCGCTACCCACAGCCGTCGCCTAGACGCGACCACTGAAAATTTAGGTGCTGAGCGACTTGGAAATCAAGTGTGGGGGGCGGATAGCTCCAGGGCCTGCCTGGGCTTTTGCCCGGGGGAACTCGCTCACTCCTCCGCCTGCCTCCTCCCCCTCCTCCCCCCAGAGGAGGGGACTGACGTCTAAGACTCGTTGCGAGCCTTCGGGCCATGGTACGTGCGCAGGCAACTCTGCCTCGCCAAGGACACCCCGTTGGCCTCAAACGCGGCACCGCAAACAATCGCAAACAGGTGCCGGCACGCCCTTCCTCGTCCTCCTCGTCCTCCTCGTCCTCCTCGTCCTCCTCGTCCTCCTCGTCCTCGTCCTCCTCCTCCTCCTCCTCCTCCTCCTCCTCCTCCTCCTCCTCCTCTGACCTCTTACCTACGTTGGCGGCCACATCCTCTGACAGGGACCGCTGCGACTCATTGGCCACTAAACAGAAACAGTGGGCCTGGGGGGTCTCAGGTCGTCTGGCTGAGGCCATTCCTTGACGCCCACTTGCAACTTCTCCTGTTCCAGGGAATGAATGAGACGCCTGGCGCATTTGGTGAGGGTCTCTAGCTTACACTGCACACCGAGCTTTTGGAAAGAAGTGGTGCCGTACCCACCACAGGCCCGCCACCAAAAGACTCCTTTGAAGCTCCACACGGTATGGTTCCTATGCAAATTGGCGGGATACCCGATGCACGGGCTGGACAACCAGGACTCTATCGCTCCTGGCTCTGGCTTTGCGAAACACGCCGTACACTGCATTCGACTTCGGGTGTCTCGCTTCACCGAGTGGGCCGAATCTACTATCCTCTGCTGAGCCGCCCCCTGCCTCTCCCCAGCCCGAGCCTTGGCCTCTTGCGCGCGGTCTCGCCGCGAGCTCGCGCCGTAGAGAGACGGTTCCTGCTTAGTGACCGCGGGGGCCACCGCCAACATGTGCTCGTGCACCTTTGTCGCTTTCAAGTCGATGGCCGCTATCGCGGCAATCTCCTGGGCCGGAAGCTGGGCCTGACGGGCGCCCTCCACCGCTGCCTGATCTGCAAGACGATTCGCGAACCAATGCTGTGGGGGCACGTGGTTCGCTTCGGCCTCTTCAGCCGGAAGGTGACTCTTGATTTTGTGGGCCACGATGGGCCTATCACCAAGGTCGGCCCAACATCTCTTCCACAACATCTCTTGTTGGTGCTGTTCCGTCCATGTGGGCCAGCTCTTATGCCGTCCACCACAGACTGAGCCTCTATCACCAAAACTAAATCTCCTTCAGTAGCTTTCACCGCCTCTGTGGCAGCTGTCAACTCTGAGGTTGGAACTGTCTGCTTCCAGCACTCCGAAGGCCCTTGCCCGCACCCAAGCAGGTCCCACCCATCCACCACCACAAAGCCACACCCACATCTTCTGAGCCTGGAGTCATCGCGGTACTTGCCACCTGAACCATCAGTGGCAACAATCATTGAGCTGGTGAAACGAATCTTGGCATCTCTTGCCAGGGCACCTCCTGAGATCTTGGCGCTGTGGGTCGGGCGCGAGGCGTGGGGCAGCGCCCAGAGCACTGGCACTATGCCCCTGAGCCAAAAACAAAGCCACTCTTCTTGGCCTTCACGGACCTTCTCCAAGAGCTCCAAGCGCAGGCCCTCCAGGCCTTGGTTCCCCGGGCACTCCCAAATCTGACGGAGAAGGGTCCCTTGCGGAGCTCCACGCCGAGGGCACTTCGGTGTGGTCCAGGGTGGCCTGCGCGGCGAGCAGACCCCCGCGGCCTCCTGAAGCTCCTCTGGGAAACTGTCAGGAGGGGAGTCCCAAGGGCCCTGGTCATCCTCCTGGGCTTGCCTGACCAAATCCAAAACATCAGAATCCTCCTCTTCCTCATCCAGACCGCCGACTCTACCGTGCGCCTAGGGCTCCAGGGGGGCCTGATCAGACGCCCGCGCAGCGGCGGCGGCCGTTGCTGGAGGGATTGGAGGGGGCCCGGTAGCTTCTACAAAGCGCCGACTCGCAGGCCAGAGGGCCCCTGCCATAATCATTATGAACAGACCAGCTGTGTCGTATTGCGCTTCTTTTTTCCAGGCTGCCATGCGTTGCCCGTTGACTGTAAGATCAGGGCCGTGCTCGAGACCTTTGCCTGCGAAATGTGCCGCTGCTAGCTCCCAAGCCTGTTGGTCTAGGGCTCCGTACAACACATATTCTGACAGCATATGTGAGTCAGCTTCTTCCAGATCGAACTGCACTCCGTCGGGGTCCTGCCGCAGGGTCGGTGAAAGAGGTTTCCACCCGTGGTCGGGGAGCGCGGCCGCCGTGGCCGACAGGGCCCCCTTGACTTGTGCCCATCGGTTTTTGGCCCCTTCAAAGATGCGAACTGCTGTTTTCCAGGTTGAGAGAAGAGCCTGGCGGTGGGTTGACATAGGCATTGGAAGAAGTCCGATCCATTCATTGAAAAGACGCAGCCTGCCAAAAACCATCGGACCCTGGTGTGCCGTTGGGAAGGCCATCCGAATAGTCGTAGTCGCGCATCCTCCTTCATCGTGGCCAACCATGCCCGAGATCTGCGCTCGCATCCGTAGCAGCGTGGATGGGGCTACTCATTGTGCCTCAATTCCCCGGCGTGTACTCAAGATTTCGCAGCTCTGGAGGTCTTGACAACTCTACGAACTATGTTACCTCTACTGGTGCTATCGGTCAACCTCTTCTCGGCCGTTGCCACGGGGCGTCTGTGGGAAGCGCCGTCGATCCCAAGGTCTTTTACACATTGGGATCTCCTCAACTGCATACTAGAGCCAAGCCTGCTGTGAATTTCATTTGCCACTCGGTGGATTGCTGACTAGGACACTCTTACTAGAGATCCTAAGGCTTAATTCCTGGCAGTGGTTGGCAAAGGCTCTTCCACCGTTTTTTCGATGGCAATGGACTCCCTGCCTACAGCAAACTGGCTACAGTCATCAACCCAGCTTTGCACTTCTACTGGCCTACTGGTCTGTAGTTCTCGTGTCAATCTGCTAGTATCTGCCGCGGGGTGAGTCAGGGCATGTCGACAATCTGAGAGCAGCCTGCTAGGATCCCAGAAAAGGCCTCCAGTGGCTCCGACATGGCCCCTCCAGCTCGGCACCTCCGGACCCCGAAGTGGAGGCTGAGGCCGAGGAAGAGGCGAGTGAGAGGATGCTGCACTTGCGCACCTACATGCCAGAGCTGCTCTGGGTCTATCGCGTCGTAGGATTTCTCTAGATCCCAGAGCCCTTCGCCCCGGGGAAACTGTTGGATGCCCCCTATCTCCAGCTTCGTTTGTCTCAGTATGGCTGCCCTGAGAGAGCCGGAGCCTGCGACGGCTCTGTCCCAAAATTGTATTTTTCCAGCAGACCAGCCTGCTACCTGATGACGCCTGACCCGAGCCCATGCTCGGCGCGCACCTTGAGTTAAAGCTATCGGCCTGTCTGCTTGATCCGATTTAAACATCAGCTGCGCAATGTTGACTAACGTCTTGTCTGGCCACCGAAGGGTTTGCTCAACCAAGTCAAGCAGGAAAGTAAGGTGGACGAACGCTTCTTGCGGGAGTTGTAGCCACCATCTTGGGTTGGATATATCAACTCCCATGCCTACCTATACGACCACCCTGCGGGTGATAAGGAGGTTGGGGGGTGGTGGAAGGGGCCGAGCAATCGGCAACAGTGGTGATTGTTCTTTCTCCTGGCGATGCCAGTGGAGATTTTTTCTCAGAAGCCTGCTGAGGCTCCTCTCCCTCCCTCTGTCGGGTTGCAAATGCTGCACATGCAACCGATGAGAACTGCTGCGACAGCGACGGCGGCGGCGTCCCGGACCAACTCCAGGGGCCCAGACGCATCAGTTTTTCGATTCGCTTCCAGCCGCGGCGGCGAGCAGGGCCTCCGAGGGCCAGGAAACCTCGACCTAACCTCGGCGCCAACCTCAAAACGGGGCCGGGGCCCCTCCCAGGGGCCCGCGCCGGCGTCCTGTCGGCGTATCCCTTTTTATGTAGACGGCCCAACTCCAGGCCCAGACGCATCAGTTTTTCGATTCGCTTCCAGCCGCGGCGGCGAGCAGGGCCTCCGAGGGCCAGAAAACCATCGCCTAACCTCGGCGCCAACCTCAAAACGGGACAGGGGCCCCTCCCAGGGGCCCGCGCCGGCGTCCTGTCGGCGTATTCCTTTTTATGTAGACGGACCAACTCCAGGGGTCCAGACGCACCAGTTTTTCGATTCGCTTCCAGCCGCGGCTGCGAGCAGGGCCTCCGAGGGCCAGGAAACCTCGACCTAACCTCGGCGCCAACCTCAAAACGGACCCGAGGCCTCTCCCAGGGGCCCGCGCCGGCGTCCTGTCGGCGTATCCCTTTGTATGTACACAGATCGACTCCAGGGGTCCAGACGCACCAATTCAGACGCACCATTTTTTCGACTCGCTTCCAGCCGCGGCGGCGAGCAGGTCCTCCGAGGGCCAGGAAACCTCGACCTAACCTCGGCGCCAACGTCAAAACGGGACCGAGACCTCTCCCAGGGGCCCGCGCCGGCGTCCTGTCGGCGTATCCCTTTTTATGTAGACGGCCCACCTCCAGGGGCCGAGACGCACCAGTTTTTCGATTCGCTTCCAGCCGCGGCGGCGAGCAGGGCCTCCGAAGGCCCGGAAACCTCGACCTAACCTCGGCGCCAACCTTAAAACGGGACGGGGACCTCTCCCAGGAGCCCGCGCCGGCGTCCACTCGGCGTATCTTTTTTTATGTAGACGGCCCAACTCCACGGGCCCAGACGCACCAGTTTTTTCTGATTCGCTTCCAGCCGCGGCGGCGAGTAGGGCCTCCGAGGTCCAGGAAACCTCCGCTCCGCCTAACCCCGGCGCCAACCTCAAAACGGAACCAGGGCCACTCCCGGAGTCCCGCGCCGGCGTCCTGTCGGCGTATTCCTTTTTATGTAGACAGACCAACTCCAGGGGTCGCTGGCGAAGCCTACGCGCAGCCTACGCACAGCCTGGCAAGCGCCGGCAAAGCCTGGCGCAGCCTACGCGAAATCAAAAACTATATCCTTCATGATGCAGGAGCCTGCAAGCGCTGGCAAAGCCTGGCGCAGCCAGTGCCCCCCTTCCATTCACGTCTTGCTCGGCGGCGTGGCCTTGTACGCACTGGATGCGATCCAAATGGCCTCGCTCTCCTCCGCGTTGTAAGTGTACCATGTCGGCGTGGCCGTGGATATCGTGGGGTTCGCCTGGGTCACCACGCGGCGCTGGACTCGCTCGACGCCCCACCCCCAATTCTCCGGAGGCGCGTGCGCGAACGCGCGATGGGGCGCCATCGCGCGAAGCGGCGTGGGCTCGCCATCCGGCCCGAACACCGCGGGGTACAAGTACAGGGCGCGAAGGGCAACACTGGGAAAGCCCAGCGTCTCATCGGCGCCCTGTTTCCTCTCAGCACACTCCTTGCACGTGTAGTGGCCCCGACCCGCGGTGCCCCGCAAAAGCCTTGACATCTACGCGACGTTCATGCACGCTGCTCCCGTGCTGGCGTCGACGATCTGCGTGCACTTATACAGGGGGCGCGCGATGGCACCCGCCAGCTGGTTGTCGACGCTGACCGCTTGGTCGTTGAGATCGCTTCCCAGAGCGGTGCCGAAAAGCATGTCGAGGAAGCTGGCGTCCCAGTAGAGGAAAGACGGTCTGGTGAACTTGGACAACAAGCCATCCCCTGGCAAGGCCTGGGGGAACACGTGATCCAGCCACGGCGGGCGCATGTCCCGAAGCAACACCAACGTCACGCACTTCACAGCCTCGTCCAGCAACTCTTGCTTGGTCTTGGAGCTGACGTACGCTGTGGACAAGCCCACCGCCTCTATGTAGTCCTCCACGAGCACCTCGCGGTTGGTCGCCGGGTACGAGTAATCTGCGCGGATGCGGGGCGCCTGGAGGTCGGACCCTGTGAAACCGAAAGCAGCTGCCGACCCGGCTGGCCGAGATGCGCTGGCAAAGCCTGGCGCACTGCTCGCCTTGGTGGAACTGTTCTTGTCCCTCTTCAACGCGACCAGCCGGAGCGTCCTGTAGAAGGCGTAGATGGCCTTGGCCGTGTGCGTCCGGCCCAAGTACCAGAAAAGCTCCCCCAGCGTCGTGACGGGGCTCTGCCGACACCACTCGTGCGTCTCGACCGCCTCGCACGGAACGCATACCCTGCTCCACTGGTGGGCCCAGGCGGGCATGTAGACCTGTGGGTTGATGTCCTCGCCCTCGTTCACGGCGGCGGCTTCGCGCTGGGCCTGTGCGTCGACGGCTTTGGCGAAGAGCTCGGGCCCGCACCGGCCGTGCTCGCACCGCCCCTCCGGGCGTCGTCCCACGGTTTAACCACCTTGCACGCACCAGAATTGTGGATTCTCGAATTGCGCGGCACTGGCAATGCCTGGTGCGACCTTGCGAAGGCACCACTGCGTTCTGCACCCGTCCAGCTCCACCACCTCGCCAGAGTGGTGATTGACCAAACCCACCAGCGCTTTCGATGGTCCGTCGTCGTCCCCCAGCTGGTTCGGCGAAAACTTCTGGGCTGCCTTATCCGGGAGCTCCTTGAACAACGTCTGGTAATGCTCCCGCAGCGCGAGCATGCGCAAGCGGCCCTCCCGTGCCTGCGTGTTTGGAGGTGGCCGCGACAGATCCTTGACGCAGAGAGACCTCTTAGACGCCGCATTCAAAAACTCGTTCGGAGTCATGGGCACCGCGCCAGCACTGACCAGCTTGACGTACACCAGTTCGCGGCCCAAGAACATGTCCCGCGTGTCCAGGCCACGGGCACATGTCCTCCGACGCTCCTCGTGCTTTTCCCAGGCCTCGCGGCGCATCCTGTCGATGTTGTCCTGCACCTCGAGATCGTCGGGCTCATCGATGACTCGGTGCCGCACGCGCTCCACACCGCGACTCTTCATAGCACGAACATCGTCCAGGGCGGCGTTGCTGGCCATCGGCTGACCCTGCACAAGCTTCAAAAAATCCGGGATGGGAAGAACTTCGGGGCCGAGTGCAGCGCGGACCTCCCTGGACTCACGGGCGGCGGCCGGGTCCCCATCGGGCTTCTCGGCCAACTCCTCGCACAGGTCAGCCGAGATGTCGAACTGGTGCACGTCCGCCGTATCCTCTGTCCAATCGGCTTCGGGGTCGAACCCTGGCGGCGTCTTCTCCGCATCCGCCTTGTCCTCGTTCTTCTGCCCCTGGGTCGCCGGGCTGGCAAAGCCTGGCCCCGACCCCTGGGCTTCGCCTGCCACCGCTTGCCCCCCGCCCGCTGGCCTCCTTGCCGCCTCCAACTCGGTCCGCATGCGCACGCGCGCATCCTCCGCGATCTCCACGAAGCGGTTGAACTCCGCACCTAGCGTCTCGTACTCGGTGCCGTCCAAATCGCGCCCCTCAGGCAAGACGTCCGAGATGCGCTCGATCCCCTTGAGCAGAAGGTCCTGGGCCTTGACCAACGATGCAACGTTCCCGTCCCGCTCGAACGCTCTCAGCTCCGTGACCCCAGCCTCGCAGTAGTTGAGGCCCTCCGGGCAGGAGGCCTGGCGCGCCCCTCCGCTCACCTGCGCCGCAGGGGCGATCGCGGCACCCCCGGGCGCCGCTTTACTCTTCTTGGCAGGAGGCCCGGTCGCGCCGCCCTGATTTATTGAAGCTTCCACCCCCGCAGAACTGGCAAAGCCTGGCTCAAGCGGGACCCCGCGGCCACCCTGACTCATTGAGGCCGACTCGGTGGGGCGGGGTTCCACTCGCGCCGCAGAGGCGGTCGCCTGGCCCCCGGGCATCGCGGGAGCGTTCTGGAAAGGATACGGGAACGTTGGCTTGCGACTCGGTGCCTGCGTCGGAGAGCTGGCAAGGCCTGGCGCTGTTGGAAGGCCTGGCGCCTGCGCCGGAGAGCTGGAAGACCCCGCAGGACTGGCAAAGCCTGGCTCAAGCGGGATCCCCTCCAGGCCCTCTGGGAGCACGTCGTCTTCCCAGGTACCGTGTCTCGTCAGGCAGCTCTTGCAGTAGTCGCGGGCATGCTGTGGAAGGAGCTCCCGGCCCTTGACGGCGTGCAAGGGCACGCGCCACGCCGCCGCGTGATGCCGTTTGGGGGGGTCCTTGAACATCGCTGTCACAATGTAAGGGCGCCCCTCCATGTGCTTCATGTGGTTGTTCCGCGTGATCTCGAACTCCAGAGCTACATGGGGCTCGCGGTGCAGGTGGACTTCCAGGTTCTGCTCGAAGACGTGGTCGCCTCGATTGCCCTGCGAGGTCTTGGAGCTCTTGTCCACGACCTGAGGGTCACCCTCGCAAGCATTCCCGGGGAACCCCATATGGCCTCCACTATGGTTCAAGATAACCGGAGATGGCTCAAGATGGCTCGTCCCAAGCAGGCCCCCGAAGACCCCCGAAATCCCAAATGGCCAACCCAAACGCCGAGTGGCCACAAACATCTTTGGAAGCACAGAGACCTTCAGCACGCCTGGTGCTGCCAGCAAGTTCGTCTTGAACTCCTCCCGAGTCAGCAGGCGCTGAGGATGGAGTTCCACCATGCCCGAAAAGGAAGTGCCCTTGTACTCGTATCGTTGCGCGAGTCTGCGCGAGCCCGCGCAGGGTGCCTCTGTCCCTGGGGCTGGCACAGCCTGGCCCTGGGACACACGCAGCGCATGTCTGAGCATGCGGGCGGCGGCGGCCATGGCCGCGGGACCGGCCAAAGGTCCGCGGGAACTCTCCGAACACAGAACCGCGATGGGCTGCGGTCTGACGGCGTCAACGCCGGCACGGCATACAGCACGGCATGATGATACAACAAGGCCCGGGGAACGATTCAGGAGTTCCCAAGGGAACCTGCAGGGACGTACCGACGCCGACTCCAACAGCGACGGCGAACGACGACTCCAGGGGCCCGCGCCGGCATCCTGTCGGCGTATCCCTTTTTATGTCGACGGCCCAACTCCAGGGGCCGAGACGCACCAGTTTTTCGATTCGCTCCCAGCCGCGGCGGCGAGCAGGGCCTCCGAGGGCCAGGAAACCTCGACCGAACCTCGGCGCCAACCTCAAAATGGAACCGGAACCCCTCCCAGGGGCCCGCGCCGGCGCCCTGTCGGCGTATCCCTTTTTATGTAGACGGCCGAACTCCACGGGCCCAGACGCCCCAGTTTTTCGATTCGCTTCCAGCCGCGGCGGCGAGCAGGGCCTCCGAGGGCCAGGAAACCTCGACCGAACCTCGGCGCCAACCTCAAAACGGACCCGAGGCCTCTCCCAGGGGCCCGCGCCGGCGTCCTGTCGGCGCATCCCTTTGCATGTACACAGATCGACTCCAGGGGTCCAGACGCACCAATTCAGTCGCACCAATTTTTCGACTCGCTTCCAGCCGCGGCGGCGAGCAGGTCCTCCGAGGGCCAGGAAACCTCGACCGAACCTCGGCGCCAACCTCAAAACGGGACCGAGACCTCTCCCAGGGGCCCGCGCCGGCGTCCTGTCGGCGTATCCCTTTTTATGTAGACGGCCCACCTCCAGGGGCCGAGACGTACCAGTTTTTCGATTCGCTTCCAGCCGCGGCGGCGAGCAGGGCCTCCGAGGGCCAAGAAACCTCGACCGAACCTCGGCGCCAAACTCAAAACGGAACCGGAACCCCTCCCAGGGGCCCGCGCCGGCGTCCTGTCGGCGTATCCCTTTTTATGTAGACGGCCGAACTCCACGGGCCCAGACGCCCCAGTTTTTCGATTCGCTTCCAGCCGCGGCGGCGAGCCCGCGCGGCCGCCCAAAGGAACGGGGCGCGCTCGGAGAGAGCGGCTGGCAAAGCCTAGCCTGTGCTGGTGGGTGCACGGGGCCTCGCCCGCACGCGCGGCACGCGCGAACGCGAAACCGAAATCGATTTCCCGGTAGGGGGGCTCTCCGTTCCACTTCGATCTCACCCCCCAACCTCCGATCACAATCGATCTCACAATCGACGTCGTCATCATCACCATCATCATCATCGCCATCATCAACATCATCATCATCATCACCATCATCATCATCACCATCATCATCATAATCATCATCAACATCATCATCGCGACACCGACGGGACACCGACGGGACACCACCGGGACACCGGCGGGACACCGCGCGGCCCCGCGCCCCGGTGGAGAATAATTTGGCGCGGCCGCGCCTCAGCCACAGAGGACACCACCGGGACACCGGCGGGACACCGCGCGGCCCCGCGCCCTGGTGGAGAATCATTTGGTCCGGCCGCGCCTCAGCCACAGGAGACTTTCCTCTCGCCCGCCCACGCAGCTTCGCCTCTCCCGCGCGCACGGCACGCACGAACACGAAACCGAAATCGATTTTCCGGTAGGGGGGCTCTCCGTTCCACTTCGATCTCACCCCCCAACCTCCGATGACTGGTTTGAAACATTTCAAACTTGCTTGCGCTTCTTCAACTGTTATGGGGTCTAGGGTGAGGTCGTGGGCTTCGGCAGCTCGCTTGAAATCCTGCCGCCGCCCCTGGCCCTGAGGGCGCCCCACGCCTCGTCCCCAGAAACCCATCCAGAAACCCGCTTTCTTCTTGATTGCTGCTATGGGCTCTACAATGGCGGCCCCTGAGGAATCATGCTCGACAGAAGTGGTCTTCTCTGAGGCCCCCACGCTCTTGGCGCGTCCATGGACAGCGCCTGCCCCTCGCTAGTGGGAAGCTTGAACCCACTCCATGGAACTTTTGGAGATGGCTCGGATATAGTGGCCTTCGCTCGCTGCAATGAGCCCGTCGGCCGACTTGGCCTTCCGACGCAGCTGCTCCTCGCCGAGGCCCCCCATGGGGCGCGCCCGAATCGCCCTGGGTCCCCAGGAAGGTTTTGTCAGCGCCACTCCTTAGTGTTTGAGGTTGGCCCCCCAGGCCCCCCTTCGCTTGAGTGGCCTCCGCCACCGCCAGGCTAGCCCCGCCATCCCGTCCCTTTATCTTCAATCCTATTAAATTGCGAGGTCTAGCTCCTAAGCTGCTCCACTGTGCTTAAAGGGTTGTTTCCGCTAGCCACCCATGCGGCTTTGCCTGCTGGACTGGGGCTAATCTTGTGGCTGGGTATTCTCCTCGCAAAATCTGCAGATCGGGGGCATGGGCGCCCTGTCTACCAAGGAGCAAGCTGGGGGCCGCCATCGCGAACTCCATAAAGACGTGATCCACACCCCCGACCTTGCGCTGCTGCAGCGTGTCCTGCTGCATGTCCTTCTCGACTATGTGCTGGGCCGCCGCTATGCGATGCTGCCGCGGCCTATCTGGTCCAGCTGCGAGTTGGCATTCCATCGGCTGATCCATGATGCGCTTCATGATCTTCTGACCTGCGCACTTGGCCGCGCTCTTTATGCCCGCGCGCGGCGACGCCCAAGGTCACTGCAAGTTCCACTCTAGCTTCACCATGTGCTGACTGCTGCTCGCGAAGAGGCAGTAGTCGATCAGACGGTTACCTCCTGGGTGAGCTTCCCGCGGCGCCATCAAGCTGCCGTCGAGGCACGTGGCGATCTGCATCTGGTCCACCTCGTGCGTCTCCCTGCTCCAATCTGCCATCACTATATATGGTAAGTCGCGCACTTTGAGATAAGCTGCAACTGCTGAGAGTACCCCCTCCTTGGGGCCAGCCAAACCTACACCAGTTGTCGGGTACATGACCACGAAGATGACGTCACCGATATCATACATCCTGAGGGTCATGGCAGTCCACCGGTCTACAGCCGTCTTCTTGTCAAGGGGGTTCGCACTTGAAGCCATGCCCCACCATGTCCTCGGCTGCCTCGTCCCGAAGTCGGAATTGCCCCCACTGACTTTGTTGCCCAACCACATCGCGAAATTTTCTCTTTGACCGCATTGAGCCGTGCCTTCATCAAATGGCGCTCTGCTCTGCCGACAACTGAGGTTTTGGCCAGGGCTGTGTTCTGGTGGCGCAAGCATGGCATGCTCTTGTCGTTCCAGGACGTGACATTGGCGAAATAGAAAGTGAGTTCTTTTTCTTTCCTAGGCTCTGCGTGTTCTTATCTCGCTGTCGCTCTGGTCGATGGTCTGCAGCACTCGAACGTGCTCTCTGCTCCCGTGGGAGTGAGTGTAGCAACCAGTTGTGCCCTCTGCTCTCCATGGGAGAGTGAGCCTGGCCGCGGTACTCGAACGTGCTCTCTGCTGCCAAAGGAGTGAGCGCAGCATCCAGATGTGCCCTCTGCCCCCACGAAAGGGAGCGAGCCTGGCCGAGGTACTCGAACGTGCTCTCTGTTCCTGACGGAGTGAGTGTAGCAACCAGATGTGTCGCCTGCCCCCTCGGAAGGGAGTGAGCCTGGTCGTGGTGCTCGAACGTGCTCCCTTCTCCTGGCGGAGTGAGTGTAGCAGCCAGATGTGCCCTCTGCCCCCTGTGTGAGTGAGGCTGGCCGCGGTACTCGAAGCCGTCGATGTTACCCCATGCGTCGTTCGGCGCTTGGTCGCCAGCTCCTGGAACAACGCGACCATGGCTTCTTGACGGGACTGTTCAGTGTCATCGGAGGTCCATTTTTCCATGAGCTCTCGGACGCGCGTGGCCGACTAAGCAGAGCCTGGCTCCCCTGCTTCGTCCATGGGGGCGTCGCTGTCTGCTGGCTTCGATCCACCTCCTGCTGCCGACGCATGGGCTCCTGCTGCCCCAGCGCCAGCAGCAGCAGCGCCACCGCCACCGCCAGGGGGCTCCACCTTCGGCTTGAGCCCCGAGAGCTGGGTGAGCGCCTCTTGGGCCAGCTTGGCCTCCTCGGGCAGCTCCCCTTCTGCTGCGTCAAGTACCTTACCGAGGAGGGTGGCGAGCTTGTCGATGTCTGCCCAGACTTCAGAAGCTACTCCTTGCGCTCCAGGAGGTCCTGTGGCGCCCAACTTGTGGGTGGCGGCGCGCCTGGCTTCCTCGAGCTCGTTCTTGGCTTGAGCCAGAAGGTCTTCGGTCTCGAGAACTGTTGCTGCTGCCACTGCCGCTGCCTCACGAGCTGTCTGTGCTCGCTGCTTTGCCTGGAAAACTTTGAACTGGGCCGCTCGAACTGGCCGGGGTACATCCTTGTATTGGGACGGGTCTTGCATTCCCGCTGCTCGCAACCGACGACGGTATGCAACGTTGTCTCTCTGGCTGTGGGTGAGGGTCGAGCTGCCGATCTGCCACTTGCCATCGGGCATATCCACCCAGAACTCCATCTGCTGTTCTGTGAGTGGGGGACTCTGTCCTCCACCCTTTCCTCCACCTTTCTGCCCCTGCTTGTCTTACCGCTTACCTCCACCACCTGGTCCTGGTCCACGAGCGAGGAACTCTCGGTTGGCCCACGGCGGGGACGCGGAGTCGAAGTGGGGTTTGCGACGACGACCTCCAACGAGCGACCACTCCCCCTGCGGCGGCGGCGGGTCGGCGTAGGTCGGTCCTCTTCCATCGGGTCGATAGGCTCCGCAGCTAAAGCACTTGGCTTTGTTGCCACGGTTCCACACATTACACGCTCTGCAGCCCCAGCCCACCATCGCGCGCGCCGAGGGAACAGAGAAAGCTGGTTTGAGGGAGGAATGATTGCGGTGAGGTCGCGAACCTCAGGCCACTAGGTCTCGTGGGGAAAGCTTAAACCCAACAGACCTCAATCTTGAGCCAAAATGGCTACGGTCCTGCTCCTCCTCCTCCTCCTCGTCCTCCTCCTCCTCCTCCTCCTCCTCCTCCTCATCCCTCCCTCCTTCCCTCCCTCCTTCCCTCCCTCTCGCCCTTCGTCCCCCATCCCACCTCCTTCCCCCCTCCTTATCACATCATCCTCTCTGTCTTCCATTTCTTCCTCCTCCTCCTCCTCCTCCTCCTCCTCCTCCTCCTCCCCCTCCCCCTCGACCTCCTCGTCTTCCCCCCTCCTCCCTCCTTCACTCCCTCCCTCTCTTCCGCTTCGCCCCCGCCCCCATTCCCCATCCCCCTCCATCCCCTTCCCTTATAAATATCCCAATATCCCCTCCCCGTCGCACCGCGAGGTGCGTCGGTAGGGCGTGCAGGGCGTTTCGCCGGACACTTCCTCACCATGTATGCTCCTGAAGCTGAAAAGTTGCTGGAGCTTCGCGGACGGAGGGCGAGTGGTTTTCAAACTATGGTGTCCGCCTCGGCGCCGCGCGCAGTCGGCTTTAAAGTCTTGCAGGGGCTTTGCGGCTGGAGGGCGGGTGGTTGCCTCTCGCCTCAGCGCCGCGCGCCTTCGTCCTAACAGTATGCATGAGCCTCACGGATTGCTGGCCATCGCTCGGACGTCCATTTCCTGTGTTTGTTTCGCTTTCGTGCGTGGTTTTTTCGCGAAATGATCAAGGATGCTCCTCGATGGACCTCGCCGAAGGAAAAATGCACACGTCCGAGCGATGCCAGGATGGAGGGCGGGTGTTTTGTATGTTTAATGTGGTTCTCGCCTGAGCGCCACGCACCTTCGTCTCAACAGTTTGCAGGAGCTTCACGGATGGAGGGCGGCTAACTTTTCAAAATGTGGCCCTCGCCCTGGCGAAGAACAGTCTCGTCTTCAAAGTGAAACATGACTTCAGATATTCGTACGACCGACGTCCCAGGAACAGTGTTCCAGCACATTTTGGGATTGTCGCAGCGGAGTTAACAGTCACGTTGATTCGCGGTGTTGAAGTCCCTGTAACGGCGTTCTGGAAGGACTCAGGATCGTCAGGTCGCAGCAGTCACGTTGACTCGCGGCGTTGACATCCCAGGAATTGTCTTATGGCACGATCGAAGGTTCTCAGATGGTTGTCTTCCAACGAGGCACTTCCTGCAGTGAAAACGGATAACTGTAGGGATCCATGAAGAGGGAACTTGGAGGGAGGGCTTATTGCAACATCGTGGATGCGTTGGGTCTACACTGGGCCTCCCCCTCCCCCTCGTTGTTCTCCTCCTCTCGTCTTCCCAACCCCACCTCGTGGCCGATACGGGACATCAACGTGTAAGATCTGGCCATCCCGCCATCCCTCAGCTTTGTCCTACCCGCCAGCTCCCTCCCACGCTACACCGCCTCGACCGCGGCTTCGACACCCAGGACGGCCCTGGCCCAGGTTGCTTCTACCGATCCCTCCTCGGGGCATCCTCCAGTCAGCGCCACGTGCTTGTACGACTCCTCAGATTATACTTCCAGCGTGATTACCTCCTCCCTACCCCGCTGACTCCATATCCGCCTTACGTTAGTGAGTTTTCCTAATGAGAATACTTTGCAAACTGTGTTGGACATGCACCCTAAACGGTGCGAACGAACATACCAACAACTTCCACCTCAGATAGATAGGATGGATATATCCGCGCAAGCATGGCGCAGGCAACGACAGCAAAGTAGGCCAGACATCGGCATCAAAGGATTCTGAAAAGTTGGGCAGCAACTTCCGCCCTACTTGCGAAATCGCCGAAAGCACGGCGGATTCAGAGTCAGGCCCTCTTGCGGCCGATGGATACAATCATTTACAGTCGGACCGCTGAAAGAAGGAACGCCAAATAAAGAACGAAGCCCCTTCTTTGACCCCAAACCCGTCCGCGTGGACGAAGAACGCTAGAGAAACAACCATGGGAGGACCTACTAAATCTAAGGAACGCCGAGCCCCTTCCCAACCCGAACGGTTCCTTATTTCAGCGTCTTGGCTGTACTTTTGATGCTGACTTTTTTCCTTCCATACCAACAGCCTGAATGCCACTTCACTACAGTGCGAATTCACCCCACCAGCCCTCTGGGCGCAGGTGGTTTAGGGAGTCTCCTCTTCCACCCCTCCCTCGGGGAGGGGTTTATCACTGTTCCCTATTAGTAAGCACCCCATCCCCCATGCGACTCCGGGCACCCCCCCCCCGCACACCATCCCTTTTAAAAAACCATACAAAACACACAATCTGCCTCCAAAGTCGGAGCATGCGCCGCCAACCCGATGCGACCTCCCTCCCACCATCCCTCTCAAAAAACACTTCAAGTACACTTGGCGGCGGCGGCAGCTGCGGCGGCTGCGGCGGCGGCGGCGGCGGTGGCGGCGGCGGCGGGGGCAGCGGCGGCGGCGACTGCGGCGGCGGCGGCGGCGGTGGCGGTGGAGGCAGCGGCTGCGGCGGCGGCGGCGCGGCGGCAGCGGCGGCGGGCAGCGGCGGCGGCGGCGGCGGCGGAGGCAGCAGCGGGCGGCGGCGGCAGATTGGCCCCCAGTAGCTGCCCATCCAAAGGCGACTGCTGAATATGCTGCGGCTCGAGCCAGGCTCGGGTGCTACGTATGTGTTGGGAGGGCGGGTGGGAGTGAGCGAGACGGCTTGCGGGAGGGGAGGTAATCTTGATCACTATTCCCTATTAATGTACACCCCCTCCCGCAAGCGACTGGGAGCCAACCCGAGGCCATGCGGCCCCCCCGCACGATCACTTGTGAAAAACATTACAAAATACACTCTGCCTCCACGTTCGGAGCATGCGCAGCGAACCCGATGCGGCCTCCCTCCACCATCCCTGTCAACAAAAATTATCCCGGCGAAGCAACCTAACAGCGATGTGTAGAAGCATATATGAAAGCATTCCCCTTAAGATTCAGATGAAAATCCAGTTGTAGAATTCTGCTGTTCTCGCAGTCGTAGTCGCATTCGCGATGACAGTCGCAGCGGCAACGGCAGTCGCAGTCACAGCCTCAGCCTCAGCCTGCCTCAGCCTCAGCCTCAGCCTGCCTGCAGCCTCAGCCTCAGCCTACTTCAGCCTCAGCCTCAGTCTGCCTTCAGCCTCGGCCTCAGCCTCAGCCTGCCTCAGCCTCAGCCTGCATCAGCCTCAGCCTCAGCCTCAGCCTGCCTCAGCATCAGCCTGCTTCAGCCTCAGCCTCAGCCTGCCTCAGCCTCTGCCTCAGTCTGCTTCAGCCTCAGCCTCAGTCTGCCTTCAGCCTCGGCCTCAGCCTCAGCCTGCCTCAGCCTCAGCCTGCCTCGGCCGCAGCATCAGCCTGCCTCAGCATTCAAAATGTGGCCCAGGAATGGAGTTCTGGGAACTAGAAGAACACGAAGTGGCCTACAGTTGCTCCGGGCATTCAAAATGTAGCCCGGGAATTGAATTCTGGGAGCTCGAAGAGCACGAAGTGGCCTACAGTTGGCTCCGGGCATTCCAAATGTGGCCCGGGAATGGTGTTCTGGGAACTCGAAGAGCACGAAGTGGCCTACAGTTGGCTCCGGGCATTCAAAATGTGGCCCGGGAATGGTGTTCTGGGAACTCGAAGAAGACACGAGTGGCCTACAGTTTGCCTCCAGCATGTCAGAATGTGGCCCGGGAATGGATCTGGGAGGTCCGAAGAGCAACGAAGTGTGGTGACTGTTGGGCTAAACGACTTCTGCGGCACCCTGTCCGGCACCCGCCGCAGACCACCCCTGTGGAGTCATCTGTGCTGCTCTTTGACACCATAGAAACCTATCAGACAAGCGTTAGTAAAAACAGATACACTTGCGGCGGCGGCGGCTGCGGCGGCTGCGGCGGGCAGCGGCTGCGGCGGCTGCGGGCGGTGGCGGCGGCGGTGGCGCGGCGGCGGGGCGGCGGCTCGGCGGCCGGCCGGTGGCGCCGGCGGCAGCACGGTGGGCGCAGCGGCGTGCGCGCCTCTGCTGCGCGCTGCGATTCGGCAGCGGGGGGCGGGGGCGCGGGCGGGGGCGGCGGCGGCGGGCGGCGCGGTGGCGGCAGCGGACAGCGGCGGCGGCGGCGGCGGCGCTGCGGCGGCGGCGGCGGGCGGCGGCAGCGGCGGACGCGGAGGCGGCGGCGGATTCGCCCCCAGTAGCTGCCCATCCAAAGACGACTGCTGAATATGCTGCGGCTCGGGTCAGGCTCGGATGCTACGTATGTGCTGGGAGGGCGGATGGGATGGGAGTGAGCGAGACGGCTTGCGGGCGGGGAGGGAGTCTTGACCTGTCCCCCTACCCCCTCCCCTGGACCTGGACGGGGCCGGTCGCCGGTAGTTAGAGCGCCCAAAACGGCCTCGGCGAGGAAGCCAAAATCATTGGTTTCACAAGGGTTTTGGTCCCATTTCGGCCTCTTGGGGGGGCAGCGCTACTTGCCACCCCCCACTTCTTTGATCGATCTCCTCCAAGATGGCCCCAAAAGGCACCCAGGAGGCCCCAAGAGGCCCCCAGGAGGCCCCCAGGAGGCCCCCAAGAGGACCCCAAGCGGCCCCAAGAGGCCCCCCCCGAGGCACCCAAGACGCCCAAGAGCCCCCCAGGACCGCCAAGAGACCCCCAAGACGTCCCAAGAGGCCACCAAGAAGCACCCAAGAGATATCCCAAGAGGCTCCGAGAGGCATCCAAGAGACCTCTGTGGCCCTTTTGCTTGCCCTCCTCTTGTTCTTCCTTCCTACTCCTCCTCCTCCTCCTCCTCCTCCTCCTCCTCCTCCTCCTCCTCCTCCTCCTATTCATCCTCCTTCTCCCCACTCCATCATCCATCCATCCAGCCTCCTCCTTCTCCTCCTTCCTCCTTCGCACGGTTCGGCCGTCCCCCTCTTTGCTCCCGCACTTCTCTGATCACCTCAACTCGCCTGGACATCGTTTCTGGATGGACTGGTTGGGATACGCGAAGCGTCTAGAGTTTGCTGTGTTGCATCGCACGGCACGCGCACTCCATATGCGCGATCTCTTCAGCCAAAACTGCTTTGACATCTTTAACGCCGGACCGGGCGCAAGACTGAGCTCACAACCTTAACGCCGGTTGCGACGCACCGGCCCCGTGACGTTTTTGGTGCCGACTTCTGTGAGCACCCACCGCGCCCCCAATGTATGAAGGGGCCCTGGGACACACAAACATACAGACACAAGTAACAGGATTCCCCATACTTTCCGATCTTTTCTGGGTTTTTGTCCTCCACCCCACTTCCCATATTTTTCCATATTTTCGGGGGAGTCCACGATTCATTGTGTCTGTGTATTTTTCTCCCTCCTGGATTGACTCGGGGGACAGGCGCGCGGGCTCACGAGGTGCCAGGGGCGACCAGGCCAGGGCTCTCAGGAGAGGGCTGCCCTCTGACCGCACGGGGCGCGCCTGGGGAGATCGGCCCAGGAGCCTTCCCGAAGGATGCGCTCCCCCACGAGGATCTTTAGCCGAACTCTATACACCGACGCCTTTGTCTGGCCTCGCACCGAATCTCGCCGATGAAAGCGGATCCTGGTCGATACGGGATCCTGGTGTATACATTCTTCGTTGTTTCCCCCCCCAAAAAAAAACGAAGAAACAAGTATACACCACACCACCCCGACGTCGTCCCCGACCCTCAAAAAAGTCCTGGGATTGAAAAACCGCCCGCCACTGGTGATGTAGATGCTCCAGTTTCCGACATCTGTGGGGCACGCCACGAAAATACCTACACGGACACCCTCCGACGAACGTCGCATATACCTCCAGGGAGGGTGCCAGTGCATAACACCGCTGGCTCCCAGTGGCGATTGGTACACCGCCGCCTTTCGCTGAGGCCCGGGAAGAATCCATCGAGGGGAACCTGTGTATATATGTTTGGTCACCCCCCCCCATCACCCCCAAAGCCAACAAAACCACAAAACGAACCAAAACCAGAACCACAACCAAAACCAACGCCGGCACAACCGAAACCAGAACCAGAACCAGAACTAAAAGAACCAAAACCATAACCAGAAACATAACCGTAACCAATGGTCGTTTGCTCCTCCTCTTCCCTCTCCTCCCTCTTTGCGACTTCAGCAAAAACAAACATACACAGTGCTTCCTTGAACCGAGAGCGCCAAACACTGTGTGTGTGTTTTGAAAAAAATGTTTTATGTATTTTTCTGGGGGGGGACGAGCAAGGGAACACTGTGTATGTTTGTTTGTTTGTTTGTTTTGGTTTTTGTTTTAAAAACCCAATGCTCGCATGGGCCTTTCTCCCAGCAGGCACTGGCGCTGGCAAAACCAAAGAGAACCGAAAAAAACAAACAGACACAGTGTTTCCTTGCTCCGGGAGCGCCAAACACTATGTATGTTTGGTTGTTTGGGTCCTTTGGGTCTGAGGAGCAAGGAAACACTGTAAATGTTTGGTTGTTTTTTGTTTTGAAAGCCCAAATGCTCGCAGGGGCCTCTCTCCCAGCAAGCACTGGCACTGTCAAAACCTCCAAAACAACACAACAACAAGCATGCACAGTGTTTCCTTGCTCCTCAGACCCACCCCCAAGAAACAGTGTTTGGCGCTCTCGGTGCAAGGAAACGTTGTGTTTTTGTTTTTGTTGGTCTGGAGTCGTCGGGGGGTCCCGGCGAGCGTTGGGGCTTGCGACCCCCCCAAAAAAAATTAAAACAAACATGCACAGTGTCCCTTTGCTCCTATGACCAAAACATCCCCAACAAAAACCAAACATACACAGGGTTCCCTTGTTCCTCATACCCCAGAATCGAATAACAAATATACAGTGTTTGGCGCTCTCGGTTCAAGGTAAACGCTCGCCACCTCGAGGGTGCCCCGACTTTGCCAACCCAGAACCGAAGTCGACATGCCCAGTTTTGGGGGATGCAAATGCACACTTCCCCGGCCCAGGGCGCCCCCGAAGGAGCTGCAAATACACGGTTCCCTGGCCCAGGGCGGCCGCGGTGAGACGCGGCACCAAAGCGGCCCCCAACGGCCCGAAGACGTCCCAAAAGGCCCCGAAGGACCCCCAAAAAGGCCGCACAGCAATCCGAGAATACGAGAGGTGTCGCATGTCACGGACCTCTAAACAATCAACGTTCCACGCGTCGCCATACAGACCGTTGCACTGGCAACGGGGCGGACCTTGCCGCACGCACTTATACATTCGCATGTTAACACAGCAAATATTAAAATAAAAAAAAAGAAATATATAAGATAATTAAAAAAAAAAAAACTTAACAATAAAAAAAATTGAGGAGCCCTAAACAAAAACACACCATCCCAACCACATACCTCACCCAAACCTACGCCACCACCTCCTACCACATCCTACCGATACCCTTTGTCCGGACATCCCCCCCTCCCAATCACACCACCTACGCTCCATCCACGTCCCCCACTTCCCCCTTTCCCCACTCCCCACCACTCCCCTTCCACCCCCCCCACCCTAACCCCCCAAAACCCACTCACCCTAAACTCTTCAGCGCCAGTGGCACGGCGGCCGTGCCGCCCGCGTTTGGAGTGCGCCCCGAACGCTCGCATTGGCAATCTTCTCTGTTTGGTTGCGCCGCTGTGCTCGGATATCGAAAATGCGATCTACGGCTGATGCGGGCGCGCGGCGCCAGGGACCTCACTTCTCGAGCAAGGAAGGAAGACGAGGTAGGACGACGGACGGTGGAGCAGGGAGGCAAAGAGGAACGAGGAATAATGGGGGAGGTGGAAATGGGCGCTCCACCGCCCAGGCCGCGGACGCTTTCGACACCACACAGGGGGGAAGAAAGGAAAGGGAACGGAGCAAGGGCGAGGACGACGACGGGAAGCAAACTGTCCTGGGTCCGCATATAGCCATATGCTTGCGATTCGGGTGCGCGAGCTTTCTTCGAGGCACGTCAAGCCCGACGCATACTGAATTCACTAATTTCTCCAAGCTGTGTAAACACCCAGTCCACTGTACCCCTTCCTATACAAGCGCTTCAGAACAGAGGGGCAGTGGATTCCAACGTGTATGTTTGGTTGTTTTGGTCTGGGGGGCGCAGTGAAGGGTGCTGGGGGCGCGCCTGGTGGGCGACGACGACGACGACGACGCAACACCTGTTCCTAGTAGAACAGCGTGACACTCGCATGAATCTTGAATATAAGGTCGCTGTTGCAGCAGCAGGCTAGCGGCTCATCTGGGGCACAGAGGCGCGCGCCAGAGGAGAGGGAGGAGGAGGAGCAGGAGGAGGAAGAGGTGGAGGAGGAGGAGGAGGAGAAGGAGGAGGAGGAACGAGGAGGATGAGGAGCAGGGAAAGGAAGAGAATGACGATGAAGAGGATGCCCCCCATGAGGGGGAGGAGGAACCATGAGGATGAAGAGGAGCAGGAGGAAGAAGAGAAGGACGCTGAGGGGGGAACCACCCCTCCTCCCCCTCACTCCGCCGTTTGGGGTTGCTGGGGGGGGGGGGGCAAGCCTATCTCTGTAGCGGACGGGGGGCGCGCTAAACATCGCGCTGGCACGCCAATCGCGCGGGGCGGTGCAGGATCTTGCCCCTCAGTCGGCTACACGTAAGAACGACCCTGTGAGGAAGAGCGACCTCTGGTGCGCGCGACTGTCGGGGGCCGCGGGGAGGCCGCACCGGCGTGCGCAAGCCGCTGCTGCCGCGTCGCACTCGGCCATCTGGGAACTCACTCCGGAGGAGGGGGAGGGGAAGGGGGAGGAAGAGGAAGGAGGAAGGAGGAAGGAGGAAGGAGGAAGGAGGAAGGAGGAGGAAGGAGGAGGAGGAGGAGGAGGAGGAGGAGGAGGAGGAGGGAGGAGGAGGGGGAGGCCCGCACCAAAGGTCCCTCCGGCAACAGGTCACTCTTGCGGTAAGCGCCGACTCGGCCGTGCCTCCTCCCTCGAAGGCGGGCGCTGCCCGGCGCCCGCCTCTGCCAAGCCTCGCCGCCACCGCGCGCCTCGGCCTCAGCAGGCGCCCGCGCCAGGGGCGGCCAGCTGCGGTCGGCGATCGCGCGGGCACGACCGGGCTGCAGACCGGAAGACCCTACGAGCCGGGCGTCGCGGGTTGGCTCACACCGGGCAGCGGGCCCTGGGACCCTCACCGATCGATCGGGCTCGAGAGAGGCCGCAGAACGATGTCGGCGGCCAGCCCAGGGGGGAAGTGAGAGGGGGGCGGGCCTTCTCAGAAGGCTCGGAAGTCCCCGGGCATTCTGAGAAGCCTCCTGAGCCTTCCCCGGAGACGCAGAGCACCCCTCACAGAAGGCCCGAGGCCGTCTGAGAAGTCCCGCCGCCTTCTGAGAAGGTCTCCTCCTCCTCACTTCCCCCCCTCGCTCGCCGCCGAAGATGGGGTCGAGGGCTCCAGGCGTGATCTTTCAGCACGTCACTTTTTTTTGTTCGCGACGTCGGGTCTCATGGGACGCGGCAGGCCCAGAGGCAGACTGGAGATCGGCGGCCAGCGGGGGGCAGGAGGTCAGAGCCCCGATCGGTGATCAGGGCCAGGCTGGAGGCCAGAGAGCCCCACCTTCACAGGTCCTCCTCCTCCTCCTCCTCCTCCTCCTGGCGCCCCGCGCTCCGTCGGCCCGAGCCGCTGCGCTCGAGCGCGCGGTCCTCCTCCTGGAGCCTCCGCAGCGCGCTCTGGCGCTCCGCACTGTGCCGACCAGCGCGGGCCTGCCCGAGCCGGTCCTCGTCCTCCAGCCGCCGCAGCGCCTCGACTGCGGCGAGCCGCGCCTGCTCCACCTCCCCCCCCTCCCGGTCGAAGCCGCCAGTCTCGGGCGGAACGCGGGCTGCTTTCTGCGACCTTGATCCGGGCCGTTCTGCATCGTATACCGAATGCGCCACGCCGCACTGCATTTGTCCCACAATATGTGCTTGACGCCGCTCTGGCGCACTGCACTGTGCTGGCCCGAGCTGATCCGACCGACCCGGTCCTCCTCCTCCAGCCGCAGCAACGCCTCGACGGCGGCGAGCCGCGCCTGCTCCACCTCCTCCGGCGAATCGTCCTTCGGTCGGAACAGGGGCCGCTTTCTGCGACCTTGATCTGGGCCGTTCTGCATCGTATACTGAATGCGCCACACTGCACTGCCTTTGTCCCACAATATGTGCTTGACGCCGCTCTGGCGCACCGCACTGTGCCGGCCCGAGCTGATCCGACCGACCCGGTCCTCCTCCTCCAGCCGCCGCAACGCCTCGACGGCGGCGAGCCGCGCCCGCTCCACCTCCTCTGGCGACTCGTCATACGGGTGGAACACGGGCTGCTTTCTGCGACCTTGATCTGGGCCGTTCTGCATCGTATACTTAATGCGCCACGCCGTCTTGCGGTTGTCCCAGCGTATGTGCTTGACGCCGCTCTGGCGCTCTGCGGGGCTGTAGCTGCCAGCGCGGGCCTGCCCGAGCTGGTCCTCCTCCTCCAGCCGCAGCAACGCCTCGACGGCGGCGAGCCGCGCCTGCTCCACCTCCTCCGGCGAATCGTCCTTCGGTCGGAACACGGGCCGCTTTCTGCGACCTTGATCTGGGCCGTTCTGTATCGTATACTGAATGCGCCACACTGCACTGCATTTGTCCCAATGTATGTGCTTGACGCCGCTCTGGCGCTCCGCACTGTGCCGACCTGAGCGGATCCGCCCGAGCCGGTCCTCGTCCTCCAGCCGCCGCAGCGCCTCGACGGCGGCGAGCCGCGCCTGCTCCACCTGCTCCGGCGACTCGTCCTTCGGGCGGAACCGTGTCTGTTTGATGCAACCTCGATCTGGGCCGTTCTGTATTTGATACTTAATGCGCCACGCCGCACTGCCTTTGTCCCAAAATATGTGCTTGACGCCGATCTGGCGCTCCACGCTACTGGGGTGTCCAGCTGCAGGAGCCGGCGCTTCGCGGCCGGGGCTGGCGGCCGTATCCCGCAGCGGCGCCCCGCGCACCGGGGTGGGCGCCGCGGCCGGCCCGGCGAAGGCCGCTGGGGCCAGATGCCCGCGCCACGTGGCCCCCAGGGCTGCGCAAAGCGTTGCCGCGGCCGCGCCGCGGCGGTCGCGGCGGCGGCAGGTCATGCTGGCCTCTCGGAGCGCAGCGGCTGGCCTGGCATGCGAGCGGTGGCGCGGGCTGGCTGCCCGACCCAGGCCAGAGAAAACGCTCGAGCCTCTGGAGCCAGACTGGCTTGAGCCAAAATGGCTACGGTTACCTTACCACTATTTTTGTTCCCAACCATCCTGTTGTGATGGGTCTTTGTGTTGAAGAAGCAACGCCCTGCGTCTCACTCCTTCCTCACCCCCTCCTCCCTCCGCTCCCTATCATCCGTGCGCCCTCCGCGTGTCTTTGTTTCGGCATACCCTTCACCCGCTTCGTGGCCCCATAGGGAGCTCCCACACCCAGTGACATGTTTCGTGCCTCCCCCCCTAAAGGAGCTCCACCGAAGGCGCCAATGGCAGCGGCCGCAAGCGCTTCCCACACCCAGTAAAATTCATCACCCCCCCCCCCCAATACAGAGCTCCACCGAAGACACCAATGGCAGCGGCCGCATGCGTCCGCGCCACCCAATACAGCGCCTCGTGGTCCCCCAGGGAGCTCCACCGAAGGCCCAAGTGGCCGCGGCCGCATGCGGCCGCGCCACCCAGTACAACGATTCGTGGCCCCAGGGAGAGCTCCAACGACATCCCCAGAGGGGACGTTCGCATGCGTCTCCCCCCACCTAGTACAGCGCTTCGTGGCCCCAGGGAGAGCTCCATGGAACGCTCCAGTGGCCGCGGCCGCATGCGACTCCCCCGACCAGTACAGCGCTTCGCGGCCCCGTAGGGAGCTCCACCGAACGTTCCAGTGGCCACGGCCGCATGCGGCCGCGCCACCCGAAAACAACGTTCCGTGGCTCCATCGGGAGCTCCGCGGCCGCACGCGCCCGCCCCGCCCATTACAGCGTTTCGTGGGCACACAGGGAGCTCCACCGACGACCCCAGCGGCCGCGGCCGCATCCGCCCCCCCAACCATTACAGGACACTCCTCTCGCCTTTCGTGGCCCCACATGGGGCTCCACCGAAAGCGGTGCCCACAACGCGGTACCCATCGGTCGGAAGAAGTAGGTAGAAACATGAAGCAGGAAGGCGTTGGAAGTAGATTGGGCTTCCGCCAGCCCCCTATAGAGGAGAGAAGGAGGAAGCCAGTCGATCCTTGAAGTAGGAGGGCGCCACGAATAGAGCGGGATCTGGGCGTCCAGAAATACCGCGTTTCAGCGACCTGTTATGACACCCACATCTGCAAGTGTGCCCATGGTGGGGACCTTCGCCACAGCGATGCACAGCTGGACCTGCCTGCCGAGTCTTCGCCCCGCTGCTGCCGGCGCCTCGCGGCCGCCCCCCTCGCGCGGTGGACGGCTGCCAGGCCTCCGCCCCGCGGGCGCCTCGTCGCCGCCCCCGCACAGCCTGCGCCGCACAGCCTGCGCCGCAGCGCTCGCACCGCAGGGCCTACGGTCGGGAGCTTCTGCTTCGAGTGTCGCGGCGGCTGCCCCAGCGACGTGCCATGCCCCGCGAGCACACAGCGTGTCGCTCCGCTCCGCGCGGCGGGAAGCGTGGGAGAACTCGGGCCGCTGACGCCTGCAACCCGGAAGCGAGCAGCGTGTCGCTTCAGAGCGTGGTGGGCCAGAGTCAGCGGAGCGACACGCGAACCAAAGTTCCCGACCGTACACCACATAGTTTGCACGGCATCGCTTGCACCACGGAGCTTGCACCACACAGCTTACAGCTTGCGCATCTGGATTGAAATAACTCGCTGCTCGGGTCCACGCTGGCAAAAACTGGGTGGCGGTGAACGTTCCGAAAGCATACCTTTACCGCTACCCACAGCCGTCGCCTAGACGCGACCACTGAAAATTTAGGTGCTGAGCGACTTGGAAATCAAGTGTGGGGGGCGGATAGCTCCAGGGCCTGCCTGGGCTTTTGCCCGGGGGAACTCGCTCACTCCTCCGCCTGCCTCCTCCCCCTCCTCCCCCCAGAGGAGGGGACTGACGTCTAAGACTCGTTGCGAGCCTTCGGGCCATGGTACGTGCGCAGGCAACTCTGCCTCGCCAAGGACACCCCGTTGGCCTCAAACGCGGCACCGCAAACAATCGCAAACAGGTGCCGGCACGCCCTTACTCGTCCTCCTCGTCCTCCTCGTCCTCCTCGTCCTCCTCGTCCTCGTCCTCCTCCTCCTCCTCCTCCTCCTCCTCCTCCTCCTCCTCTGACCTCTTACCTACGTTGGCGGCCACATCCTCTGACAGGGACCGCTGCGACTCATTGGCCACTAAACAGAAACAGTGGGCCTGGGGGGTCTCAGGTCGTCTGGCTGAGGCCATTCCTTGACGCCCACTTGCAACTTCTCCTGTTCCAGGGAATGAATGAGACGCCTGGCGCATTTGGTGAGGGTCTCTAGCTTACACTGCACACCGAGCTTTTGGAAAGAAGTGGTGCCGTACCCACCACAGGCCCGCCACCAAAAGACTCCTTTGAAGCTCCACACGGTATGGTTCCTATGCAAATTGGCGGGATACCCGATGCACGGGCTGGACAACCAGGACTCTATCGCTCCTGGCTCTGGCTTTGCGAAACACGCCGTACACTGCATTCGACTTCGGGTGTCTCGCTTCACCGAGTGGGCCGAATCTACTATCCTCTGCTGAGCCGCCCCCTGCCTCTCCCCAGCCCGAGCCTTGGCCTCTTGCGCGCGGTCTCGCCGCGAGCTCGCGCCGTAGAGAGACGGTTCCTGCTTAGTGACCGCGGGGGCCACCGCCAACATGTGCTCGTGCACCTTTGTCGCTTTCAAGTCGATGGCCGCTATCGCGGCAATCTCCTGGGCCGGAAGCTGGGCCTGACGGGCGCCCTCCACCGCTGCCTGATCTGCAAGACGATTCGCGAACCAATGCTGTGGGGGCACGTGGTTCGCTTCGGCCTCTTCAGCCGGAAGGTGACTCTTGATTTTGTGGGCCACGATGGGCCTATCACCAAGGTCGGCCCAACATCTCTTCCACAACATCTCTTGTTGGTGCTGTTCCGTCCATGTGGGCCAGCTCTTATGCCGTCCACCACAGACTGAGCCTCTATCACCAAAACTAAATCTCCTTCAGTAGCTTTCACCGCCTCTGTGGCAGCTGTCAACTCTGAGGTTGGAACTGTCTGCTTCCAGCACTCCGAAGGCCCTTGCCCGCACCCAAGCAGGTCCCACCCATCCACCACCACAAAGCCACACCCACATCTTCTGAGCCTGGAGTCATCGCGGTACTTGCCACCTGAACCATCAGTGGCAACAATCATTGAGCTGGTGAAACGAATCTTGGCATCTCTTGCCAGGGCACCTCCTGAGATCTTGGCGCTGTGGGTCGGGCGCGAGGCGTGGGGCAGCGCCCAGAGCACTGGCACTATGCCCCTGAGCCAAAAACAAAGCCACTCTTCTTGGCCTTCACGGACCTTCTCCAAGAGCTCCAAGCGCAGGCCCTCCAGGCCTTGGTTCCCCGGGCACTCCCAAATCTGACGGAGAAGGGTCCCTTGCGGAGCTCCACGCCGAGGGCACTTCGGTGTGGTCCAGGGTGGCCTGCGCGGCGAGCAGACCCCCGCGGCCTCCTGAAGCTCCTCTGGGAAACTGTCAGGAGGGGAGTCCCAAGGGCCCTGGTCATCCTCCTGGGCTTGCCTGACCAAATCCAAAACATCAGAATCCTCCTCTTCCTCATCCAGACCGCCGACTCTACCGTGCGCCTAGGGCTCCAGGGGGGCCTGATCAGACGCCCGCGCAGCGGCGGCGGCCGTTGCTGGAGGGATTGGAGGGGGCCCGGTAGCTTCTACAAAGCGCCGACTCGCAGGCCAGAGGGCCCCTGCCATAATCATTATGAACAGACCAGCTGTGTCGTATTGCGCTTCTTTTTTCCAGGCTGCCATGCGTTGCCCGTTGACTGTAAGATCAGGGCCGTGCTCGAGACCTTTGCCTGCGAAATGTGCCGCTGCTAGCTCCCAAGCCTGTTGGTCTAGGGCTCCGTACAACACATATTCTGACAGCATATGTGAGTCAGCTTCTTCCAGATCGAACTGCACTCCGTCGGGGTCCTGCCGCAGGGTCGGTGAAAGAGGTTTCCACCCGTGGTCGGGGAGCGCGGCCGCCGTGGCCGACAGGGCCCCCTTGACTTGTGCCCATCGGTTTTTGGCCCCTTCAAAGATGCGAACTGCTGTTTTCCAGGTTGAGAGAAGAGCCTGGCGGTGGGTTGACATAGGCATTGGAAGAAGTCCGATCCATTCATTGAAAAGACGCAGCCTGCCAAAAACCATCGGACCCTGGTGTGCCGTTGGGAAGGCCATCCGAATAGTCGTAGTCGCGCATCCTCCTTCATCGTGGCCAACCATGCCCGAGATCTGCGCTCGCATCCGTAGCAGCGTGGATGGGGCTACTCATTGTGCCTCAATTCCCCGGCGTGTACTCAAGATTTCGCAGCTCTGGAGGTCTTGACAACTCTACGAACTATGTTACCTCTACTGGTGCTATCGGTCAACCTCTTCTCGGCCGTTGCCACGGGGCGTCTGTGGGAAGCGCCGTCGATCCCAAGGTCTTTTACACATTGGGATCTCCTCAACTGCATACTAGAGCCAAGCCTGCTGTGAATTTCATTTGCCACTCGGTGGATTGCTGACTAGGACACTCTTACTAGAGATCCTAAGGCTTAATTCCTGGCAGTGGTTGGCAAAGGCTCTTCCACCGTTTTTTCGATGGCAATGGACTCCCTGCCTACAGCAAACTGGCTACAGTCATCAACCCAGCTTTGCACTTCTACTGGCCTACTGGTCTGTAGTTCTCGTGTCAATCTGCTAGTATCTGCCGCGGGGTGAGTCAGGGCATGTCGACAATCTGAGAGCAGCCTGCTAGGATCCCAGAAAAGGCCTCCAGTGGCTCCGACATGGCCCCTCCAGCTCGGCACCTCCGGACCCCGAAGTGGAGGCTGAGGCCGAGGAAGAGGCGAGTGAGAGGATGCTGCACTTGCGCACCTACATGCCAGAGCTGCTCTGGGTCTATCGCGTCGTAGGATTTCTCTAGATCCCAGAGCCCTTCGCCCCGGGGAAACTGTTGGATGCCCCCTATCTCCAGCTTCGTTTGTCTCAGTATGGCTGCCCTGAGAGAGCCGGAGCCTGCGACGGCTCTGTCCCAAAATTGTATTTTTCCAGCAGACCAGCCTGCTACCTGATGACGCCTGACCCGAGCCCATGCTCGGCGCGCACCTTGAGTTAAAGCTATCGGCCTGTCTGCTTGATCCGATTTAAACATCAGCTGCGCAATGTTGACTAACGTCTTGTCTGGCCACCGAAGGGTTTGCTCAACCAAGTCAAGCAGGAAAGTAAGGTGGACGAACGCTTCTTGCGGGAGTTGTAGCCACCATCTTGGGTTGGATATATCAACTCCCATGCCTACCTATACGACCACCCTGCGGGTGATAAGGAGGTTGGGGGGTGGTGGAAGGGGCCGAGCAATCGGCAACAGTGGTGATTGTTCTTTCTCCTGGCGATGCCAGTGGAGATTTTTTCTCAGAAGCCTGCTGAGGCTCCTCTCCCTCCCTCTGTCGGGTTGCAAATGCTGCACATGCAACCGATGAGAACTGCTGCGACAGCGACGGCGGCGGCGTCCCGGACCAACTCCAGGGGCCCAGACGCATCAGTTTTTCGATTCGCTTCCAGCCGCGGCGGCGAGCAGGGCCTCCGAGGGCCAGGAAACCTCGACCTAACCTCGGCGCCGACCTCAAAACGGGGCCGGGGCCCCTCCCAGGGGCCCGCGCCGGCGTCCTGTCGGCGTATCCCTTTTTATGTAGACGGCCCAACTCCAGGCCCAGACGCATCAGTTTTTCGATTCGCTTCCAGCCGCGGCGGCGAGCAGGGCCTCCGAGGGCCAGAAAACCATCGCCTAACCTCGGCGCCAACCTCAAAACGGGACAGGGGCCCCTCCCAGGGGCCCGCGCCGGCGTCCTGTCGGCGTATTCCTTTTTATGTAGACGGACCAACTCCAGGGGTCCAGACGCACCAGTTTTTCGATTCGCTTCCAGCCGCGGCTGCGAGCAGGGCCTCCGAGGGCCAGGAAACCTCGACCTAACCTCGGCGCCAACCTCAAAACGGACCCGAGGCCTCTCCCAGGGGCCCGCGCCGGCGTCCTGTCGGCGTATCCCTTTGTATGTACACAGATCGACTCCAGGGGTCCAGACGCACCAATTCAGACGCACCATTTTTTCGACTCGCTTCCAGCCGCGGCGGCGAGCAGGTCCTCCGAGGGCCAGGAAACCTCGACCTAACCTCGGCGCCACGTCAAAACGGGACCGAGACCTCTCCCAGGGGCCCGCGCCGGCGTCCTGTCGGCGTATCCCTTTTTATGTAGACGGCCCACCTCCAGGGGCCGAGACGCACCAGTTTTTCGATTCGCTTCCAGCCGCGGCGGCGAGCAGGGCCTCCGAAGGCCCGGAAACCTCGACCTAACCTCGGCGCCAACCTTAAAACGGGACGGGGACCTCTCCCAGGAGCCCGCGCCGGCGTCCACTCGGCGTATCTTTTTTTATGTAGACGGCCCAACTCCACGGGCCCAGACGCACCAGTTTTTTCTGATTCGCTTCCAGCCGCGGCGGCGAGTAGGGCCTCCGAGGTCCAGGAAACCTCCGCTCCGCCTAACCCCGGCGCCAACCTCAAAACGGAACCAGGGCCACTCCCGGAGTCCCGCGCCGGCGTCCTGTCGGCGTATTCCTTTTTATGTAGACAGACCAACTCCAGGGGTCGCTGGCGAAGCCTACGCGCAGCCTACGCACAGCCTGGCAAGCGCCGGCAAAGCCTGGCGCAGCCTACGCGAAATCAAAAACTATATCCTTCATGATGCAGGAGCCTGCAAGCGCTGGCAAAGCCTGGCGCAGCCAGTGCCCCCCTTCCATTCACGTCTTGCTCGGCGGCGTGGCCTTGTACGCACTGGATGCGATCCAAATGGCCTCGCTCTCCTCCGCGTTGTAAGTGTACCATGTCGGCGTGGCCGTGGATATCGTGGGGTTCGCCTGGGTCACCACGCGGCGCTGGACTCGCTCGACGCCCCACCCCCAATTCTCCGGAGGCGCGTGCGCGAACGCGCGATGGGGCGCCATCGCGCGAAGCGGCGTGGGCTCGCCATCCGGCCCGAACACCGCGGGGTACAAGTACAGGGCGCGAAGGGCAACACTGGGAAAGCCCAGCGTCTCATCGGCGCCCTGTTTCCTCTCAGCACACTCCTTGCACGTGTAGTGGCCCCGACCCGCGGTGCCCCGCAAAAGCCTTGACATCTACGCGACGTTCATGCACGCTGCTCCCGTGCTGGCGTCGACGATCTGCGTGCACTTATACAGGGGGCGCGCGATGGCACCCGCCAGCTGGTTGTCGACGCTGACCGCTTGGTCGTTGAGATCGCTTCCCAGAGCGGTGCCGAAAAGCATGTCGAGGAAGCTGGCGTCCCAGTAGAGGAAAGACGGTCTGGTGAACTTGGACAACAAGCCATCCCCTGGCAAGGCCTGGGGGAACACGTGATCCAGCCACGGCGGGCGCATGTCCCGAAGCAACACCAACGTCGCGCACTTCACAGCCTCGTCCAGCAACTCTTGCTTGGTCTTGGAGCTGACGTACGCTGTGGACAAGCCCACCGCCTCTATGTAGTCCTCCACGAGCACCTCGCGGTTGGTCGCCGGGTACGAGTAATCTGCGCGGATGCGGGGCGCCTGGAGGTCGGACCCTGTGAAACCGAAAGCAGCTGCCGACCCAGCTGGCCGAGATGCGCTGGCAAAGCCTGGCGCACTGCTCGCCTTGGTGGAACTGTTCTTGTCCCTCTTCAACGCGACCAGCCGGAGCGTCCTGTAGAAGGCGTAGATGGCCTTGGCCGTGTGCGTCCGGCCCAAGTCCCAGGAGAGCCCCCCCAGCGTCGTGACGGGGCTCTGTCGACACCGCTCGTGCGTCTCGACCGCCTCGCACGGAACGCATGCCCTGCTCCACTGGCGGGCCCAGGCGGGCATGTAGACCTGTGGGTTGATGTCCTCGCCCTCGTTCACGGCGGCGGCTTCGCGATGGGCCTGTGCGTCGACGGCTTTGGCGAAGAGCTCGGACCCGCGCCGGCCGTGCTCGCACCGCCCCTCCGGGCGTCGTCCCACGGTGTAACCACCTTGCACGCGCCAGAATTGTGGATTCTTGCATTGCGCGGCACTGGCAATGCCTGGTGCGACCTTGCGAAGGCACCACTGCGTTCTGCACCCGTCCAGCTCCACCACCTCGCCAGAGTGGTGATTGACCAAACCCACCAGCGCTTTCGGTGGTCCGTCGTCGCCCCCCAGCTGGTTCGGCGAAAACTTCTGCGCTGCCTTATCCGGGAGCTCCTTGAACAACGTCTGGTAATGCTCCCGCAGCGCGAGCATGCGCAAGCGGCCCTCCCGTGCCTGCGTGTTTGGAGGTGGCCGCGACAGATCCTTGACGCAGAGAGACCTCTTAGACGCCGCATTCAAAAACTCGTTCGGAGTCATGGGCACCGCGCCAGCACTGACCAGCTTGACGTACACCAGTTCGCGGCCCAAGAACATGTCCCGCGTGTCCAGGCCACGGGCACATGTCCTCCGACGCTCCTCGTGCTTTTCCCAGGCCTCGCGGCGCATCCTGTCGATGTTGTCCTGCACCTCGAGATCGTCGGGCTCATCGATGACTCGGTGCCGCACGCGCTCCACACCGCGACTCTTCATAGCACGAACATCGTCCAGGGCGGCGTTGCTGGCCATCGGCTGACCCTGCACAAGCTTCAAAAAATCCGGGATGGGAAGAACTTCGGGGCCGAGTGCAGCGCGGACCTCCCTGGACTCACGGGCGGCGGCCGGGTCCCCATCGGGCTTCTCGGCCAACTCCTCGCACAGGTCAGCCGAGATGTCGAACTGGTGCACGTCCGCCGTATCCTCTGTCCAATCGGCTTCGGGGTCGAACCCTGGCGGCGTCTTCTCCGCATCCGCCTTGTCCTCGTTCTTCTGCCCCTGGGTCGCCGGGCTGGCAAAGCCTGGCCCCGACCCCTGGGCTTCGCCTGCCACCGCTTGCCCCCCGCCCGCTGGCCTCCTTGCCGCCTCCAACTCGGTCCGCATGCGCACGCGCGCATCCTCCGCGATCTCCACGAAAAAAAAAAAAGAAAAAAAAAAAAAAAAAAAAAAAAAAAACAAAAAAAAAAAAAAAAAAACAAAAAAAAAAAAAAAAAAAAAAAAAAAAAAAAAAAAAAAAAAAAAAACGAAAAAAAAAAAAAAACAAAACAAGTCGGTTGAAACTCCGCAACCTAGCTCTCGTACTCGGTGCAGTCCAAATCGCGCCCCCAGGCAAACGTCCGAGATGCGCATCGTCCCATGATCAAGAAGGTCTGGGCCACGACCACGATGTCAACGTTCCGTCCCGCTCGACGCTCTCAGCTCCGTGAAAAAACCAGCCTCGCAAGTAGTTGAGGCCCTCCGGGCAGGAGGCCTGGCGCGCCCCTCCGCTCACCTGCGCCGCAGGGGCGATCGCGGCACCCCTGGGCGCCGCTTTACTCTTCTTGGCAGGAGGCCCGGTCGCGCCGCCCTGATTTATTGAAGCATCCACCCCCGCAGAACTGCCAAAGCCTGGCTCAGGCGGGACCCCGCGGCCACCCTGACTCATTGAGGCCGACTCGGTGGGGCAGGTTTCCACCCGCGCCGCAGAGGCGGTCGCCTGGCCCCCGGGCATCGCGGGAGCGTTCTGGAAAGGATACGGGAAAATTGGCTTGCGACGCGGTGCCTGCGTCGGAGAGCTGGCAAGGCCTGGCGCGGTTGGAAGGCCTGGTGCCTGCGTCGGAGAGCTGGAAGACCCCGCAGGACTGGCAAAGCCTTGCTCAAGCGGGATCCCCTCCAGGCCCTCTGGGAGCACGTCGTCTTCCCAGGTACCGTGTCTCGTCAGGCAGCTCTTGCAGTAGTCGCGGGCATGCTGTGGAAGGAGCTCCCGGCCCTTGACGGCGCGCAAGAGCACGCGCCACGCCGCCGCGTGATGCCGTTTGGGGGGGGGGGGGTCCTTGAACATCGCTGTCTCGGTGTAAGGGCGCCGCTCCATGTGCTTCATGTGGCTGTTCCGCGTGATCTCGAACTCCATAGCTACATGGGGCTCGCGGTGCAGGTGGACTTCCAGGTTCTGCTCGAAGACGTGGTCGCCTCGGTTGCCCTGCGAGGTCTTGGAGCTCGCGTCCACGACCTGAGGGCCACCCTCGCAAGCATTTCCGGGGAACCCCACATGGCCTCCACTATGGTTCAAGATAACCGGAGATGGCTCAAGATGGCTCCTCCCAAGGAGGCCCCCGAAGACCCCCGAAATCCCAAATGGCCAACCCAAACGCCGAGTGGCCACAAACATCTTTGGAAGCACAGAGACCTTCAGCACGCCTGGTGCTGCCAGCAAGTTCGTCTTGAACTCCTCCCGAGTCAGCAGGCGCTGAGGATGGAGTTCCACCATGCCCGAAAAGGAAGTGCCCTTGTACTCGTATCGTTGCGCGAGTCTGCGCAAGCCCGCGTAGGGTGCCTCTGTCCCTGGGGCTGGCAAGGCCTGGCCCCGGGACACAGGCAGCGCAGGTCTGAGCATGCGGGCGGCGGCGGCCATGGCCGCGGGACCGGCCAAAGGTCCGCGGGAACTCTCCGAACACAGAACCGTGATGGGCTGCGGTCTGACGGCGTCAACGCCGGCACAGCATACAGCACGGCATGATGATGCAACAAGGCCCCGGGAACGATTCAGGAGTTCCCAAGGGAACCTGCAGGGACGTACCGACGCCGACTCCAACAACGCCGGCATCCTGTCGGCGTATCCTTTTCTATGTCGACGGCCCAACTCCAGGGGCCGACACGCACAAGTTTTTCGATTCGCTTCCAGCTGCGGCGGCGAGCGGGGCCTCCGAGGGCCAGGAAACCTCGACCGAACCTCGGCGCCAACCTCAAAACGGAACCGGAGACCTTCCCAGGGGCCCGCGCCGGCGCCCTGTCGGCGTATCCCTTTTTATGTAGACGGCCGAACTCCACGGGCCCAGACGCCCCAGTTTTTCGATTCGCTTCCAGCCGCGGCGGCGAGCAGGGCCTCCGAGGGCCAGGAAACCTCGACCGAACCTCGGCGCCAACCTCAAAACGGACCCGAGGCCTCTCCCAGGGGCCCGCGCCGGCGTCCTGTCGGCGCATCCCTTTGCATGTACACAGATCGACTCCAGGGGTCCAGACGCACCAATTCAGTCGCACCAATTTTTCGACTCGCTTCCAGCCGCGGCGGCGAGCAGGTCCTCCGAGGGCCAGGAAACCTCGACCGAACCTCGGCGCCAACCTCAAAACGGGACCGAGACCTCTCCCAGGGGCCCGCGCCGGCGTCCTGTCGGCGTATCCCTTTTTATGTAGACGGCCCACCTCCAGGGGCCGAGACGCACCAGTTTTTCGATTCGCTTCCAGCCGCGGCGGCGAGCAGGGCCTCCGAGGGCCAGGAAACCTCGACCGAACCTCGGCGCCAGCCTCAAAACGGAACCGGAACCCCTCCCAGGGGCCCGCGCCGGCGTCCTGTCGGCGTATCCCTTTTTATGTAGACGGCCGAACTCCACGGGCCCAGACGCCCCAGTTTTCGATTCGCTTCCAGCCGCGGCGGCGAGCCCGCGCGGCCTCCCGAAGGAACGGGGCGCGCTCGGAGAGAGCGGCTGGCAAAGCCTAGCCTGCGCTGGTGGGTGCACGGGGTCTCGCCCGCACGCACGGCACGCACGAACACGAAACCGACATCGATTTCCAGATAGGGGGGCTCTCCGTTCCACTTCGATCTCACCCCCCAACCTCCGAACACAATCGATCTCACAATCGACGTCGTCATCATCATCATCATCATCATCATCGCCATCATCAACATCATCATCATCACCATCATCATCATCACCATCATCATCATCATAATCATCATCAACATCATCATCGCGACACCGACGGGACACCGACGGGACACCACCGGGACACCAACGGGGCACCGCGCGGCCCCGCGCCCCGGTGGAGAATAATTTGGTGCGGCCGCGCCTCAGCCACAGAGGACACCACCGGGACACCGGCGGGGCACCGCGCGGCCCCGCGCCCCGGTGGAGAATCATTTGGTCCGGCCGCGCCTCAGCCACAGGAGACTTTCTTCTCGCCCGCCCACGCAGCTTCGCCTCTCCCGCGCGCACGGCACGCACGAACACGAAACCGAAATCGATTTCCCGGTAGGGGGGCTCTCCGTTCCACTTCGATCTCACCCCCCCAACCTCCGATGACTGGTTTGAAACATTTCAAACTTGCTTGCGCTTCTTCAACTGTTATGGGGTCTAGGGTGAGGTCGTGGGCTTCGGCGGCTCGCTTGAAATCCTGCCGCCGCCCCTGGCCCTGAGGGCGCCCCACGCCTCGTCCCCAGAAACCCATCCAGAAACCCGCTTTCTTCTTGATTGCTGCTATGGGCTCTACAATGGCGGCCCCTGAGGAATCATGCTCGACAGAAGTGGTCTTCTCTGAGGCCCCCACGCTCTTGGCGCGTCCATGGACAGCGCCTGCCCCTCGCTAGTGGGAAGCTTGAACCCACTCCATGGAACTTTTGGAGATGGCTCGGATATAGTGGCCTTCGCTCGCTGCAATGAGCCCGTCGGCCGACTTGGCCTTCCGACGCAGCTGCTCCTCGCCGAGGCCCCCCATGGGGCGCGCCCGAATCGCCCTGGGTCCCCAGGAAGGTTTTGTCAGCGCCACTCCTTAGTGTTTGAGGTTGGCCCCCCAGGCCCCCCTTCGCTTGAGTGGCCTCCGCCACCGCCAGGCTAGCCCCGCCATCCCGTCCCTTTATCTTCAATCCTATTAAATTGCGAGGTCTAGCTCCTAAGCTGCTCCACTGTGCTTAAAGGGTTGTTTCCGCTAGCCACCCATGCGGCTTTGCCTGCTGGACTGGGGCTAATCTTGTGGCTGGGTATTCTCCTCGCAAAATCTGCAGATCGGGGGCATGGGCGCCCTGTCTACCAAGGAGCAAGCTGGGGGCCGCCATCGCGAACTCCATAAAGACGTGATCCACACCCCCGACCTTGCGCTGCTGCAGCGTGTCCTGCTGCATGTCCTTCTCGACTATGTGCTGGGCCGCCGCTATGCGATGCTGCCGCGGCCTATCTGGTCCAGCTGCGAGTTGGCATTCCATCGGCTGATCCATGATGCGCTTCATGATCTTCTGACCTGCGCACTTGGCCGCGCTCTTTATGCCCGCGCGCGGCGACGCCCAAGGTCACTGCAAGTTCCACTCTAGCTTCACCATGTGCTGACTGCTGCTCGCGAAGAGGCAGTAGTCGATCAGACGGTTACCTCCTGGGTGAGCTTCCCGCGGCGCCATCAAGCTGCCGTCGAGGCACGTGGCGATCTGCATCTGGTCCACCTCGTGCGTCTCCCTGCTCCAATCTGCCATCACTATATATGGTAAGTCGCGCACTTTGAGATAAGCTGCAACTGCTGAGAGTACCCCCTCCTTGGGGCCAGCCAAACCTACACCAGTTGTCGGGTACATGACCACGAAGATGACGTCACCGATATCATACATCCTGAGGGTCATGGCAGTCCACCGGTCTACAGCCGTCTTCTTGTCAAGGGGGTTCGCACTTGAAGCCATGCCCCACCATGTCCTCGGCTGCCTCGTCCCGAAGTCGGAATTGCCCCCACTGACTTTGTTGCCCAACCACATCGCGAAATTTTCTCTTTGACCGCATTGAGCCGTGCCTTCATCAAATGGCGCTCTGCTCTGCCGACAACTGAGGTTTTGGCCAGGGCTGTGTTCTGGTGGCGCAAGCATGGCATGCTCTTGTCGTTCCAGGACGTGACATTGGCGAAATAGAAAGTGAGTTCTTTTTCTTTCCTAGGCTCTGCGTGTTCTTATCTCGCTGTCGCTCTGGTCGATGGTCTGCAGCACTCGAACGTGCTCTCTGCTCCCGTGGGAGTGAGTGTAGCAACCAGTTGTGCCCTCTGCTCTCCATGGGAGAGTGAGCCTGGCCGCGGTACTCGAACGTGCTCTCTGCTGCCAAAGGAGTGAGCGCAGCATCCAGATGTGCCCTCTGCCCCCACGAAAGGGAGCGAGCCTGGCCGAGGTACTCGAACGTGCTCTCTGTTCCTGACGGAGTGAGTGTAGCAACCAGATGTGTCGCCTGCCCCCTCGGAAGGGAGTGAGCCTGGTCGTGGTGCTCGAACGTGCTCCCTTCTCCTGGCGGAGTGAGTGTAGCAGCCAGATGTGCCCTCTGCCCCCTGTGTGAGTGAGGCTGGCCGCGGTACTCGAAGCCGTCGATGTTACCCCATGCGTCGTTCGGCGCTTGGTCGCCAGCTCCTGGAACAACGCGACCATGGCTTCTTGACGGGACTGTTCAGTGTCATCGGAGGTCCATTTTTCCATGAGCTCTCGGACGCGCGTGGCCGACTAAGCAGAGCCTGGCTCCCCTGCTTCGTCCATGGGGGCGTCGCTGTCTGCTGGCTTCGATCCACCTCCTGCTGCCGACGCATGGGCTCCTGCTGCCCCAGCGCCAGCAGCAGCAGCGCCACCGCCACCGCCAGGGGGCTCCACCTTCGGCTTGAGCCCCGAGAGCTGGGTGAGCGCCTCTTGGGCCAGCTTGGCCTCCTCGGGCAGCTCCCCTTCTGCTGCGTCAAGTACCTTACCGAGGAGGGTGGCGAGCTTGTCGATGTCTGCCCAGACTTCAGAAGCTACTCCTTGCGCTCCAGGAGGTCCTGTGGCGCCCAACTTGTGGGTGGCGGCGCGCCTGGCTTCCTCGAGCTCGTTCTTGGCTTGAGCCAGAAGGTCTTCGGTCTCGAGAACTGTTGCTGCTGCCACTGCCGCTGCCTCACGAGCTGTCTGTGCTCGCTGCTTTGCCTGGAAAACTTTGAACTGGGCCGCTCGAACTGGCCGGGGTACATCCTTGTATTGGGACGGGTCTTGCATTCCCGCTGCTCGCAACCGACGACGGTATGCAACGTTGTCTCTCTGGCTGTGGGTGAGGGTCGAGCTGCCGATCTGCCACTTGCCATCGGGCATATCCACCCAGAACTCCATCTGCTGTTCTGTGAGTGGGGGACTCTGTCCTCCACCCTTTCCTCCACCTTTCTGCCCCTGCTTGTCTTACCGCTTACCTCCACCACCTGGTCCTGGTCCACGAGCGAGGAACTCTCGGTTGGCCCACGGCGGGGACGCGGAGTCGAAGTGGGGTTTGCGACGACGACCTCCAACGAGCGACCACTCCCCCTGCGGCGGCGGCGGGTCGGCGTAGGTCGGTCCTCTTCCATCGGGTCGATAGGCTCCGCAGCTAAAGCACTTGGCTTTGTTGCCACGGTTCCACACATTACACGCTCTGCAGCCCCAGCCCACCATCGCGCGCGCCGAGGGAACAGAGAAAGCTGGTTTGAGGGAGGAATGATTGCGGTGAGGTCGCGAACCTCAGGCCACTAGGTCTCGTGGGGAAAGCTTAAACCCAACAGACCTCAATCTTGAGCCAAAATGGCTACGGTCCTGCTCCTCCTCCTCCTCCTCGTCCTCCTCCTCCTCCTCCTCCTCCTCCTCCTCATCCCTCCCTCCTTCCCTCCCTCCTTCCCTCCCTCTCGCCCTTCGTCCCCCATCCCACCTCCTTCCCCCCTCCTTATCACATCATCCTCTCTGTCTTCCATTTCTTCCTCCTCCTCCTCCTCCTCCTCCTCCTCCTCCTCCTCCCCCTCCCCCTCGACCTCCTCGTCTTCCCCCCTCCTCCCTCCTTCACTCCCTCCCTCTCTTCCGCTTCGCCCCCGCCCCCATTCCCCATCCCCCTCCATCCCCTTCCCTTATAAATATCCCAATATCCCCTCCCCGTCGCACCGCGAGGTGCGTCGGTAGGGCGTGCAGGGCGTTTCGCCGGACACTTCCTCACCATGTATGCTCCTGAAGCTGAAAAGTTGCTGGAGCTTCGCGGACGGAGGGCGAGTGGTTTTCAAACTATGGTGTCCGCCTCGGCGCCGCGCGCAGTCGGCTTTAAAGTCTTGCAGGGGCTTTGCGGCTGGAGGGCGGGTGGTTGCCTCTCGCCTCAGCGCCGCGCGCCTTCGTCCTAACAGTATGCATGAGCCTCACGGATTGCTGGCCATCGCTCGGACGTCCATTTCCTGTGTTTGTTTCGCTTTCGTGCGTGGTTTTTTCGCGAAATGATCAAGGATGCTCCTCGATGGACCTCGCCGAAGGAAAAATGCACACGTCCGAGCGATGCCAGGATGGAGGGCGGGTGTTTTGTATGTTTAATGTGGTTCTCGCCTGAGCGCCACGCACCTTCGTCTCAACAGTTTGCAGGAGCTTCACGGATGGAGGGCGGCTAACTTTTCAAAATGTGGCCCTCGCCCTGGCGAAGAACAGTCTCGTCTTCAAAGTGAAACATGACTTCAGATATTCGTACGACCGACGTCCCAGGAACAGTGTTCCAGCACATTTTGGGATTGTCGCAGCGGAGTTAACAGTCACGTTGATTCGCGGTGTTGAAGTCCCTGTAACGGCGTTCTGGAAGGACTCAGGATCGTCAGGTCGCAGCAGTCACGTTGACTCGCGGCGTTGACATCCCAGGAATTGTCTTATGGCACGATCGAAGGTTCTCAGATGGTTGTCTTCCAACGAGGCACTTCCTGCAGTGAAAACGGATAACTGTAGGGATCCATGAAGAGGGAACTTGGAGGGAGGGCTTATTGCAACATCGTGGATGCGTTGGGTCTACACTGGGCCTCCCCCTCCCCCTCGTTGTTCTCCTCCTCTCGTCTTCCCAACCCCACCTCGTGGCCGATACGGGACATCAACGTGTAAGATCTGGCCATCCCGCCATCCCTCAGCTTTGTCCTACCCGCCAGCTCCCTCCCACGCTACACCGCCTCGACCGCGGCTTCGACACCCAGGACGGCCCTGGCCCAGGTTGCTTCTACCGATCCCTCCTCGGGGCATCCTCCAGTCAGCGCCACGTGCTTGTACGACTCCTCAGATTATACTTCCAGCGTGATTACCTCCTCCCTACCCCGCTGACTCCATATCCGCCTTACGTTAGTGAGTTTTCCTAATGAGAATACTTTGCAAACTGTGTTGGACATGCACCCTAAACGGTGCGAACGAACATACCAACAACTTCCACCTCAGATAGATAGGATGGATATATCCGCGCAAGCATGGCGCAGGCAACGACAGCAAAGTAGGCCAGACATCGGCATCAAAGGATTCTGAAAAGTTGGGCAGCAACTTCCGCCCTACTTGCGAAATCGCCGAAAGCACGGCGGATTCAGAGTCAGGCCCTCTTGCGGCCGATGGATACAATCATTTACAGTCGGACCGCTGAAAGAAGGAACGCCAAATAAAGAACGAAGCCCCTTCTTTGACCCCAAACCCGTCCGCGTGGACGAAGAACGCTAGAGAAACAACCATGGGAGGACCTACTAAATCTAAGGAACGCCGAGCCCCTTCCCAACCCGAACGGTTCCTTATTTCAGCGTCTTGGCTGTACTTTTGATGCTGACTTTTTTCCTTCCATACCAACAGCCTGAATGCCACTTCACTACAGTGCGAATTCACCCCACCAGCCCTCTGGGCGCAGGTGGTTTAGGGAGTCTCCTCTTCCACCCCTCCCTCGGGGAGGGGTTTATCACTGTTCCCTATTAGTAAGCACCCCATCCCCCATGCGACTCCGGGCACCCCCCCCCCGCACACCATCCCTTTTAAAAAACCATACAAAACACACAATCTGCCTCCAAAGTCGGAGCATGCGCCGCCAACCCGATGCGACCTCCCTCCCACCATCCCTCTCAAAAAACACTTCAAGTACACTTGGCGGCGGCGGCAGCTGCGGCGGCTGCGGCGGCGGCGGCGGCGGTGGCGGCGGCGGCGGGGGCAGCGGCGGCGGCGACTGCGGCGGCGGCGGCGGCGGTGGCGGTGGAGGCAGCGGCTGCGGCGGCGGCGGCGCGGCGGCAGCGGCGGCGGGCAGCGGCGGCGGCGGCGGCGGCGGAGGCAGCAGCGGGCGGCGGCGGCAGATTGGCCCCCAGTAGCTGCCCATCCAAAGGCGACTGCTGAATATGCTGCGGCTCGAGCCAGGCTCGGGTGCTACGTATGTGTTGGGAGGGCGGGTGGGAGTGAGCGAGACGGCTTGCGGGAGGGGAGGTAATCTTGATCACTATTCCCTATTAATGTACACCCCCTCCCGCAAGCGACTGGGAGCCAACCCGAGGCCATGCGGCCCCCCCGCACGATCACTTGTGAAAAACATTACAAAATACACTCTGCCTCCACGTTCGGAGCATGCGCAGCGAACCCGATGCGGCCTCCCTCCACCATCCCTGTCAACAAAAATTATCCCGGCGAAGCAACCTAACAGCGATGTGTAGAAGCATATATGAAAGCATTCCCCTTAAGATTCAGATGAAAATCCAGTTGTAGAATTCTGCTGTTCTCGCAGTCGTAGTCGCATTCGCGATGACAGTCGCAGCGGCAACGGCAGTCGCAGTCACAGCCTCAGCCTCAGCCTGCCTCAGCCTCAGCCTCAGCCTGCCTCAGCCTCAGCCTGCCTCAGCCTCAGCCTCAGCCTGCTTCAGCCTCAGCCTCAGTCTGCCTTCAGCCTCGGCCTCAGCCTCAGCCTGCCTCAGCCTCAGCCTGCATCAGCCTCAGCCTCAGCCTCAGCCTGCCTCAGCATCAGCCTGCCTCAGCCTCAGCCTCAGCCTGCCTCAGCCTCAGCCTCAGCCTGCTTCAGCCTCAGCCTCAGTCTGCCTTCAGCCTCGGCCTCAGCCTCAGCCTGCCTCAGCCTCAGCCTGCCTCGGCCGCAGCATCAGCCTGCCTCAGCATTCAAATGTGGCCCAGGAGTGGAATTCTGGGAACTATGATTCAGAATAATTCAACTTGAAGCACGAAGTGGCCTACAGTTGGCTCCGGGCATCCAAAATGTGGCCCGGGAATGGAGTTCTGGGAACTCGAACACACGAAGTGGCCTACAGTTGGCTGGGAACTCGGGCATCCAAAATGTGGCCCGGGAATGGAGTTCTGGGAACTCGAAGAGCACGAAGTGGCCTACAGTTGGCTCCGGGCATTCAGAATGTGGCCCGGGAATGGAGTTCTGGGAGGTCGAAGAGCACGAAGTGTGTGACTGTTGGCTTAAAACGACTTCTGCGGCACCCTGTCCGGCACCCGCCCAGACCCCCCTGTGGAGTCATCTGCTGCTCTTTTTTAAGACCACTAGAAACCTATCAGTCTTCGCTGTTAGGTAATTATCCCGGCAAAGCAACCTAACAGCCATGTGTAGGAGCATCTCTGGGTCGAACAGCATCTCGACGAAAAGGCAGCGACAAAAAAGGTGACGTCGACGACGGCGGTGGCGGCGGCGACGGCGGCGGCGGCCCCCCCCGCCGCCATCCGCAGAGGTGGCTCGTTCGTGTTCTTCGTGGCCCGCCATACCCGGGCCACATGTTTTGCTTGTTGATAGCAGTGTCTCGTTTCCAGATATGCTTCCAGCATGTGTAGAAACATATATGGGAGCATTCCCCTTGAGATTCAGATGAGAATCCAGTTGTCGAATCGAAATAGGAAAGCCAAGACGTGTCCGTACTGGTGGGAACGACAGTACCTGCTCGTCCTCGTGCTCCTCCTGTTCGTCCTCTTTCTCCTCCTCCTCCTCCTCCTCCTCCTCCTCCTCTTTCTCCTGCTCCTCCTCCTCCTCCTCCTCCTCCTCTTCCTCCTCTTCCTCCTGCTCGTCCTCGTTCTCGTCCTCCTCGTCTTGCTCGTCCTCCTCCTCCTGGTGCTCTCTCCTCCTCCTCCTCCTCCTCCTCCTCCTCCTCCTCCTCCTCCTCCTCCTCCTCCTGGTGGTCCTCGTTCTCCTCCTCCTGGTGCTCTCCCCCCCCCTCCTCCTCCTCCTCCTCGTCCTCCTCCTCCTCTTCCTCCTCCTCCTCCTCCTCCTCCTCCTCCTCCTCCTCCTCCTCCTCCTCCTCCTGGTAGTCCTCCCCCTCCCCTCCTCCTCCTCCTCCTCCTCCTCCTCCTCTTCCTGGTCGTCCTCGTTCTCGTCCTCCTCGTCTTGTTCGTCCTCCTCCTCCTGGTGTTCTCTCCTCCTCCTCCTCCTCCTCCTCCTCCTCCTCCTCCTCCTCCTCCTCCTCCTCCCCCTCCTCCTCCTCCTCCTCCTCTTCCTCCTCCTCCTCCTCCTCCTCCTCTCCTCGTCCTCATCGTCATCGTCATCCTCCTCCCCCACCTCGTCTTCCTCCTCCTCTTCTTCCTCTTCTCCTCCTCTCCTATCCTCCTCTCCTCCTCCTCGTCTCCTCGTCCTCCTCCTCCTCCCTCCTGGTATCCTCCCCTCCCCTCCTCCTCCTCCTCCTCCTCTTCCTGGTTCGTCCTCCTCCTCCTCCTCCTCCTCCTCCTCTTCCTGGTCGTCCTCCTCCTCCTCCTGGTCGTCCTCCTCCTCCTGCTCGTCCTCCTCCTCCTCCTCCTGCTCGTCCTTCTTCTCCTGCTCCTCCTGCTCCTCGTCTCAGCCTTGCTCAGCATTCAAAATGTGGCCCAGAATGGGTTTTCTGGGACCTCGAAGAGCACGAAGTTGCCCTACAGGTGGCTTACGAATTCGTTTCTGGGAACTCGAAAGCACGAAGTGGCCTACAGTTGGCTCCGGGCATTCAAAATGTGGCCCGGGAATGGAGTTCTGAGAACTCGAAGAGCACGAAGTGGCCTACAGTTGGCTCCGGGCATTCAAAATGTGGTCCGGGAATGGAGTTCTGGGGACTCGAAGACCACGAAGTGGCCTACAGTTGGCTCCGGGCATTCAAAATGTGGCCCGGGAATGGAGTTCTGGGAAATCGAAGAGCACGAAGTGGCCTACAGTTGGCTCCGGGCATTCAGAATGTGGCCCGTGAATGGAGTTCTGGGAAGTCGAAGAGCACGAAGTGTGTGACTGTTGGTTTAAATCGACTTCTGCGGCACCCTGTCCGGCACCCGCCCGGACCCCCCTGTGGAGTGATCTGTGAGCTCTTTTGAGTCAACTAGAAACCTATCAGTCTACGCTGTTAGGTAAAAATCCAGATGAGAATCCAGTTGCAGAATTCTCCTGTTCTCGCAGTCGCAGTCGCATTCGCGATGACAGTCGCAGTGGCAACGGCAGTCACAGTCACAGCCTCAGCCTCAGCCTGCCTCAGTATCAGCCTGCCTCAGCCTCAGCCTCAGCCTGCCTCAGCCTCAGCCTCAGCTTGCTTCAGCCTCAGCCTCAGCCACAGCCTGCCTTCAGCCTCGGCCTCAGCCTCAGCCTGCCTCACCCTCAGCCTGCATCAGCCTCAGCCTCAGCCTCAGCCTCAGCCTCAGCCTGCCTCCGCATCAGCCTGCCTCAGCCTCAGCCTCAGCCTGCCTCAGCCTCAGCCTCAGCCTGCCTCAGCCTCAGCCTCAACCTTTTCCTCAGCATCAGCCTGCCTCAGCCTCAGCCTCAGCCTGCCTCAGCCTCAGCCTCAGCCTCAGCCTGCTTCAGCCTCAGCCTCAGTCTGCCTTCAGCCTCGGCCTCATCCTCAGCGTGCCTCAGCCTCAGCCTGCATCAGCCTCAGCCTCAGCCTCAGCCTGCCTCAGCATCAGCCTGCCTCAGCGTCTGCCTCAGCCTGCCTCAGCCTCAGCCACAGCCACAGCCTCAGCCTCAGCCTCAGCCTCAGCCTCAGCCTCAGCCTGCCTCAGCCTCAGCCTGCATCAGCCTCAGCCTGCCTCAGCCTCAGCCACAGCCTGCCTCAGCCTCAGCCTCAGCCTGCCTCAGCGTCTGCCTCAGCCTGCCTCATCCTCAGCCTCAGCCTCAGCCTCAGCCTCATCCTCAGCCTCAGCCTCAGCCTCAGCCTCAGCCTCAGCCTCAGCCTCAGCCTGCCTCAGCCTCAGCCTGCCTCAGCCTCAGCTTGAGTCTGCCTCAGTATCAGCTTGCCTAAGCCTCAGCCTCAGCCTGCCTCAGCCTCTCCTCCGCAGCCTGCTTCAGCTCGCCTCACGCTAGCCTCAGCCCCGCAACCTTTTTCCTCACCTCAACAGCCTCAGACTGCTCACCTCAGCCTCAGCCTCAGCCTGCCTCAGCATCAGCCTGCCTCAGCGTCTGCCTCCGCTCCCTCAGGCCTCAGCCTCAGCTCCAACACCTCAGCCTCAGCCTCACCTGCCTCAGCATTCAAAATGTGGCCCAGGAATGGAGTTCTGGGAACTCGAAGACCACGAAGTGGCCTACAGTTGGCTCCGGGCATTCAAAATCATGCCCAGGAATGGAGTTCTGGGAACTCGAAGACCACGAAGTGGCCTACAGTTGGCTCCGGGCATTCAAAATCATGCCCAGGAATGGAGTTCTGGGAACTCGAAGACCACGAAGTGGCCTCAGTTGGCTCCGGGCCATTCAAAATGTGGCCCGGGAATGGAGTCTGGGAACTCGAAAGACCACGAAGGTTGGCCTAGAGTGTGGCTCCGGGCATTCCAAATTGGCCCGGGAATGGAAGTTCTGGGAACTCGAAGAAACCCGAAAGTGGCCTACGTTGGCTCCGGCATTCAAATGTGGCCCGGGAATGGAGTTCCTGGGAGGTGCGAAGAGCACGAAGTGTGTGACTGTTGGCTTAAAACGACTTCTGCGGCACCCTGTCCGGCACCCGCCCAGACCCCCCTGTGGAGTCATCTGCTGCTCTTTTTTAAGACCACTAGAAACCTATCAGTCTTCGCTGTTAGGTAATTATCCCGGCAAAGCAACCTAACAGCCATGTGTAGGAGCATCTCTGGGTCGTCCTCGTGCTCCTCCTGCTCGTCCTCTGTCTCCTGCTCCTCCTCCTTCTCCTCCTCCTCTTTCTCCTGCTCCTCCTCCTCCTCCTCCTCTTCCTCCTACTCGTCCTCGTTCTCGTCCTCCTCGTCTTGCTCGTCCTCCTCCTCCTGGTGCTCTCTCCTCCTCCTCCTCCTCCTCCTCCTCCTCCTCCTCCTCCTCCTCCTGGTGGTCCTCGTTCTCCTCCTCCTGGTGCTCTCCCCCCCCTCCTCCTGCACCTCGTCC
>CAUYUJ010018209.1:0-10000 GCA_963575745.1 Prorocentrum cordatum
GCGCTACAAGGAGATCCCTGGGTAGTTAAGGTATTCACACGAGACATAGGAGGGGTCTTCGCGCGAGCACAGCAGGATCATCACAACTCCCAGGAGGAAACAGCTACGTGGTGCACGGTTAGGCTCCCAGCAGATGATGATCAGGAGATGGTTATGGACCTATCATTTCATTCATATGTAGATGATGCCGCCAAGAAGTTACTTATTGCGGACCAGACGACAGACTTGGCGCAGGAGGTTAGCAGGCAGTCCTTGCAGTACGATGATTTGTTATCGCGACGACTGACTGAACACAACTATCAACTTAACCCAACAAAAAATGAAACAGTGCTTGCACTTTTTGGGGACCAAGCTCAGAACTGCAGAAAACAAATACGGACTGGCAATATTAGGCTAGCTGGACAACCCAAAGATTCTGCTAAGTACCTGGGTAGTATCGTCAGAGGTGATGGAGCTTTCTCTTCTGAACTGGAAAATAGGCTTAGGGCTATCGATGTTGGTTATCACAGTATGGGGAGATTCTGGTACCAGGCACGAGTCCCTTATGTTGAACGACGTGCTGTCTTCCTATGTCGTGTCCTAGGGTCTGCGTTATCAGGCGTCGAGGCTTTCCTCCCAACGCCTGCTCAACTACAGCGATTGCAGAGCAGAGTAAATATGTATGCTAGACGTGCTATGCGAGGGCTGGCCACTAAGGAGCAGAACGGGCATAAGGTTTCGATCAGTAACGAAGAGGTTTGTAGGTATTGGAAGATGGCACCACTTGAGATCGAACTGCGCGCACGGCGCATCAAGTGGTATCAGCGCTGGGTCCAACAACCTGATCGTCACCTGGCAGAATGGGCAGCTTTGTTTGGCACCATGCAAATCGAGTCGCAGAGAGGAGTGCAGATCGTTGGACAGGATGAGCGTCTTACAGAAGATGCTTGCCCCTGGGCTCGTAGAGTAATATCAGATATTAACTCCCTGGCTGACTTAGGAGATGACGAATATGAACATGTACAAGAATTTGATAGCAGTCCATTGAGAATATTCCAGGACGAGAGTTTAGTCGAATGGTTCACCCAGTTTGACCCAAAGAAGTTGCGAGCTAAGTGGTTAAGTGTAGCTATCCCCCCTCCTGGATATGATCATCCTCATCCTCAGCAATCACGACCCGACCCGCCACAAGCAGCAGGAGATATGTTACCATGTCCAGTACCAGGATGTACCCGTTCCTTCCATACCTCCAGGCAGCTATTGGTTCACCTCAGCAGGGGGCATGAGTTCAGATCTATCCTTGGTCTGGCAGTTACTTCTAATGTATGTTTTGTCTGCGAGAGCGTTTTCGAGAGCCGTAACTCGGTCTATAAGCACCTCATCGACTCCTTCGAAACGGGTATATGCGTCACACAAAGAAGTACGACCTTCAAACATCCAGGCCAGGACAACACTGATGAGTGCCCATTGTGTAAGGCTCAAATTCTTGCTGGGGCTCCGCTGCGAGCCCACATCCGTACGCATTTTCTCCACCTCCCAGCACTCGACGATGCCGGGAGAGGGCGCGGCAGCAGCGGCGAGGCCCAACGAGCGAGAGGCAGCAGGAGGCTCGGAGATGGCGGCAGCGCCAGACTGGATGATCATCGGCACGGCCAACAAGCGCAAGGAGCTGGACGACACCTCGGACGCCCAGGAGAACAAGAAGGGGCGGCTGGCCGAGCAGGTCAAGCGCGACGGGCTCAAGATGGGCAACTTCAAGGCGCTGCTCGCCATCCTCACGAAGCTCAGCATCACGAACTCCAGGGAGCTGGCCGACCTCACAGGCGCCTGCTTCACGTGCTTTCTGCTCCCCGCGGGCGCCCCGCTGATCGGCATCATGCAGCAGGCGGGCAAGGCCTACGCCCAGGACTGCAAGAAGAAGGGCAAGCAGCACGGCAACGGCCCCCCGTGGCCGCACGTCTTCCTGGCTCTCCTGAAGCACTTCTGCCAGATGATGGATCTGGACGAGCCGTCGATCAAGGCGTTCAAGACCTACTGGGGGGTGATCACGAGCCTCAGCAAGGAGGAGGGCCTGATCCAGTTGCAGGAGCAGATCAGGTTCCTGCGCATCAAGGGCTGCTGGTACGACCGCAAGAAGGACGACAAGCCGACCAGGTTCAAGCTGCAGTTCATGATGAGCCCCAACTCCCAGGTCAATGGAGTGAGGAACACCTCCGATCAGACCAACACGATCCCGCTCCACCAGGCCTTCTGCATGGCAATCCTCAAGCAGGGCGGGGAGTACAAGGCGGGCGGACCCCCCAAGGGGGCGCTGGAGAGAGAGGCGGAGAGGTTGCTCAAGCGCATGGGGATCGAGAGCGACAGGCAGACCATCGAGGTAGACAGCGACCAGGACGGGGAGGGGTTCTGAGGCCGTTGCGTCTTGAAGCAGTGAACGGATCTGAGCGTATGGCAGAGATGTATAGGGAAGGCCGCCTCACGGGCATACAATTACAGGCCCTGCAGGCCCGCGTCCACCACCCCATCCTCAGGTATTTTAACGGCAGCCGCAGTGTCTTGTTGCATCAGGTTGGCAGTGCAGATCCTCCCGCCATCATGTCATTTGAAGAGTTTCAGCAGCGTAGTGAGCAGGTCCGCAGAATAGAAGTCAATGTTGAGACAGTGCCGAATCAGAGCAACCGTGTGGCTAGTAGATACCTCCACCCCAATCCCATGCCGCCAGCGGAGTGACTCCTCTGGCCGATGCTCGGGGTTTCCCATATTGCAAGAGAGAAGTGAGAAGCGTTGCGACCTTGCTCACTCGTCCTCCCTCCTCCTCCCGCTCTGTCCGCCCGTACTTGTTCCTTTTCACGAAGGATGGTGCCGCGTGCGGGCCGCTGGGCGTTCCCCTTACAGCGGTCCCGCTTCGGCCTGAGAGGGCCATCCTTCCAGCGTCGGCCGCTGGTAGGCGATAGTTCGCATCCAAGAGCCTGCAGATGCCACCAGGACTGCTGGGTGACAGAGGCTCGCAATGGTTGATTGATTGATTGATATCCTCGTCCTCCTCCTCCTCCTCCTCCTCCTCCTCCTCCTGACCGTTCAACCTTGACCGATCGGCCGTCTCCGAAGCGCCAGATCGTTCAGCGACGGCCCGACTCTGGGCTGCCGGCAGCGTGCCGGCAGCGGGGCCGCCGCCGGTCGACACGACGCGAACCTGCCACAGGGTGGGGGGGGGGGGCGGTGGGCCCCCCTCCGCCCCCGGCTCGATGGCGCGGCACGGACCCTCCTGGGTCCATCTTCGAAGCCAGACCCCCGACGTCATGATTTTTTCACGACGTCGACCCCCGGAAGTCTGGGCCCCTTCCCCAGGGGCCCGGCGAGGGCCCCCAGAGGCTGGAAATGGAGAAAAGCCTCCCGCCATGATTTTCTCATTACTCGAGGGGGTCTGGAAACACATCCACGAAGGAGGAGAAAGAAGACGAGCAGGAGAAAGAGGAGCCGAGGAGCCGCTGCGCGCGCGCTGCACGCTCGCCGCGCGCTCGCCTCAGCTGCCCGCCTCCAGCGCCTCTTCTCCCTCTCCTTCTCCTTCTTCTTCTTCCCCGCTCCCTGCCTCCGGCGCGCGCGCGCGGCGCCGAACGGTGGGGTCAGGTGGCTCACACCCCACGGCCGCGCCCGCGTCTCCTCCGCCTCCCGGTTCCTTCCGGCTCCCTCCTCCCCTCCTGCCGCGTCCTCCAGCTCGGTGACCAGCTGTGCGGCTCTGGGACGGCGTCAAGACGATGCTGTCCCAGGAGCCACTGGAGTTGTTGACGGACTGTCGTCTTCCTCTCCCCTTCGCTTCTTGTCCGCCCTTTCTTGTCCCTTGCTCGCGTCTTGCCCGCTTTCCTCTTCTTTTCAGCACGAGGAGGAGGAGCAGGAGGAGGAGGAGTAGGACGACGAGGAGGAGCAGGAGGAGGAGGAGGAGGAGGAGCAGGAGGAGAACGACGAGGTCCTGGGGCCATCTTCGAAGCATGTGGGGCATGCCAAAGCCCTCTCGGGGGACCACCTCGGCCAGCCTCGGCGCTCTCTTCGGGGGTCTCCCGGGCTGGCTTCGAGACCCCGGGGGTCCGCCCAGGAGGCCCAGAAGTGGGCGCACCACCGCGGCTATGTTGCTAGGTCAGGGGAGCAGCAGGAGGAACAGGAGGAGGAGGAGAAGGAGGAATAGGAGGAGGAGGAGGAGGAGGAGGGACCAGTGTAAACCCCAGAGTAATTAACGATGTTGGAATAACCCCTCCTTCCAAGCTCCCTCTTCAGATGTCCCTACACGGGTGCATTTCCACTGATGGATCTGCCTCGTTGGAAGACAGCCGTTCGAAGATCCTGAAGCATGCCAAAACATTGTTCTTGGAATTCCACCGCCACGGATCAACCTAACTGTTGCGACTTGGCGATCCTGAGCCGTCCCCGGACGCCACGCCTGGGATTTCAACACCGCGAACCAACGTAACTGTTGCACGCTTATAATCCTGAGTCCTTCCAAAACACAGCATCTGGTACGCTGATCATGGGAATCCGTGGAACGCTTGCAATGTTAGAAAAGGAATGTGCGTGGCGCTAATGCGATAGCCACATGTTGAAAACGACCCGCCCTCAATGCGTGAAGCTCTTGCAAATGTTTAAAACGAATGTGCACGGCGCTAAGGCGAAAGCCACATTTTGAAAACGACCCGCCCTCGATCCGTGAAGCTTTTGCACTGTTTGACAAGGAGTGCGCGTGGCGCTAAGGCGATAACCACATTTTGAAAACCACCCGCCCGCAATCTGCGAAACTTTTGCAAATGTTGCAAACGAATGTGCGCGGCGCAAAGGCGAGAACCATATTTTGAAAACCACCCGCTTGCAATCCGTGAAACGATTGCATGTTGTTTAAACGAATGTGCGCGGCGCTCAAGCGAGAACCACATTTTAAAAGCGACGCGCCCTCCATCTGTGAAGCTGTTGCCAATGTTAAAGCTTCAGGGTCACAAATGGTGAGGAAGTCTCAGGCGAAACGCCTCGCCCGCCCTAAACACTGGCCTCGGAATGCGACAGGGAAACGTTATTTCTAAGTGAAAAGAACGGAGGAGGAGCAGGAGGAGGAGGAGGAGCAGCAGCAGCAGGAGCAGGAGGAGCAGGAGGAGGCGGAGGAGAAGGAGGCGGAGGAGGAGGAGAGGAGGAGGGGGGAGTCTGAAATGACTCTGGCAGGTCATATAGCATCCAATTCCATGTCGAAGGAATACGATATGGGGAGTGGATGGATACGATAGGATAAGATCGATGTAATGATCTTTCCAGCACATAGCGAACACTAAGGTAAGTGTCCGGGCACATGGGGCGCGCGCGCCTTGAGCCAAAGGCAACGGCGCGCAGGCTATACCCCCGATCCTCTATAACATCTCCCAAAGAGCTACCCTTAAAGTCGGGAGGGGAGGAGACGGAGAGTAAAGCCGCGCAGTCGTTAGGCTCTAGAAAGGCCGCGCGCACAACTGTTTGCAAGAAAAACAGTACGCACAGTCTGGCCGACCACCAGACTGATGGGCGAGATTATTCGCCGGCGAGCTTCCTCGCAAAACTTTTCCACGCACACGCAGGATAGCCCCTTGGATATACAGGGGCTATCGGCCCGGCGAGAGGTAAGCCAAACAGGCCATCCCCCTCCAGACAAAAGGGTATTAAAACAAAGAGCCTGAACCAAACCGAACAGGCTCGCTTCCAAGCGTGAAAAGTATGGCTCGTTTCCGAGCAGCTAAGAGGGCGCCTCTGTATTAGGCGCCCGTGCTGGCAAACTGGGCCGCGGGGGCAACAAGGACATACTAAAACTGATTCGACTTAGGCTTGTTCCTGTCCTCGGGGCCGCGAAATGGAACAAACTGCTTCACGTCATACTTCAATGACTGAGTGCCTGACATCACTTCCAAAAGCAGCTCACGATCGATACTCCCCTTTGTATGCCCATCTGCGGTCATGTCTCTAGTATCACACCACTGTACGTTATGCACTATACCTACATCCATGAGCTCACGTATCCAGCTGATATGTCCCAGCAAAGTCCGTTCCGTCGGTATCGTAAGATCTTTGCTGGATAGCGATTTGTATACAGACTCAGCGTCTATAGTAAGGGATACTTTGATAGCTAAGCCTACAACTTCACGCATATCTCGTAGTTGTCGTGGAGTCAGTGCCCCTGCCTTGAGCTCGTGAAGAGTGATGAGCGTGGGATAGCATTCATCAAGATTGTGCGCAGCTGCAAGTGCCTCAGCGGCATAGCTGGACCTCACCTGCGGTCGGTGTGATTTGCATAGTCCGTTACAAAGGTGAATGACGGATTTGCCTTGAGGCGAGTTTCCTCGCCGTAATACGTTAGCCCCACGAATGCCGTAGCCCTTGGTTTCGTCGTCCTCCTCTCCGGTGAGCTTCCGATGCCCCGAATCACTGTGTATGTCTACTTCATTCGTCGGTTTCATCCGAGGGAAGGTGATGCGTTTCGGGCTGCTGATCAGCTTTCGCGTCACAGCATTCAGTCGTCTGACTTGTAAATTGGTGGGCTCTTGGATCTTCTGGAGAGAGACCACATACACCATAAGCCAGACTTGAGTAAGAAGGGCATAGGCGAGAGCTCCTCGCAGGCTAACGAACATGTCGGCGATGAGTTTTGTAGCTTTGGCGTCTGCCGCCGCTCCCGTATTTCAGGGTGTGTGATTGGACGTAGTTGTTGAATGTACTCGTCCTGGTCCATGATCACATCCCTTGTTCATTCTTCGTGTAGCGAACGGCACAGTTCGTGTAAGAATGTTTGTTGAGCTTGCATTTACCAAACACCTTTTCGACGCGTTGTACAGAGTCATCTACGTTTTTCTCTAGGCCTGTCATATTGATGTCGTCGACATGCTTTGCCGTTAACAGATCCTGACCGAATTCAAACTCAGGATCGTAACTTGTCGGTGTGAGGCCTATAGCTCTTGTAGTCGTACGAAGCTTGAGGGAGAACGCTCTTGGGGCGTCCTTTGCACCCGTTCCTGGCTTGAGACACCTGAGGCAGTGTCGGCTTTCATCGTAGGAAGAGAAGCCTGGTAGTGCACGAAGCACCTGGGCACTTCCTGGTGGAAGGGCGAAGCAAACCATGCGAGTTTCCTCGCCGGTGGCATGAGCAAGTTCCTCATAGGTCAGTCCTTTCAGGAACGCTTTGTCGATATCCATAGATGCTAAGATCCATTCTGGATGACATGCCGCCTCACTTGCCAGGAGCCTCTGGGGCTGTCTTCGAGCAGTTCCTGAGAAGGTTTCTACATCGAACGCCTCCGTGTCCATGAATCCACGAAGGACAAGTCTAAGACGGATGGTTTTAACATTCTCGGTGCCTACCTTCACCAACTTCCACTCGTATACATATCTGGATGGCATGATGTTGGAAGCTTTAGATAGGTCATACATCTCAAAGCATCGGCTGTCAAGCCAGATCTTGAGTTCGGTGTACAGGGCTTGACTAACCTCTTTAGGATGTGCTGCGATATCGGCTTTGGTGAGTAGGTTGTCTTCCTTGACTACCACAGCACGTTTAGCAGCCGATGGTACATGTACTCTCACCGTTGCGACCATGTCTGTTTCAAGCTGTGCAAGTTGGGTCTGGTCCAACACTACCTTTGACATTTGTGGCGTGAAACATAGCTCAACATAGGGACCATGTTCATCACTGTCAAGAGAATAGCCCTCGTCAGGTGCAGTCGAGCATAGAGAGATAAGACAGGGCTCTTGTAGTTCAGGCTCGTCTCCGAGCATCTCCGACACTACGGTATCTTCCTCGTCCACGGATGCTGAGGCTAAGACACATTGGTCGGGCAGCATAGTTGTTGGGACGCAGTAGAGATAGTCGTCGATAACCGTTGTGGGATGAAGGCCCATACGTAACTCATCGTACCACTCCTCCATCATCATAGCCTCGATGTCGTGTTCCTCGCTTTCTTCATAGATTGTAGACAGGCGACCTTCACTTGGTGATGAAACACCTGGGGTGTCTGGAGGAGGCCTGTCTCCAGGCTGGTCGTGTTCTCCAGACGTTGTGCCCAAGTGCTGATACTTGGCAAGGTCGTCATGAAATCCTAGGGAAGGAACTTGTGACGTCAGGCACTGGATGAGTCTGGAGTGAGTGCTACCAGTGATTTGAAAGATGTTCAGGCCGGTGCCCACACACTCATAATTGTGGAAGGCTGGGTTAACATCACTGTCGTAGTGGATGAGTGTAGACCCGGTGGCGTACTTTACTGCAGGTAGACTGGACGCGCTCTTGGCCAATCTCACGGCTACTACACGTTCAACTCGGAAATAGTTTCGCACGAGCTACTGCAGTGCAAGGTGCACGCGCGAGTGAAACTTGCTGTCGTCGGAAAGATTGAGGTTCCCTTTGTAGTCTGGAATATAGCCAAAGACTTTGGCAGGTTTTCCTGCACCAAGGTGTGCCACACATGTAAGGACGGTTTGCGTGGCCATGTTGTCCATGCCAAGTTCCCTGGTAAGAAGGCATTCAATGTATAGCGTGTGGCGAGCATCAGGGTACATTACAATTACCTCACGCGATGCTGCCTTGACGACGACGTGTCCTCGTTCAGGCACGTTGCGGATCACAGGAAACGGGCCATTCCAGCCTCCATGGTCGTCCTTAGTGGCTGTAGGTCGGTGATAATCGACCAAGTCCCCAGCTGAGTAAAGGCGAGCACCATCTGGGGCCGTCTTAGCCCTGAGAACACGATTTGTCTTAGCTACCGCCGTGGCTTGAGTTATTGTTTCTAGGCTAACTTCCCTCACACGGCGTTCTCGTTCGTGGCCTGACGTCTCGGGTCCGTCAGGGAAGTCAAGGGTGTCGAGGTCAGGAAGAAAAGAGGGCTGTCGCCCAGCGTGTGCTTGGTACGGCTATACTCCGTTGTAAAACGTGGAAGCGTCGGTGACGAAGATGCCTTCAGCCAATGCTCTAGTAAATACAACGGGGATGTTGTGTCTGTTCAGCTCTTCCTCAATCATATGGAGTGCCCCTAAGAATGCCGTTGCGTGTCTCGATCGAGGTCGCGTGTTGGCCAGGCGCTCGGATACGAAGTATCGTACCTTTGTTCGCCATCACGGCCTTGGCAGTGTCATTGTTGAGGGCGCCTGCTCCATCTGAATACAAGACTTTGAAGGGCCCATGACAGGCAATCCAGCAGTAGTGGTAGGCGTCGAGTATAGTGTCACGTTCTCTATCAGGAATCTCTTGGCCGGCTGCCAGGCGGATACATCGGTCCATAATATGAAATCTGGTCCGTTTCTGGTAAAACATGAGATCTACTTCGCCTTCGCCAGGCCAATTTCCAGGAAGGCTTACGGAAGGTAGCGTAGAATTACCTGGACGTTCCCATGCTCTACATTCCCGACATGTGTCACAGATTTCCTTGATCATATTTAATCGAAGGTTACCCAGTCTCACTTTATCTAGGATCAGCCTCATCTTTGGTTCCTTCGCACGATACCACCGTAAGTGCAGTTTACGGAGTTCCTTTTTGACTACGTGAGGTTCGTGACTGCGGAAAATTTGCAGACTGTGTTGGATGTCAAATCTCGCCCAGTCGGGCAGTCGTGGAGACCCCGAGCCGGTTGAGGCAAGAGGGTTCCTCGTAGCTCTCCGCAGTCGGTCTCCCTCGTCAACTGCATCTGGTGGTGGAGGTACGCCTTGCATGCGACCACGGCGGGCCGCTACTTGTGGCGGTTCGCCCGAAGACGCGGAGGGCGTGTTTCCACGCTCGGGCGCGTCTCGCTGTACGTCGTAACTGCTGGCGCCAGATGTAGGATCAATGTTCCCAAAGGCTCGTGGTCGTGGTGGCCTGGCGTGAGCGCCCTGGCGGCCACCCGATGCCGAAGCTTGGCCCTCCCCAGGCTTGGGTAAGGGTTTCCACCAAGCTGGCACATTGCGGCCCTCGGGATCATGATCGTCTGGGAGTTTGAACGGCTCGGCAAAGCGGCATTTGCCGGGCTCCGTGTCGAGGTGGTTCTTAACACCCTTGCT
>CAUYUJ010018209.1:15000-61510 GCA_963575745.1 Prorocentrum cordatum
TGCATGGCTTTCACTTTGGTCGACAGCGCCGGATATTTAGTTCTTGCCGTCCGCCCCATAGAGACAAGACTGAACACATTGAAGCGCGGTCTACTACCGCTGGTTTTGTTTGTTTTGCACCAGCGTCTCAGGCCTTTCCACAAATATGATAAGGCCTCGTCGGATGTGTTGGGCTCCACCGCAAACTCTGCCCTCACCCAAGGAACTAGAGTCCCTGATAGCAGCCGAACCATCGCTCTGCTCGCCCCCAGGTCTCTGGCCAAACCCAGGTACACAACATGCATGATATCCCGAAAGCACGCATTGAGTTCAATACCTCGAATTTCGAAATATGGTGAATGGAATTGGGGCGGCTCCATCCTCATATAGCGGGCGTGGTCCAATCGCGTTGCCCTCCACCCCGCATCAGGCGAAAAATCTATATAGGTGGCCTCTGGGCTTCCGTATCTACTCGGCTTCTGGCAGAGAAAACTTTCACATATATAATTCATTTTCCAGTAGCGTGGGAAACTATGTGCTATCCACCTAGATTTTGCACCAGCTGTAAATCCCATCCGACACCCGCCCAGAGGTGAGCAGAAGCGCGTTGTCTTTCTTTTATTTTTAATCCCCCAATCCCATCCCGTTCCCCGTCCCTCTCCTCCCCTCCCTCCCTTGACCTCCTGCCCCTCGCGGGGTTTCATTTAAGGCTGCAGGGGGTTCGGGATTCGAAAGAACATTCGGACAAACACTGCTCTCCACCCATCAGCAAGTAGCTCACCGCGGCGACGGTGCCGGAGAGAGTCTGGCTGTTCGAAATCTTCGTCCAACATGCCATTCAGTGGCCAATGGCCTGATTCAAGGGCCTCTGCACTCCATTTGAAAATCTCTGCTACCTTTTTGTGCAGAGCAGTCATCGATGATATTTGAGAATCGTCCACAGCCAACACGGGGAACAACCTGTCAAACACCGAGCCGTGTGTATCCGCGATGAGAGAACCTACAGACCAAATGTGATATTCAGAATTCGCATACATTTCAGCACCATCATAATGTATATAGAAAGGGATTGTGCGGGCAAGATCTGAGCCTGCAGAAGTCACGACGGGGTGCTGGCCGTGGCGCGAACCATTGGCAATAGCAGATTCCCACCAAGAAGCCACATAATCTGGGTCGTCACCGAAGAAAGATATGTTTCGCTGCAGGCGCTGTTTGAATGTCCGAGGGGCTCCTCCCTCCTCCCTCCTCCTCCCTCATCCCTCCTGCCTCCTCCTCCTTCCCCCTCCTCCTCCATCCCTCCTCCCTCCTCCCTCCCTCCTCCCTCCCTCCTCCCTCCCCCCCTCCCACTCCCCCACCTCCCTCGCTCCTGTCCCACCTCCCCTATCCTGGACGCCGAATCCCCTTAACCCATGCATGTGCCCAGGGTCTTGCCACGGCTTTACACGGGCCCCTGGTGCGCCACAAATCGCAATCTGTCGCATTCTTCGCATGTGTTTGGATCTCCCCGCACCCCTAATCTTTTGCTACCCCTTCTCACCATCCCCCTCCTCCTTCTTGCCCCTGCGTGCCGCGGGTGGTCTGGTGCGAGAGCTCCGGGAAGCGATGGTTCAACAGGGATGCCATGGGTGCGTGAAGGGCGCGTTCGGATCGAATGCGTTGCCAAGCATGTTTTTTGCACCATCCCCCCAAGAGAGTCTAGCTGAGGGGAGCAAAGATGGTAAGGGCAGTGGAAGAAAAAGGTGTCCTGCTTCTCTCCAGCTCCCCAGAGGGCAGCGAATACTTCGTGGGGGGGAAGACAGGCTACTTCGTGCTCCCGTGTCTCAACATCATCGGGCCCCTTCAACTCAATATTCACGATATACGGGTGGAGCCCGAAGTCACACTGGATCACCGGAGCCACTTTGGTGTGGAACTCCCTCTCACAGTTCTGAACCCACTTGCCGTTGCTACCTCGGGGTGAAGCCCGAACAATTCGCCGCCAGTTCTTCCAACTCCCCCCTATATCTTGTTCCCCCTGGGTCTGGAAGTGGCCTCCCACGAGCGGCCAGAGCGTCCAAGATGGCTCCAAGACGGCTCGAGCAACTCTAACATGGCCTCCACGATAGCCCCTCAAAGGCCCTCAGAGAGCCCAGAAGATTTCCTCAATCGTTGTTCGTTATTTCCTCAACGTTCTGCTTACTTGCGCCACTAAACCAGAGAGCTCCGCTCCGCCGGGTACCATGTATGGATCGGCTGGCGGGGATACGCGAAGCGTTCAGTAGGCACCCAAGCGAGCCCCATGCTTTCCATTTGGAGGAGGAAGAGGAGTACGAGGACGATGAGGAGGAGGAGGAGGAGGAGGAGGAGGAGGAGGTGGAGGTGGAGGAGGAGGAGGAAGAAGAGAGAGGAGAGGAGGAGGAGGAGGAGGAGGAGGAGGAGGAGGAGGAAGAAGAAATAGCAGAGGATGAGGATGCAGGTGATGATAAGGATGAGGACGGTCATGAGGATGAAGAGGAGGATGGAGGAGGAGGGGGAGGAGGAGAGGGAGGCCAGGTAATCCCCAAACACCTGTGCTGGCAAGTCGTCGAGCGAATTGCCCTGCCCTCCCCTTGCCGGTAATGGCCTCAACAACGCGTGCAAAGCGCCCAGCAGTGCTGAAGGACATCCCATGCCCCAGTTCGTTCAGGACGAAGTTCTCGAGGGGGTCGTCCTCCTCCAACAGCCGCCTCCCATGCCCAACATGGTCTACCTCTTTCTTGCCCAACCCCCTCCTTGAGCAACACTGTCGAATGAAGCGTGCTTATCCACACCGCGCACGCTGAAAGAACATCATGATATCCCATGCCTCTCCCCCGCGTGCTCAAGCGCTCTGCCTTCTGACCCCGCTGCGCCCGCGCAGGCGCCTCCGCTTCCGCCCAGAAGCACGGGGCGAGGAAGGCTGAGCACCTCCGCCCGCGGTAGTGGAGCGGCAAAGGAGGATGAGGAGATGAGAAGGGCGTAGGAGGCGGGGAGACGGGAAGAGGAGGGAGGAGGAACTCGAGGAAGGGGGGTGCAGGAGAACGAGGAGGACAGTGAGGGGGTGCAGAGATGGAAGGGGCGTTGACGGGGCAGAGACACGACGGGGTGGAGGAGGACAAGGGGGACAAGGAAGCAGCGCAATGATTATTCGAGGCGCTACTTGTTAGGGAGGGCGCAAAGGAGATGGAACGCACAGATGAGGATCCCTTCTCAGACGCCGCCCGCGGTTCGTTCTCTGTTGGTCCCACCCTGTGGCCGCTCTGGAGGTTGGGGCCGATTGGTGGCGCGAGGGGTCGAGGAGCTCTCGAATTTGCCAGGTGAGGCAGGGAGGGGAATGGAGGGGAGAAAGGGGAGGAGAGGGCGGGGGATTAGGTTGAGGAAGGCTCTAGGAGACTTGCGTGCGTTCTTGGAGGAGTAAGAAGAGAAGAGAAAGGACAGGCACGATGAGGATGTGAAAGAGTGCATCCGCGGCGCTTTCAGTTGCGTCGCTCCTCCACTGAGTCGACTATCGCGCCACCTGTTCCACCGCCAATTCTGCTCAACCCCGAGGTGCGCCCGCCTATGCACTAGCTACCCTCCCTAGCCTGCCGGCAGGCCTTCGGAGCTGTGTCCGCAGAAGCAAACTAAGACATCTCATAGGGCACGCGCAACCGTGAAGTCACCCCTCCACTCGTGGCCACCCCTCCGACGTCTCTTACCTTTCCACTTCCATACTTGCGCAGCAGCAAAAGAAGCCGGAGAGGCATCTGCACACCGGCTCGACGCCACGAGTTGGCGCACTCCGTAGTGGGGGGTTGGGGGGAATGAAGCAGGAGCGAGGACCGCCGCCGCAGTCCTCGTCCTCGTCCTCGTCCTCGTCCTCGTCGTCGTCGTCGTCGTCGTCGTCGTCGTCGTCGTCGTCGTCGTCGTCGTCGTAGTCGGTTTCCCGAGCCGCGTCGGGCCGCGGCGACGGGGGGAGGGGTCAAGAGATGGACCGGGATAGTTGGAGACAAGAGCTCGTAATCGGGCATAAGACGTGCGCGGAGGGAGAGCGCAGACAGAAGCGCCAGGGATGCCTACTCATGGTCACTTACCATCTGCAGTGGTGCCTGGCTTTTTCTTCGGATCCGCCTTCTTCTTGGCGGTGCCTACCTTCTTTCCGTACCTCGCGCGCCAGTCCCGAACCCCCAATCCCACCAGCCCTCTGGGCTGAGGTGGTTTAGCGAGTCCCTGCCTTCTCTCTGCCAAAACCTCCTCCTTCCCCTGCTCCCCCTCCCCTGGACCTGGGGGCCGCGAGCTGTCAGAGGGTCCTTTTAGGCTCAAGATGGCTCCAAGAGGGCTTCAGAGAGCGTAAGATGGCCTCGAAGATGGCCCAAGATACTTCAAGACGGCTCAAGATAGCTTCCGACGCATCCAAGAGGCCTCAAGATGGCCCCAAGACGGTTTCAAGTGCCCTCCGAGCCCTCCAATGATTCCTCCAAGAAGCCAAACTCGTTCGAAAACCTGAAGAAATCAATGTTTGTTTGTTTTGCCTTTTCGATGTTTCGCTTCCGATGGGCTCTCGAGGCCTCAAGATGGCCCCAAGATGGCCCAAGAGAGCCCCAGGGGGGGGGCCAATAGGGCCCCAAAATGGCCCCAAGAGCGCTCCAAGAGCGGCCCAAGAGGGCCCCAATACGCTCTTTTGGAGCTTCCGAGGGGGCGATCCGATTTAAGGACCTACATTCGTTTTTTAGCCATGGGGCCCAAGACGGCCCCAAGAGGACCCCCAGACCCCCAAAAAGAGTCCCAAGACGGCCCCAAGACCCCTCCTAAAGAGCCCCAGCAACAGGGCCCCCAAAGGGCACCAAGAGCACCTCAAGAGAGCCCCACGATGGCCCCAAGATGCCCCTAGGAGTCTTGCAAGAACCTCTCACAACAACATATCTCGAAACCCCGACTTCTCATCCTCATTGTCATCGTCCGTTCCGTCGTTCCTCCCTTCCTGCCTCCTCCCTCCTCCTCATCCTCCTCGCGTTGCGTTCCTCCTCCTCCTCCTCATCCTCCCCCTTCTCTTCCTTCTCCATTTGTCCTCCTCCTGCTCTTCCTCCTCCTCCTCCTCCTCCTCCTCCTCCTCCTCCTCCTCCTCCTCCTCCTGTTCCTCCCCCTACCCCCAAGATGACCCCAGGGCCACCAGCAGCAACAGCAGTAGCATCAGCACCAGAAGCACCAGCAGCAGCAGCACCAACAGCAGCACCAGCACCAGCACCAGCAGCACCACCAGCAGCATCATCAGCAACACCACCAGCAGCACCGCCGAGAGGCAGCACCATCAGCAGCAGCAGCAGCACCACCACCACCAGCACCAGCAGCATCAGAACCCGCAGCACCACCACCACCAGCACCAGCAGCAGTACCAGCAGCACCAGCAGCATCAGCAGCAGCAGCACCACCAGCAGCGCCTCCACCCACAGCAGCACCAGCAGTAGCACCACCACCAGCAGCACCACCAGCACCAGCGGTACCAGCAGCAGCACCACCAGCAGCAGCACCACCGGCAGCAGCACCACCAGCAGCAGCAGCACCTGCGACACCCTCTCCCAGAGATCTCTCAGTGTACTCATGTTAATTGCCAACGCTTTGCAACTGCACCGAATGGCCGCTAAGGCCCTGCAACATCAGGCCACGCGAAGCCGATCAGAGCGCGACTCTTTCTCCCCTCCTCCTCCTCCTCCGCCTCTTCATCCTCCTCCTGCGTTTGCCCTCCCCGGCTGGGTACATCTTGGCGCATGGGAGAATGGTTGAGTCCCACTCGGTCAGGAGGCTCTTGACAGCGCCCATGCTGTTCTCATAGGCCGTGGCTTTGTTGACCTTCTTTGCGACGAGCTCTCTGATATCCTCGTGAGGGGCCGGAGGGTCCCGCGCCCATTCCCCTATTCCAGATCTGATCCTACTTCTGACTCATTTCTCCTTTGTGTTCCCCCGTCCTCCTCCGTCCTCCGTCCTCCTCCTCATCCTCCTCCTCCACTTCCTCCTCTTCCTCCTCCTCCTCCTCCTCCTCCTCCTCCTCCTCCTCCTCCTCCTCCTCCTCCTCTTGCTCTGCATTGCGAGGGGAAGGGGCAGTGGAGTTTGACGTGGAGAGATAAGAGGGGGTATGAGGGTGAGGATTTGGGGGAGGAGGAAGAGGAGGAGGAGGAGGAGGAGGAGGAGGAGGAGGAGGAGGAGGAGGAGGAGGAGGAGGAGGAGGAGATGAGGAGGAGGAGGAGGAGGAGGAGGAGGAGGAGGAGGGGGGGTCAGGAGGAGCAGGAGGAGGAGGAGGAGGAGGAGGAGGAAAAGTGAGCTAGAAAGCACGCAGGCGGCTCCTTGTACTGCTGCTTCATCTCCACCGCGAACTTCTCCAGGGCATCCTTGGTCGGCTTCGCCAGGGGGATGCCTGGCGGGGCCGCAGTGCATTGCGCGCTCGAGCTCAGAAGCCCCCCCCCCCCTCTCTGCCTCATGATCTAGGTATCACAGCCTCAGCTCTGATGTGCGATCATGGGGCAGATGATTTTGCAATTGCAGGGGGACAACATTTTATCCCACAGGCCACCTTCGCATCGCAGCGCATAGCGGTCCGCCTCGGCACTCTTCTGGGAGACCTCCTCCATGAGGTCCTGAGCTTTCTCAAGTGGGCTGCGCGCTGCGAGCCTCTGAGCCCTTGCCTTCTCCTTTGCTTCCTTTTCCTGCTGCTTTTCTTCATCGGTATTCCCTTCAGGCGGGCCTCCAGCGCTCGAAGCCGCAGCGCCGAGGTAGTCCGTCAGGCTGTTCTCGAAGAGGCTCCCCGGCACGTCGCCGTTCAGGAGGCCAGCAGTCGTCAGGTCCTCGGCCTGCTCGCGCGAGATCTGTGCCTTTCCTGATACCTCCATGGTCTGGCTTGTCTTGGCAATGTTCTGCATCTCGCTCCCAGCGTCCACTACGTAGCGGCGTTCTTCTTTGACGTCTGGCAATAGCTTATCCGCCCTCCACCAATTGTTCTTCTCATTCAAAGCGACGATGCGCTGGGTGCTCTCCTCGCTGTAGCCAGCCGTCCTCATCTCGCGCACTTTCATGGTGCTCAGTGTATCGATTGTATTCTTCTCATGTGTGAGGCACTTCCTCACGGCCATAAGGTATTTCTGTTCGTCGCACCCATTGTCCATAAACATCTGGAAGAGCTCGTTCTTCTTACCAGCACTTTTCATCTCCGGGGACATCTTGTCTGGATTTAGGTACAGCCTGTACCGCCTCTGGTACTCTTTGCTGTGTGTCTTTGAATTTGCCTTCTTTTTTGGTTTGGCATTCTGCGCCAGGACTTTCTTGTGTTGTTGTCTCAATTCTTTCATCCGTTTGTTTTTTTTTCTCTAGCTTCCTCTGCCTTTCCTCAGCCTCTGAGTCCCCTGACTCTGTATCATCATCATCACGTTCTTCGCCATGGGGCTTCTGCGTCTCCTCTCCATCTTCATCCACGGTCTCCTCGCCATCCAAGGTAGCCTCGCCGGTATGATCATCCTCTGACTCGCTGTCGGAAACTGGTTGCTCTTCCTCCCCCTCCTCTGCAAACCCTTCCTCCTCTACCACATCATCCTCAGACGCACTCGGTGCCCTCGACCTCTTCCCTATCTCTGGCGCTGCCTTATCCTGCCTCTTCGGTTCCATGCTCTTCTCATCCTCACTTTCCGATTCTTGCTCCTTCTTGTCGCGGTTCGCTTTCTCATCCTCTTTGCGCTGGACTTTGGGCTCCACCTCCGCTGCCCTCGACTCCTCTCTCCTCCTCCTCAGCGGCGCCCCATCACCCTCTCTGGCGCGGTCCACCTCCTCGCCCTCCGTGCGTCGGCCGCTGCGCCCCTTCTGTGGGTTCGCGGCACCGTTCCCCCTCTCCTCAGGCTCCTCGGAATTGCCCCCGCCCCTGTCATCCTCTCCTTTCGGTGCCCTCGGCTCATCCTCTTTCCCCGGCGGCGCCTCATCACCCTCACTGGCGCTCTTCTCATTCGTACGCGGTGCCCTCGACCTCCTCTTCCTCTTTGGCGGCGCCTCCTCATCATCTCTGTGGCGGGCCTTGGGCTCCTTCACGGGCCTCGACTCCTTCTTCTCCTTCGGCGGTGCCCCATCATCCTGCCTCTTCTGCTTCGGCAGCGTCTCCTTATCGCCCCCGGTGCGGCCGTGGGACTCTCCCGGTGCCTCCGCCTTCTGGCGGGCCTTTGGGCGGGCCTTCACCTCCAGCTTCCGCGCCGCACCCTCGTCCTTCTTGTCGCGGTCCGCCTTCTCATCTTCCCTCCGCTGGACTTTGGGCTCCCTCATTGGCTTCGACTCATCCCTCATCCTCAGCGGCGCCTCATCACCCTCTCTGGCGCGGTCTGCCTCCTCGCCCTCCCTGCGGCGGACTCTGTCCTCCTTCCGTGGCTTCACCCTCCCCTCCTTCGGCGCCTTCATGCTCCCACTGCGTGCGGCCGCGGACTTTTCCTCTTTCGGCGGCGTTGGGCGCACGCCCGACGCGGGCCCCTCTGAGCTCGCCTGGCCCCGTCCGTGATTGCTGGGCGCATTAAGCCCCTCAGTTGCGGGCGAGGCTTCAGGTTGGGACCGCGGCGATGCCATCGGAGACGGCGATGGCAAGAGCCCCTTGTCTTGTGGTGGGGCGCGCTTGTTCGCCATGGACATGGCATTGGCGACGGCGTCGGCACGATCCCTGTTCTCGCGCCGACCGCGCTGTGGGGCGGCGACACGGTGTTGGTATTCGTAGTCCCGAATCTCCTGTTGCCTCTGCCGCTCGTCTTCGCGGGCCCGCTTCCTGGCCTTTTTCTCTTCTGCTTTCATGTCCTTCAAGGCCTGCTTATCCTCGCGCTTCTCCTCAAGCTTGCGTTTCTTTTTCTCTTTCTTTCGCTCTTGCTTCTCATGGTGCCTCTGCTGCTTTGCTGACCCCTTCTTAGCCGTATTGCCCTCATGTGGTACTGCGCCTCCATCTTGCTCGCCCCTCTTCCCTCCCTCCTTGCGCCTCAGGCCACCTGCTTCCTCCATACCGCCCGGTGCCACATTTGGCGGTGCGCCTCCAGCGCTCGGATCTCTTCCATCTCCTCCTGGCGCACGCTGTGCCCCATCTTCCCGGTTGCGCTCTCCTTTCTCATGGCGCCCCATGCGCCTGCCGCCTGCGCTTGCCGCTCCTGCAGCGAGTGCTTCGATCCTCGGGCGCAAGCAGAAGAATCAAGGGGTGAAGGTGGAAGAGGATGTCGAGGAAGATGAGGAGGAGGAGGAGGAGGAGGAGGAGCAGCAGCAGCAGCAGCAGCAGCAGCAGCAGCTGCAGCAGCAGCAGCAGCCGCAGCAGCAGGACGGAGGAATAGGGAGAGGAGGAGGAGGAGACGATGAGGAGGAGAAGGAGGAGGAGGAGGAGGAAGAGGAGGAGGAGGAGGAGGAGGAGGAGGAGGAGGACGAGGGCGAGGACAATGATCAGGAGGAGGTTCTGACGCTGCGCCCATCAGGCGTGCCAGGCTATAGCACGAATAATGAGGAGGAGGAGGAGGAGGAGGAGGAGGAGGAGGAGGAGGACGAGAAGGTGGAGGAGGAGGAGGAGGAGGAGGAGGAGGAAGAGAGAGGAGAGGATGAGGATGAGGACGAGGATGAGGATGAGGATGAGGATGAGGATGAGGATGAGGAGGAGGAGGAGGAGGAGGAGGAGGAGGCGGAGGAGGAGGAGGAGGAGGAGGAGGACGAGGAGGCGGCCTTCGGGCCCCGAGCTCCTGAGCCCTCCCCTCCACCACGCCCGCGCGCAGCCGTGACGGGGGCTTGCAGGCTGGCAGTAGCTTAAGCTCGGGCCCCGTGATGTCTGCAGCAGGCTAGGGGAGAGAGCGCGCAGCGCGGGCCCAGGGCCCACTGGCCAAGAATTCGCGAGACTTGCGGGCCCAGGGCCCTCTGGCCAAGAATTCGCGAGACTTGGCCAAGAATTCGCGAGAATTCGCGAGAATGGCCAAGAATTCGCGAGACCTGGCCAAGAATTCGCGAGACTTGGCTAAGATTTCGCGAGAATTCGCGAGAATGGCCAAGAATTCGCGAGACTTGGCCAAGAATTCGCGAGAACAGCCGAGAATTCTCGGCCGACAATTTGCGAGGCCGAGCCCCTCCTCGGCAGCCCCTCCTCGAGGGGCCCCTCCTCGGCCGACAATTCGCGAGGCCGAGCCCAGAGTCCCCAAAGCAGGGCAGACGGCGAACGAGCCAGGGGGTGGTCTACTGCGGCGTGGCTTGAGGTTGCGATCGCGCGCCTAGGTTAAGGCGTCAAGGGGCGTGTGAGAATTCTCGGCTGTTCTCGTTAATTCTCGGGTGTTCTCGGTGAATTCTCGGGCAGCTTTGGCGCGTTTGATTTTTTTTGTTTCACATTGGACCTTGGCGCCTGGCTTCCCCATGGGCCCAGACGGGTTCCAGGAGGCCGCCTGGAATCGACCTGAGGATCCGTTCAGGCCTCCTGGAGGCCTCGCGGGAATCGCGCTTCCTGGAGGATCCGTTCAGGCCTCCTGGAGGATCCGTTCAGGCCTCCTGGAGGATCCGTTCAGGCCTCCTGGAGGCCTCCTGAGGGCCGAGAGGGCGGAGTGGAAGGATTGGAAGCGGAGGGGCGGGAGGAGGGAGCCAGAGAGGAAAGGGCACCGGGAAGGCAGGGAAAGAACGGGATGGAGGTGATAGGAGGGGCATGGACAAAGGGAGGGGGAGGGTTGCGATGTCGAGTCGGCAGCAAGGGACGAAGCGCACAAACATCAAAGAGAGAGGCTGGTTGGCAGCGGCGCTCGCGGGCGGAGGTGCTGTCGAGGGCGTCCCGCACCGTCGCCCGCCAGGGCATCGCGGGAGGACCTCCCGCGCGCGCGGGGCGGGTAGGGATGACAACACGTATACTTCAAGACATGATCCCACAGCCTTCTGGACGTAGGCGGTTCATTGAGTTATAACAAGTTTCCCACCCCCTGTATTTCCCTTTGGGGGGGAGGCTTGCCGCTCCCCCATACCGCCTGGGTCTGAACCCCCCCCCCCCCTCTCCACGAGCGGTCAGAGCGTCCACTACGGTCCAACATACCTCCAGAGAGATTAAAAGTGCTTGGGGGGAAACAAGATGACCCAACAGAGGGCATTGGACAGCCCAAGATGGCCTCCACGATGGCACAATGCATTTTATATTGTTACTTGTATCTTCCAACGTGCCTCCAGGAGGCCCCAGGAGGCCCCCCAAGATGTCTCAAGAGGGCCACAGGGGGCCCCAAGAGCGGCTCAAACGGGTTTCAGGATAGCCCGAAAGTCTTCCCCCAGGCGTCCGCAATGGCCCACACATTAGTTCACCATTGTTGGCCTCCTTGCCTCATTATGATCGTTTGTGGATGGGCTGGCGAGGGGGCGCGAAGTGTCAACAACTGATCATGTGTCCGTGCACCTCCTGGTTGACAGGCTGGGCTCGCCTGCCCCTGACCTCGCCCCCTAATAGACGGTACGAGTTGTTGAACTCATACAAAAGCGTAATGAATTCATACCAAGGCGCAGTGAAAGTTGGGGGAGCGTAAAGGGGGGCCCTGAAGCAGGCAAGACCCATCTCCATGATGTATGCTTGTCTTCCTTCATTATTTCATCCCTTCCTCCTCCTCCTCCTCCTCCTCCTCCTCCTCCTCCTCCTCCTCCTCCTCATCTCTCACCTCCTTCTCCTCCTCCTCCTCCTCCTCCTCCTCCTCCTCCTCCTCCTCTCTCACCTCCCCTCGCATGTTCCTCGTCGCCCTCTTTCTCCTTATCATCACCCCTATCCTTGGATGTTTCTCTGACCAGGAGTAGAGGCGGGCACCCATATGCAGGGGGCCGATCGCTCAAGAGATCTCGTGCACTGCCCGCAGCATAGCCTTGCTTCCTCGCACCCCTCGCTCCCGCCGGGAGCACGGCATGACTATCCCGGTGAGCGGTCGAGGGCGGGCCTAATTGGGAGCGGCACCTATTCCCTTGACAGCCTAGTAAAAGAGTGATGAGGAGGGGAGTCTGCTGGTCAATAAGGAGGGGGAGCACAGATGACAAGGAATTTAGGGGGAAGGACAAGGGAAGAGGAGTGAGGCGTCAGGGCTGAATGAGTGCACGCTACAGAGCACTACCCAAGCTCAGAAGTTACCGTGGCCGGTGTACCGCATGCACTCTGGGAGCGTCGAGTCTGTCCACTTATCACCTCGGCTGCGGGGCCCGCGCGCGGCGAGCGGAGGGAGAGGGGGATAACTCTGATGCTATTGGGAGATCGTGAGAGATTGGAGGGGAGGAAGAGGGATCGCAATTAGGAGCATCAGGAAGACTACAAGCAGCAGTAGGAGGATCAAGACTGGAGTAAGGAAAGGGATCGCAATTAGGAGCATCAGGAAGAATACAAGCAGCAGTAGGAGGATCAACACTAAGTAATAAAGGCTCGACTGGATGGCGAGAGACGCCTCGGCACACTGAGCCCAACATTTCGCCCATTCGTTTCTGGAGGTAGGCAGGCACATCAATGTTGGCCGCCTTGACCTTGCTCTCCAGGTCCTCCAGGCATGCACCGGGAGGTGTTTCATGGCCCTGTCCTTTTCCACTCCCCCTCCGTTTCTCCCGTTCCACCATATCCTCCTCCTCCTCCTCCTCCTCCTCCTCCTACTCCCCCTCCTCCTCCTCCTCCTCCTTCTCCTTCCCTCCCTGCCCCCTTCTCTACATCCATTGTCAAGTACCCCTCACCTTCCCCCCGAGCCGAACGCAATCCATCCGAACATGATAGCGGCCCCAGGCCCACAAGGTCACAGGGGAAGCAGGGGGCGCGCAGGAACTCTTTGGGCAGCGCCCTCGGATTGTCCTTCCCCATGGCAGAAATAGCACGCCGATTGTTCAGGTGCACCTTCACGACCGCGTTGCCAAATGCGCGGGTGTAGCTACGAGCGCTCTTATCCAATGGGCAAGATCTGTAGGATCAGCACTACAACAACATTACAATGATCACAACATTGCACACCATCACGATTGGGAAGCACGGGAGGTTAGCCCCTGTCTTACCCCCGCGCCATCCACCCGTCCACAGCAACATATGCTAGCCAGCGTGGAGGAAAATACCTAACACCAACCTCTACCTTGAAGCAACGACACTTTCACTTCAATGGGCACGCTGTCCGATATCACTTGGACCCTACCACTAACCCCTTCCCCTGAGCAAAGAGCGATCCTCTGGCTGGCCTTCAAGTCCGCGCCCCCAGTCACAGCCATCGTGCCGTCCTCGCGCTGCTCAATAGAGCACATATCCGTCGTGTGTGGCACCCGCCCCTTGGTGTTCTTCTTCGCGTAGGTGTAGATGTCCCCAATGCACGAGTTGTTGCTGTAGAGCCATGTTGGCTTCGCCTCTGGCGAGGCACATTTCATGGGCACCCCTTCGCAGTTGCCCCCCGAGCGCTTTTTCAAGCCGAGTCCATTCCGCTTCGACGAGGTGCCCCATATTCCCTACAGACACCCAGATAACGAAAGGCCCCCCTCCCCTCCAGCCCCCCTCCTCCTCCTCCTCCTCCTCCAGCCCATCGAGGCGTCCCTTGAATAATTAACCCTCCAACCTCCAGCCCTCCTCCCCCCCCTCCAACCTCCAGCCCTCCTCCTCCTCCAACCTCCAGCCCATAACTTATAATTCAACCTCCAACCTCCAGCCCTCCATCCTCCTCCTCCTCCTCCTCCTCCTCCTCCTCCTCCTCCAACCTCCAGCCCTCCTCCTCCTCCTCCAGCCTATCAGGAGGTATATCTCCTGAAGTCATTATCCTGCTTTTCCTCTCCCCTCCTAGTCTTCCTCCTCATCATCCTCCCTCATTCCTCCTTCTCCTCCTTCATATGTTCAACACTGTGCCGACGGAGCGTTGTAGTCGCTCATCCACACGTGCGTCCGGAAGACGGCGAGGCGCTTCGCCATCGCGACCCACCGCGGGTGCTCCTCGAGCAGGCTCCGCGACGGTTGCTCGACGATCCACCGCACGCCGCGCGCGTGGAGAAGGTAGATCAGCAACACGAGGTTGCTCACCATCTTGTTGGCCTGGCTGACGCACTCCCTGCTCGCGTCACCTGCTGAGTGGAATCCCAATCAGCAGGTGCAATTGCATTGGGCCCCCCCTCTGATTTCCTCGATATCAAGGGGCATGCCAGAAAGGAATCCAGAGCGGCCAGGATGCAACGCGAGGCGCGGGTTTAACACCATGCGTCGCCCAGCGGATTCCAGGAGCTTCGCTTTGAACTGGCTCGATTAATCCAGATCCACGCGCTGCAAACGGGGGCGGCAAGGAAGCCCCCCCCGGGCACAATGGTGAGTGCCGTCATCAAAGCCACAAGAAAACCGATGGTCCCGATGAAATTGCAAGCCGTCTCATCATCATTGATCTCATATGCAACCGCCTTCTTCTGAGCTCGCCAGTACGCTTTGGTGACCTGTGGAGGGCCTTTCTCCCTCCTCCCCCTCCTCCTCCTCCTTCTCCTCCTCCTCCTCCTCCTCCTCCTCCTTCTCCTCCTCCTCCTCCTCCTCCTCCTCCTTCTCCTCCTCCTCCTCCTCCTCCTCCTCCTCCTCTTCCTCCTCCCTCCTACCTCTCTCCACCTGGTACTCCCCCTTTCCTCCTTTCTCAATGTTATCCTCCTCTCCTCGTCCACTCTTCGCCCATCTTGCCTGCTCATTCAGTCAACGGGCTCTCGTCGGGCTCGAGCTCGAGATCTGAGCGCGGCGTGAGGGCCCCCACCAAGAGCGTGTACGACGGGCACTCGGACAGTTCATCGTCACTAGGCAACACAGGTGGCGGCGGAAACAACCACAGGGGCAACGGCCTAACAAACTCCACGAACCACTTCATGGGCTCCCCCAAGCTGTAAATTTTCCCCCTAATAGTTTCTTGAGCCAATGGGAACGTAGGCAATGCAATGTGACGTCGATGTAAAGGCAGCAGTCGTGGTGGTGGTATCATTTCTCTCACTCCGTCTGCCCTCTCCATCCCCCAACCTCCCCCATTTGGGCAAGCCATGAGTGCCGTTTGCTTCTATGGGCCCCCCGACAAACTCTGAGAGACGGGGCGCAATTAGGATCGACGCCCCAGGGCACGTATATTTGGACGAATGCCAAGACCTCCCTCTGGCCGGCAAACGTCTCGAAGAAGAAGATGGGGCTGTTCTTGCCCTTCTCCTTCTGCTCCATCCATAGGTGCTTGATTGCGTGGATGAGGCACCCAGGGGCTTTGATAAATATCAGCGTTGCAATGAGGTTCACCAGCACGATAGGTAACTTTCGGGTGCGCCCGGGAGGAGGGCGGGCCAGCACTCCCCCCATTCGTTTCCCGATCTTTATTCTGTCCACCCCCTCGCCTTCCTCCTGCTCTTCCACCCTGCCACTCCTCCTCGCCTCCGCTCCCCCTCTTCTCCTCCACTCACTACCTCACCCTGTCACTCACCCCTCCTTGCCTCTATTCAATCCCTCCTCCATTCCCTCGCCTCTCTCACCTTCCCGCCCTTTGGCCCACTGAAACGTTTCGGAGCGGGGGGGCACTGATGAAGTATGATTGGCCTTCTCCAAGGCCTTGCGTTTTTTGTCGAGGACGCTTTTGGACACCTTTGCTTGCTTGCGCTGATGCGTCCTCGCACTATAGCTGCTGCTTTTTGCCATGGCCACGCCGCCCCTCGGCCCTGGGGGCTGCACCTCAGGCCCCTGAGCCTCTGCCAGCGGATGTGCGCAAGAGCGAATGGTTGACCCGGAGAGGGAGTAGGCGGGGGATGGGGAGGGAGCAGGGCGAGGATGGGAACCTGAAGGAATAGCAAGAGGAGGAGGCCTCGAGCTCCTGACCCGCTTCCAGCTGATGCGCGCAAGAGTGCGCGTTGACCCTCAGAGGGAGTAGGGGGGGTATAGGAACAGGGAGCAGGGAGAAGACAGGAACCAGAGGGACTATTTAGTGAGAGAAGGAGGCGGAGGAGGGGCATGCTGAGGATTTGGATAGGGAGGATTGCAAGCAGGAGCTGTGGCGTTGATACGCCCATCTTGCCGCATGTAGCGACGAGTCGCCTTTTCTCCTGCCATGCGCAACCCCCGTGCGCGGCACCAAATTGCACCGAGATCTTGCGCGCGTGTCCGCGCCGTGCACGGCTAGAATCACCTTGCTGAATCACTAGCCCACCCCGTGGCAGGCCATGCGGCTTGCCACAGCACTTCATGAGAAGCGCACCCAAGATGCCCCCTCGCCGGGGAGCTTGCACCAAGCGCTGCCTATCACCACGCGTACTTGCATGGTTTCAAATCAGCCCTGCATCCCATTGCTGCCCATCTATGCTACGGCACCCCCATCCCTCACCCCACATCCGCCCCCATCGTCGGGCGGCAAGAACTATACATTTACTTATTGGACAGGCCCTTCCTGGGCCCAGGATCCGCATTTGCTTCCTCGGCTTGGCCAAGGGCGCATATACGCCAATCCTGGGCCCAGGATGGGTCTGGCCACGAGCAGTGATAATGTATATGTTTCGCCGCCCTATCCCGCTGGGCTGCACATGGTCGCGCCGCGTTCCTCATGGGATGGCGTGGTCGAAGCCGCTCGCCTCGCAGGCCTTCTGCCACGCCTCGTCCACCCCGTGAGCCTTCCAGGTAAAGTGGGTGACATCGGGCCATTCGCCAGAAACTCCCACCACCCGGAAACACTTGTTCTCCAGCTGCACGTTGATCCTCCCCCCGAGCTGCGAGCGCAACGTGTAGTTGCTGGACCCGCGCAGCTTGGCAACCGACACCTTCACGCGCGTGGAGGTGGAGGAGGAGGAGGAGGGGGGGGGGGAGGGAGGAGGGGGGAGGAGGGGGAGGGAGGAGGGAGGAGGAGGAGGAGGGAGGGGGAGGAGGAGGGGGAGGAGGAGGGGGAACGGGGGGGAGGGGGAGAAGAATTAGGAGGAGGTGAAGAGGAGAGGGATGAGGAGCAGAAAGGGCTTGAAGGAGGATGAGGATGAGGAGGAATATCACGGGGAATGGGATAGAGGAGGGAGGAGGGAGGGACAGGGAGGTTGGAGGAGGAGGGGAGGACACGCAGGAGTGAGGAGGAGAGAGGAGGATGAGGAGGAGGAGGAGGAGGAGGAGGAGGAGGAGGAGGAGGAGGAGGAGGAGGGGGAGGGGGAGGAGGAGGAAGGGGGACAAGTGAGGAGGTCGACCTTCAAGGGGCGAGCCGCTGTCGGCACCCCCAGCTCCTCGAGGTTCCAGCTGTTCCAGCTGTCGACCACCTCGCCCGAGCCGATGGCCATGGCCGCGGCCTCCCCTCCTGCAGCTTCCGCCGCGCCCGCGGCCCCTGCCGCGCCGGAGGCCCCTGGAAGCTGGCTCTCCTCAGGCACCACTCCTGAACGTTTGGCTGGGCCGCGGTGGACCGCGAAGGAGCCCCTGCCTGCAGGCTTTGCGGCGGTGGGCTTGACCACGGCCTTGATGACGCCATTTGCCTGGCCCTTGCTCGAGGACTTAGGCTTGCTCTTGCCCTTGCCACCGCCCTTCTCCTGCTTGACCTTCTCCGTAGGCTGCTCGCCCCAGACGTCGATCGGCCTGATGGGCGCTGGCGGGGTCTCCAACACTTCTTTCTCCACCTTGTCGAAGAATGTCGGGATCCTCGCCAACGGCGTGCGGGCCCTCTTGTCCACCAGCGTGGCCTGCTCGCCTTCACCCTCAGAACCGCTGGAGAACAGGTCATCGATCCGTTCGCAAGGCGGCATCTTGCGCCGCGCATGCTTCTCCTTCGCATTCTCAAAATCGAACTCCTCCTCCTCCGAGCCCTCGGGCGTGGGGCACTCCGCTGGCAACGCCGCGCCTCTCGCGAACTCCTCTTGCGCAGACGCCTGAGACTCATTCATGGAGTGCGAGCCGTCCTCTCCATCAGAATCTTCATCCATGGGCGAGCGCCCATTCTCAGGCTCCTCAGGAAGCTCGCCCATCAGATCCTCGGGGGAACGCTCCTCTGCCGGCGCCGCGCTCTCCGTACCATCATCCATGGGTGAGCGCTCCTCTGCGGGCTCCTCGCTCCTCTCATCCATGGGCGAGCGCTCCTCTGCGGGCTCCTCGCTGCTCTCATCCATGGGCGAGCGCTCCTCCGCGGGCTCCTCGCTCTCCTCATCATCGCTCTCCTCGTCCTTTGCCGCCGGTTGCTCCTCCTTTGCCGCCGGCAGCTCCTCCTTGAGCTCCTCAGCCTTGACAGGGGAAGACGGCGGCGCGCTGAGCTCGCCAAGAGATGACGACGATTCGCCTTCGGAGTCAGAGATGTCCATGCTGGTGGTCAGGCCGCTGCTGGTCGAGCTGCTGTCGTCGTCGTCGTCGTCGTCGGAGTCGGCGTCGTCCTCTGGCTTCCTGGGAGTGGCGCGCTGGGGCGGCTCTGCAGCGTGAACGAGGTTCTTGAGCTGCTGGATGTTGCTCGAGCCTCCGCTGGCGCGGGCGTCCAGGCGCTTCAAGTGGCTCAGCATCTTCTTCCAGATCTTGCCCTCGCGCAGCGCCATGTGCACCCGCTCCTGCGTGGTGGTGCCATGAAGGAGGGCGCTATTGAATTTCCTGTCGATCTCCATCAAGGCATCGGCATAGTAGAAAATCGAATTGACCCGCTTCACCTTCAGCGCCGCCTTGAGAAACGCAGCGTTCTTGTCCAGGTCCCGGTAGCAGACGGCCAAGCGATTGGGGTCCTTGAGGGTGGAAGGGGATGCCGGAGGAGGGGAGGGCGGGAGGGCAGGAGGGAGATAAGAAAGGAGGAAGGAGGGAGGGAGGGAGGGAGGGAGGGAGAGGGGGCAGGATGGAGGTAGGAAGGGAGGTAGAGAGGGCAGGAGGGAGGTGGAGAGGGCGGGAGGGAGGTAGGGAGGTCAGGAGGGAGGTAGAAAGCGAGGTAGAAGGGAGGGCAGAATGAAGGGCGGGATGGCAGGAGGGAGGTAGAGAGGAAGATGAGGATGTGAAAAGGGAGGGGCGAGGAGGGAAGGGAAAGGGAAATGGATAGGGGAGAAAGGATGGAAAAGGGGAAGGATGGTACAAGCAAGTAAGAGAGAGAGAGAGAGAGAGAGAGAGAGAGAGAGAGAGAGAGAGAGAGAGAGAGAGAGAGAGAGAGAGAGAGAGAGAGAGATCCTTGGTAGTCAGCACCTTATTGCCGTCAAACAGCCCTGCAGCCAGCGTGCGCACGACCTGGGGCGGGAAATGCTTGATGCACGCAATGGCCAACCCCTCCACGTCGGCGCACGACCGATCAGGGAGAGAAGAGGAGGAGGAGGACGAGGAGGAGGAGGAGGGGGAGGAGGAGGAGGAGGAGGAGGAGGAGGAGGAGGAGGAGGAAGAGGAGGAGGAAGAGGAGAGGAGAGGAGGAGGAGAGAGGAGGAGGGGGGCGGAACAGGGACAGGAACAGGAACAGGAACATGAGGAGGGAGAGGGGGAGGGGGGGGGTAGTCAGGACGAGGATGGGGGGGGATGAATGAGTAGGAGGAGGGGAGGAGGAGGGGGAGGAGGAGGAGGAGGAAAGCGAGGAATAGCAGGAAGAGATGACGAGAACGGGGGGCGGCGAGGAGGAGGAGGAGGAGGAGGAGGAGGAGGAGGCGGAGGAGGATGAGGAGGAGGAGGAGGAGGAGGAGGAGGAGGGAGGAGGAGGAGGAGGAGGAGGAGGAGGATGAGGACGGTGAAGAGGTGCAGAGTGACCATTGCACGGCACGGCCCATGCAGCTCTTCCACTCGCCATGGCCACCGAACGGCTTAGACTCCATGATCTCCGTGATGGAGCGGCCGCACCTGTCCTGTGAGTAGTGGGGCGCATAAGCTGGGGAGGATGGGGAGGAGGCGGAGGATGATGAGGGGGGCGGAGGATCTGGAGGAAAATGGGAGGAGGGCGGTAGGAGGAGGAGAAGGAGGTGGAGGAGGAGAAGGACGAGGAGGAGGAGGAGGAGGAGGAGGAGGAGGAGGAGGGGGAGGGAGGAGGAGGAGGAGGATGAGGAGGAGGAGGAGGAGGAGGAGGAGAAGGAGGAGGAGGTAAAGGAGGAGGTAGAGGATGGGAGGAGGGAGGACTGGGAGCGCAAGATTTCTCCCGTCCGTCCTCGAGCTCCGCCAGCTGGGGATCCATCGAGGCCTTGCGCAGGATGCGCTGGCGGGACTCCTGGGATTTGGAGGGGCGACGTCTGGGGGGGGAGGGGGAGAAGGAAGGGAGAACGGGGGAAGAGGGTGAGAGGGGAGAATGCGCGGGACCGCATAGCTTTTACATGCCATGGAGTAGGAGATCGAGAACGGGATCGGGTTGGAGGGGGCGTACCCCCCGGAGGCACAAAACAATTGCAGTTTAACCAAATGCTGCTGCTCCCCCTCCTCTTCCTCCTTCCCATTCCGTTCCCCCTCCTCCCTCTCCCCCATCCTCCCCCTCCTCTTTCTCATCCTCCTCCTCCTCTCCCCATCCTCCTCCCCACCCCCGTTGTCTCTCCTCCTCCTCCTCCTCCTCCTCCTCCTCCTCCTCCCCCTGCCCCTCCTCCTCCTCCTCCTCCTCATCATCATCGCCCCCCTCCGACGAGGGTAATGAGGGCCATGCGCATGTACAGCCCGCGGGCCCTTGGAACTCTCCGCAGCCATCTCGGAGGGCAGGGGGCGGAGAATAATTGGCACCTTGGGGCAAGCAGGCCCGTGCAGAGCCCAAATGCATTGGAACCGGGGAGTAGTAGTAGTAGGAGTAGTAGTAGTAGCAGTAGTAGTAGTAGTAGTAGTAGTAGTAGTAGTAGTAGTAGTAGTAGTAATAGTAGTAGTAGTAGTATAAGTTAGTACCAAGACGATACCTTCTGTCTCTGCAACCTGACCATCTTCCCGTACATGTCAACGAAGATCGCTCTGGCATTGAAGATGCGAATCTTCTTTTCATAGTGGACTCTGGCATTGTACACGGGGCGCTGAAGCGGGTCTGAAATCACCAGCGGCTTCATCTGATGGAAAAGGATGAGGACCAGGAGGATGAAGGGGGGGTATTATGAGCGGGGATAATGACAACGGGTTAGGAGGAGGATAAAGACGAGGAGGACGATATATCCTCATCAGCATTCTCGCCGACCATCATCATGGCTAAGACAAGGCGCCACTCATCTTCTGTGCACTGGACGGCGTGCAACTCTTCCAGGTCCGATGGCACCGGTTGAGTAGGACGAGGAGGGTGAGAGGGTGACGGCGAGGAGGAGGAGCAGCAGCAGCGGGTTCGGAGATGAGGGGAAGAAGGACCTCATAGCCTAGCTCTCGTTGTACCCTCAGGATGTCGATCATATCCTCGTCTGATATGTCGCTGTTCGCTGGGGCCGAGATCGGTTCCTCCTTCGGAGCGCCAGGCCACGGGCCACCCGCAGCGGCCATGGTTGGGCCTGGCGTCCCAGCAGAAGATCGGTCCCTGCCTCTTCCTATGTCTCAATCATCAATCCTTATCCTCCTCCTCCTCCCCCTTCTCCTCCTCCTCTTCCTCCTCCTTCCCTTGCTCCTCCTCTTCCTCGCCCTTTTTCTTCCTCCTCCTCCTCCTCCTCCTCCTCATCATCATCATCATCATCATCATCATCATCATCATCCTCATCCTCCTCCTTCTCCTCCTCCTCCTCCTCCTCCTCCAATATTCTCCCCAGATCCTCAACCCCCCTCAGCATCCTCAGCCTCTTCCCTATATTCCCCCACATATTGTATGTATACCCTCCCTTGTTCTCTCCCTCCTCCTCCTCCTCCTCCTCCTCCTCCTCCTCCTCCTCCTTCTCCTCCTCCTCCTCCTCCTCCTCCTCCTCCTCCCCCTCCTCCTCCTCTTGCTTCTCTCTGGGCCCCGCCTTTCCCGCGGCGCGCGGTGCGGCGGCGCGCGGGGGCGGCGGCGCGCCAGGACGCGAGGTCGGCCACCCCGTGGACCGCGCGCCGCGTCGGGGCCCGCTTGAGCCCCGACTTTCGGCAAGGGCGGGGCCGCTCTCGTCGTCGTCGTCGTCGTCGTCGTCGTCGTCGTCGTCGTCGTCGTCGTCGTCGCCGGTGGGCAAGAGTGAGGGAGAGGGGCCCCGGAATGCTTTGGTGGGCCCTGGGGCCGTCAAAAAACTACCCAAGATGAAAAGCTGGTCCTGGGGGAAGGCCCATTGGATTAAAACAAGTCTCCCTCAAGGCCCGTTTCCTCGATGCTAACTTCGCTCCCCCTCTCTCCTCTTTCCTCTAATTCCTGATTTCCCTATTCTTTTCATTACTCCCATCCCTACTCCTCTCCCTACTCAATCCTCCCCTTCCCCCTCTCTCCAACTCCCCTTTTCCCTGCAGTTCGTCCTACTCATTGTTGTCCTCCTCCCCTTCCCCTCCCGCCCGCTCGACCTCCTGCTAGGCAAGAGAAGGAAAGCTCAAGCATGCAGATACCGTAGTGGCCTGAATATTTCTATGCGTTCTGACCACGATTTCGACGCGAATCCAGCCGTGCGCGATTGCCCCAGAAGGCTCTCCAAAGCCCTGACCGAGGAAAGACAACGGTATCTACATGTATCGTGTCCTGCCCCCAGTAGATTCCCATGCGCTGGCGAGCCATGCATCAATCCACACCCGCGCCCGCTCGCGGAAAGGCGTGAAGATCGTTTCCCGCGCACGCGGATAAGAGCGAGGGGTGCATTGACGTCCAGAGCGGCCCAAGAGGGCCCCAATACGGAGAGGGCCCCAAGACCCCCCAAAAGAGCCCCAACAGGGACCCCGAAAGGGCCCCAAGAGCACCCCAAGAGAGCCCCAAGATGGCTCCAAGTTGCCCTAAGAGTCTTGCGAGAACCTCTTACGACAACATCCCCAAAACCCGAATTCCAATCCTCCTTTTCATCGTCCGTTCCGTCAGTCATCCCTTCCTGCCTCCTCCCTCCTCCTCCTCCTCCTCATCCCCCTCGTGCTGCAGTTTCCTCCTCCTCCTCCCCTTTCTCATCCTTTTATATTTGTCCTCCTCCTCTTCCTCTTCCTCTTCCTATTCCTCCTCCTCCTCCTCCTCCTCCTCCTCCTCCTCCTCCTCCTCCTCTCCTCCTTCCTCCTCCTCTCCTCCTCCTCCTCCTCCTCCCTCCCTCCCTCCCTCCCTCCCTCCCTCCCTCCCTCCCTCCCTGCTCCCTCCGCGCGGCGCTATATAGCCCTCAAGGGCCCCGTGTCCGCGGGGCGGCGGCCGCCATGGCGGCCCCATGGCCCCTGGAGGCCGTTCGGGCCCAGTACGAACGGGGCGTCAACGCCCCGTGGCGCACGCGCCCCGAGAGCGTCGGGCTCCCTTACGGGCTCGACTTGCCTGGCCACAGACATCGGGTGGCAGGCCGCGCGGTGCGGCTCAGGGGGGGCGGGATGACCAGGGTCCCAGAGCCCCCGTCGCTCCCCCCAAGGCCGCCAGGGCCTTGGCCCACGTGGGCGCCTGGGTGGCTCGAATTGCCCCTCCCAGGGCGCCAGCCCTGGGATTGCTGGTACTTCGGGGCGAGCGGCCCCGATCGCCGCAACACCCCCGAGCGCTGGCTGTTGCCAGCGTGGCGCTCGAGGGAGGAGGTCCAGCAGGTGGACTGCTACGCCGTGGCGCTCATCTGGTTCGACCCGCCCTTGGGAGGCCGCGGCAACGAGCGGCACCCTTTATGTCATAAAACTTCCTGCCCCCACACGTTTCGTACGCCCCCCAGGGAGATCCACCGAATTTCAATCAACGATATATCGCGATCCCCAGGCACGTGTGGTACAGCACGACCCTGCTGCCTGGCGTCCTCGCGCCTGCATACTGAAGGCCCGCGCGGGGGGGGACATTAACCTCCCTCCTCCTCCTCCTCCTCCTCCTCCTCCTCCTCCTCCTCCTCCTCCTCCTCCTCCTCCTCCACCAGCACCAGCAGCAGCAGCAGCAGCAGCACCAGCAGCACGAGAACCGGCAACACCAGCAGCAGCATCACCAGCAGCAGCACAGCAGCAACAGCACCAGCAGCAGCACCCGCACCCTTCGCTACCAGAGATCGCAATTCACAGTTGTTGCCCGCGTTCCTCCCTTCTCCCGTCAGCTCTCCTGGGCATCGTTCCTGGATGGGCTGGTGGGGATGCGCGAAGCATCAAGAATTTGAGTTGTTCTGTCCGAGCGCAGGCGCGGCGCGTCGCCATGCATCACAGGTAGCACGCACGCGATTATTTGGAACGGTAGTTTCAGATCCCGCCTAACGGGATTGCAGCAATAAGCAATAAACGTTGCGACGGTGGCCATGAAAATTGGCATGATGGGAGGCGCTAGGGATGCTCAAAGATTGCTATTGATGACAACGCGCGTGGTTAATGGCCATGGCACCGCGTGGGGCGTTCGCTTGCATATGTCGCGTTGAATGCGGTTGTTATGTTGGGCGTGGGATTGCCACGTTGTGGTGTGTCCTTCGTTAGCGCATGCCATATGCTGACGAAGGGGTTTATCATTCGTTAGCGAAAAGGACTTTATGTTAACATGTTTTCTCTCGGTGGACCTCAGAAAAGGCAGGCTTCGAGCTCTACGGCAGTCAGGAGCTGCACTCGGCCCCGGTCCGCAGCGGCAGTGACCCTCTGCACTGGGCTGCGTGCCATGTGGGGGTCGGTCAGCCGCGGGAGCATGCGCTGAAGTCGCATGCCGCCCGCGCCCTCGGCAGCGGCAAGATGCGCAGCGCCCTCCCCCACGCTAGGGATGACGCCGGCGCCAGGCCTCCTGCTGCCCCGCGGTCGCGAAAGCCCGGGGGGGGTCCTCAGGGGTCGGGCTCCGCTCCCTGGGCCCAGGCGCCCTATCCTGTGGCCGCGGCGGCCGCGCTGTCCGTGATCATGCGATCCGCCTCTGCATGGGCATGGGCCCGCAGCGGCTCCCGGAGCTTGCCGCGGGCGTCGTTCGTGCGGGCGTCGTAAGCGCAGCCATGAAGGCAGGCGCGCGGCAGATGCCCGCCTGCTCGAGGTGCGAGGCCTTGTCCGCCAGGGGGGCCGTGAGGCGACGCGCCTGGAGACGAACGAGGGCAGCGCCACTGTAGCTGCCTTGCGGAAACCCATGCTGACGGCGTCGACGCACAGAGTGGCCTGAGCCCCGCTCTCGTCAGAAGTTCCGCCGGCCAGAATTTCCTCGGCGCCAGCGCGCACGCCGCCGTCGAACGAGTGCAATGCTGCCTCGCTGACGCGGTCTCCGCTGCATCGCTGGATGTAGGCGGACTTGCTGACGCTCGTGTAGCGTATCTGCCGCGCGAGCTCGCACGTCGGGTGGTTGAGTGGTTGAGGCGGCTGATTGCCCGTCCGTCGAGTATGCGCCACCTTGGCAGGGCCTCGAAGTCCGCGGTGGCGGTCTGCTCCCCGCCGATGTGCACGTCGAACACCTTCGCCGGCATCGCCGAGTCGAGCACCCGGCGGGTGTCTCCAATGTGTCCGTTCGCCCGTACATGGGGTGCACCCGCTCAATGCCCTGGTGGTCCTGGCACCACCGCAGCATCTAGTGAGACATGCTCCACAGATCCGAGCACGTTCCTCATGTCATGCTTTGTGTCCAACGTGAACGCTCTACCCAGGTAAGCTTTCCAAGACAATGCCGCCGTCGTTCGAATCGCACCCGTCCTGGAACTGGTTGGTAAATAGCCGTAATCTTAAATCGGATCTCCCTCGCACGTCACTTCGCAACATTGAGCCGCAATTTCCCGACCGAGTGCAGCCCGTGAAGCAGTCTAGTACTATGCTTCCCCAACTTGTCGTCATCTTGATTCAGCTGGTAAGTGAACGGGACGTTCCAATGAGCTACTGATCGATCATGCTGACGTACTTCGGTCAAGATGCTAGACACCCATTTGCAGAAATACTCACATACAAGGAGGACGATGAGGAGAAGGAGGAGGACGATGACGAGGAGGAGGAGGAGGAGGAGGAGGAGGAGGAGGAGAAGGGGGAGGAGGAGGAGGAGGAGGAGGAGGAGGAAGAGGAGGAGGAGGAGGAGGAGGAGGAGGAGGAGGAGGAGAAGGAGGAAGAGGAGGAGGAGGAGGAGGAGGAGGAGGAGGGGGAGAGGAGGACGAGGAGGGAGAAGGAGGAGGAGGAGCCCCACCCGACGAGGGCTCGCGGCAAGTGCGGGGCGGCACCTGCCGTGCAGGTACTTGATGCTCTCGCCCATCTGCCGCGCCACGTGTATCACACTGCGGCGCGGGGCGGCGGGCAACGCGCGGCCGCAGGGAGCCACGCACGGCGGACCGGAGGCCCTGGCGTGGCAATTTGTTTCCTCAGCCGCCCCGCTACGCAAAGCGCAACCCCGTGGCGGCTGAAAAACGTACGTCTGGCGGGATGTGTTAGCTAAAACGTGGGCCAAGACGTTGAGCTCCACGCAGCGTGTTAAAACGGGCGTATAGGGCAACTAAGATTGTCCCCCACGACGGTTCTGCTTTGTTTCGGGCCCTGGAACCCTCACGGATCGATCAGACTCGAAGAATGTCGCAGGAAGATGAAGGGGGAGGAGGTGGATGAGGAGGAGGGGGAAGGGGGGGAGGAGGAGGGGGCGGAGGAGGAGGAGGAGGAGGAGCAGGAGGAGGCGAGGGAGGAGGAGGAGGAGGAGAAGGAGGAGGAGGAGGAGTAGGAAGAGAAGAGAAGAAGGAGGGGAAGGAGAAGGAGGGGCAAGAAGGGGAGGAAGAGAAGAGGGAGGAGGAGGAGGAGGAGGAGGAGGAGGAGGAGGAGGAGGAGGAAAAGGAGGAAGAGAAGAAGGAGGAGGAGGAGGAGGAGGAGGAGGAAGGGAAGAAGGAGCAAGAAGAGGAGGAAGAAAAGAGGGAGGAGGAGGAAGAGGAGGAAGAGAAGGAGGAGGAGGAGGAAGAGGAAGAGGAGTAGAAGGATGGGTCTAGGGCTCCGAACGTGATTGTTCGCGATTTTGCATGTTTTTCGCGCCGTCGGATTTTAGAGCCTCCGCCTCTGGAGGTCTCTAGACGGTCTCCGGGCGGCAGGGCTGACAGACCGGCATAAGGAAACTCGAACCTGGAGCCTCCACCCTCTCGAGTTCTCAAACCTCGACGACGACCACGACTACTGCTGCAACGGCGACGGCGACAGCGACGCCGACAACCACCACCCCGGACTCTCCACGCCACGATCTTGTTCACAGAGTGAACTCCAGGAGGTCTCGACCCCTCCCCGGAACCGGCTGTTCCTCCCGAGTCGCTTGTCGACTGCCCCGAGGCCCGGCGAGGGGTCCAGGAGGCTGAGAACGGCTAAAAACGTCCCGTCGTTACCTTTATCACGACGCGAAGGGGTCTGGGCATCACAAATTTCAGCATAAAAGGGGGTGGCCTAATTTGGGGCAAGGGGAGGTCTGACTTGAGCTGACTTGGAGGGTTCCAGAGGGGTCCAGGCAAGAGGCCGCCCTTTCATGGCTGGTTTAGGGGGGGGGGTAAAATTGCTCGTCTTGGGGGGATCTTATCCCTTCCTTTCAATCAGAAATTTGGAGTACGTCGGAGACGGAAAAAGATGACGACGCCGACGGCCACGGAGCCCGACTTCCTCCACGCCGACGCCACCGATGTAGTCGCCGTCGCCGCCAACGCGTCGCCGAGGCATCGGCGATGCGGAGCGATCCTTCGGCCCCCTCCTCTCGGAGCCCTTTCGGGAGGCCCGGAGCGAAGAGCTCTATAGGTATGCCGGCGACGGCGACAGCGAAGGCGACGCCGACGACGACGCGTCGGCGTGGCGCCCCCTGCGGGCGCCCGCGCCCGCCGGCGCCGTCGCGGCGCCCGAGCACGGGCGGGGCGGCCCGCGCGGGCCACGAGAGGCGCTGCGAGGGAGAGCGGAGCAGGATCGGCGATCGACAGGCTGCCCACGCCCCCCTCCTCCCGGCCGCACGCCCCAGACCCACGAGGGGCCAGGGCGGCGGCACGGAGGGAAGCCGGGCCTCGGAGGCCCCGCCTGTTCGTCGGAGCCGCGGCATGGCTGGAAGCCGGGCCTCGGCAGCAGCCCCGCTTTGTGCATCCGTGCCCGGTGGCCCCGGGCGCCCCGGAGTGCGGGGCAGCAGCGAGGGCACGGGGCAGCAGCGTCGATCGCCGAGGAGAGCAGACGCAAAAGGGCATCTGCCCTCAGGAAGTCCAGGGTTCGCTGGGGACTGGCGTCCTCTCAAAATTGCCGCGCCGCGAACCCTCCCGAAACCCTCCGAAGACACCCTCCTGGCAGGGCTCCGGGAGGCTGTTCGGAGGGTGTTGGAAGGGTCTTCGTCGCTTTGGGGGGCAACCCGTTCCTAGCGAACCCTGGGCTCTCCCAATCTGCCCAGATGTCCGACGAGCTGTTTTCTGTTCCATCTGGGAGTGCTTCCTCCGTTTTTCAGCCTCGGGGGTCAGTCAGCGGGCCCCAAGGCCACCAGGACATGGAAGCGGGGGGGCGCGACGCCGGCCCCGGGAGAGGGGCCGGGACCTCCTGGCGCTGCGGACTGAAGCAGAGATCGTCGGATGTCTTGGACCGGGCTCTACAACACCATCATCACCACCATGCCTGTGCAGGGCCACTTCGGGTCCTGGCAATGATACGTATATATAAGAATAAAACTATGTGTGTTAGTGCATTCATTTGTTTATGTTTGTATCCTATTCATGTGCTGATCCATTATGTATGGATATATCTATTCATTTACCTTACATACATTGATAACAAGTGTGCGCCCTCCTGGCCGAAGCCAGAGGGCCTCTGCGCCATCCTGGAGCCCAGCATGCCGCCCACCCGATGCAAAAGCTGCACGCCAGTTCCTGGCCAGCGCCCGAACGTGCCTGGCTTCAACGTGCGCTTGCCGAGTGTGAAGCCGTGGACGGAGGCGCGAACGAGGGCCAGAGCTGGCGTTCGGTGGACCTCTGCGCCGTCCTGGAGCCCAGCAGGCCGCCCCCCACCTGATCGAGAGCTGACGACATTTTGGCTGGCGCCCGAGCGTGCTTGGCTTCAACGTGCGTTTGCCGAATGCAAGCCGTGGACCGAGGCGCGCCGAGGGCCGGCACTGGCTTCCCCTAGCGTGGGAAACGTCGACTCGGTCATGTCGGATCCTGCTCTGTGCACCTCACATGAGCCATGCCTCCTGCGTTATAGGATAGGTAAGCACGGCAAGTCCGCGTCGTGATGACCACGGCATTGGTTTCTGACACCGCGTGGACCGTTCAACCTTGAACGATCGGCAATTTCCGAAACGTCCGATCGCTCAACTTCGACCGATTCTGAGTCGCCGGCGGCGTTCAACGTTGAACGCCAGCGGCGGGGTCGCGGCCAATCGACACGACATGAACCTACCAAAAGTGTCCATCACCCGATAAAACCACGATCGGCACGTTACGAGACAGACTACATGTGTATGATCGAAATACCCTGACTATGTTGATGGGGTAACGGTGGCTGTGGCAGCAATGTTGATGGTGACGGTGATGGTGATGGTGCTGTTGATGATGATGATGCTGCTGCTGATGATGATGATGCTGATGATCATGATGATGGTGATGCTGCTGCTGCTGATGATGATGATGAGGATGAGGATGAAGACGAGGAGGACGAGGATGCCGGGGGCGAGGACTTGGAGTTGGAGGCTGGAGGAGGAGGAGGAGGAGGAGGAGGAGGAGGAGGAGAAAGACGAAGCAGCGGAGGGGGATGCTACCCCTCCATTGTATAAGCGATTGGACCGTTACACGCTGCGCAGCGAGGCCGCGTCGCAGCGCCGCCGACACGGGAAAAACGCTCGACGCGGCGCCTCCACTGGAGTGCGGGGGGAACTCGCGCGCGTGCGCCCACGCGCAGCAGCGAAAGCTGGGCATGCTTAGGGGGCAAATAGAACTACCTCGCTTTTGACCACCCTCGCTCGCTTCCAAGAGATACCAAGCGATGCCAAACTACGGCTTGTACTGGTCAGGCCGCTTGAGGAGAAGGCGCGTGGTATGACTTGGTTTTGCCTGGAAACGAAAGCGGGGTAGGTAATTCACGCTCTGACAAAAGCTAGACGCGGCTCCTCAACTGGAGTGCGGGGGAACTCGCGCGCGTGCGCCCACGCGCAGCAGCGAAAGCTGGGCATGCTTAGGGGGCAAATAGAACTACCTCGCTTTTGACCACCCTCGCTTCCAAGAGATACCAAGCGATGCCAAACTACGGCTTGTACTGGTCAGGCCGCTTGAGGAGGAGGCGCGTGGTATGACTTGGTTTTGCCTGGAAGCGAAAGCGGGGTAGGTGATTCACGCTCTGACAAAAGCTAGACGCGGCGCCTCCACTGGAGTGCGGGGGGAACTCGCGCGCGTGCGCCCACGCGCAGCAGCGAAAGCTGGGCATGCTTAGGGGGCAAATAGAACTACCTCGCTTTTGACCACCCTCGCTCGCTTCCAAGAGATACCAAGCGATGCCAAACTACGGCTTGTACTGGTCAGGCCGCTTGAGGAGGAGGCGCGTGGTATGACTTGGTTTTGCCTGGAAGCGAAAGCGGGGTAGGTGATTCACGCTCTGACAAAAGCTAGACGCGGCGCCTCCACTGGGGGGGGGGGGGGGAACTCGCGCGCGTGCGCCCACGCGCAGCAGCGAAAGCCGGGCACGCTGCCTGTTCCAGCCACGCGCGTGGTCAGGCGGGCGTGGCGACAGGTGAGCGGCGAAAAGACACGGGTGTCCCGCAAGATGACGTAGCGGCCTCGTGCGGTGGTGCTGCCGGCCGCCGGCGCGGCGCGCTACAATTGGAGACGGCGGCGCGCGCTCGCCATCTGACGCGGGCAGGCTACGCGAGAATGTCGGCGCAGTCGAGCCCGTTCAACCAGACCCCAGATTATCCCTATCCCTAAGATAGGCAAGCCCAAGGGAATGACTGTCTTGATGATGTGCGTTCATAAGCTGAGGGAGTTTTAAGCTCGGCACAGATGTAAACAGATGCCACTTGTAGGAAAAGGGGCGCGTCTCAGGCTGGTGAGTTGTTCTGCGTCGCTCAGGTGGCCATCGCAGCCTCCTCGAGTGGTCAGGGCGTGCCCGGCGCCGACACCCCCGCCAAAACGTCGGCGAGATCGGGGAGGTGCAGTGGGCGCTCGCGCACATGGCAACCACACCGCTCGCGACGTGGATCCATTCGCTTGAGATTCGGCCTTCGGGCTCAATGGGACCTGCGACGATCTTCGGCCTTGGCATGCCCTCGGGCTTTTGAAAGCCCCGCTCACCCAACCAGCATCCACAGGGAAAGCGCTCCCAGCTTGTCCAGTGGCGTCCCTGGTGCTGGCACCAGCCTGTCGGCCGGGGCAGTGCCGAAACGCCGACGTCAGCACCAAGACCCCCAGCAGAACGGAGCCCATGAGGGTGCGAGGTCCTGCTGGGTAGTCGAAGCCAATCTGGCGCCAATCTGGCATGCCCAATCTGGCAAACGGGGGCAATCTGGCGAGGGATCCAACGCGAATCCAGCCTGGCGAATCACCCAAGTCCTCCAATGTGGCCAGGCCAGATTGGCCCTTGGGGCCCAATCCAGTCTGACAGTCTGGCCTTCGACTGCCCAGTCCTGCGAGGACTTTGAAAAAGTGACCTGGGCCCGAGTGACCAGTTTGGCCTTCGACTACCCAGTCCTGCGCCGGCACCAGCCTTTCGGCCTGGGCAGTGCCGAGACGCCGACATCAGCACCAAGACCCCCAGTAGAACGGAGCCCATGAGGGTGCGAGGTCCTGCGAGGACTTTGAAAAAGTGACCTGGGCCCGGGGGCTGAACATCCGGAGCGCTTGGCACAGGCCGCCCCTGGGACCGCCTCGGCCCCTGCGTGGGTGTGTTTTTCGGGGAGGCTCCCCGGACTCTGGCGCTCGCCGCTGGGTGCTGGGCTCTCGCGGGTGGGCCTTGTCTCGTGGCGTTCCTCTCGAGCGATGCTTACGTCTCCTCTCCCAAATGTGAAGGGGAACTGGGACACACAAATAAATACACACAAATAACAATATTCCCCATATTTTCCCATATTTTCTGAGTTTTTTTGTCATCCCCCCCCACTTCCCATATTTTCCCATATTTTCTGGGGAGTCGACGATTAATTGTGTCTGTGTGTTTCTTCCCCTCCTAAAATTGTCTCCCCTGCGATTCGGTGAATCGGGACCTGCTCGACCTGGCTCAAAACTCAATTCCACAGGCCATGGGCAGGACACGCTCTTCGTGCGGGTCTCGGGTTTCTTGCCTTCCAGGAGGCCAAGGCAGGGAAGGAGAGAAGGAGGCTGGAGGGGAGGGGGGGGGGGGCGCGACGCGCCCGCGCGCGCGCTCAGCCGCCCGCTGGGGCCCGCGCCTCGCGCGGCAGGCTGACAGAAGGCGAGACGCGCCTCCGCCGAGGCGAGTCGCCCGCCGGCGGGGGGGGGGGCCGCAGCAGCGCTGCGGCCGCGCAGGCGCTAGCGGAGCCCAACGCCCAGCACCGGGCGGCGGCGCACCCGCGCCGCCCCGCCGGGGCGCCCCTGCAGGGGCCCGGCGGCTGCGAGAGGAGCAGCGGGCCCCTCTGGGTGGCGGGGCCGCCCGTTGCTGCCCCGCTGTGGTCCTTACCCCCCTGGGGGAACCCATCGCATCGACGATCTCTCGAGAGGGGTGTCGAAATCGATGGGCCCCCCAGGGGGGTGAGGACCACCGCTCCCCCAGCTGTGGCTGGCCTGCCCTGGCCCCTCGCCAGGCAGCCAGCCCGCGGCGCCGCCGCCGGCGTCGCCCACGCCGTCCGCGGCGTCCGCCCAGCGCTCGCGCTGCCGCGCGGGCGCCGCCTGCGGCCGCGGCGCACCGCGCTGCCGCGGCGGCTGGGCCGCCTCCGCGGCGGGCCTCGCCGGCGGGGCCGAGCCGGACAGAGGGCCGGCCCCTCGCCGAGGGCGCCGGCGCGAGCCCCATGCCAGCCGGGGCGGCGCCCTCGGCGGTGGGCAGCTCGGACGCCCAATCGCGCTCGCACACGGCCTCAGTCTTGCAATGCCCAGTGCGTCAAGACCTCCGCATATTGATTGAGCCATGGCACTCACCGGGCGATGGCAGCGCCAACCAGACCCCAAGGCCGGCCGCTCGCTGCCCAGGAACGCGCCGCGCTATAGCGTCAAAACTACGGATGCTACCAGCTGTCATCAGCCGTCTGTCTCCACGAGATCGCGAGCGCCCACCCTCGCCCAATAATGGCTCAACTGGCCACAAATTCAAACACAAAGACTACTGCAGCAGCGGCGGATGTGGCAGCTGGCGCCGCGCCCGAAAACACGAATCGAAAGCACCCTGCGAGCCTTCCGCTCGCAGACGTTCTCTCCAAGCGGCTTCCGCCTCTTTCTGCCATCGGAGCACTCAGCGTGGCGCGAGAGGTTGCAGTGATGACGTGGGTCCACGCCTCGGCCCAGCTACTCCCGAATCGGCGCGGCAGTGCCTTCCCATGGGGGCGGCGCAAAACGAAGCTGCGGCGGGAGCTGCCGCGTTCCACGAAAATGTGTTACTGCACTGGTAGGGACCGCCTGTCTGCGTGCGAATGGGAAATCTGGCGTTTGACGTGCTGTCCCATCGTTCCAACGGTTTCGATCTCGAGGTTTCTCGGCGGCGCCCCTCTTCGTCGGTATGATTATTGTTTCTATCGCCTCGCCTGTTGCAGCCTTGGCTTCGCTGCAACGTTCCTCCGACGCCGACTCGGTGCCCGACTCTGGGGCTTCGACTGATGCAGCCTCCAAGTCCGACTCGGCGTCTTCCACCGCACCGGCTGATGCAGTCTTGGCATGGTTGGTACTTTCCTCCGAGTCGGACTCGGCGTCCGACTCGGCGTCGGCTGATGCAGGCAGCCTCGGCGTCGGCAGATGCAGCCTCAGCGTCCTCAATGGCGTCGGCGTCGGCTGATGCAGCCTCGGCCGTCACGAGCCACTCGATGGTGGCGATGGTGATGGTGACGCTGATTGTGATGGTTCTCATAACGCTGCTGCTGCTGCTGGTGATAATGCTGCTGAAAATGATGATGATGACGACGATGATAATGATAATGATGATGGTACTGATGAAACTGATGATGATGATGATGAAGATGATGATGATGACGATGGTGATGAGGATGATGGTGCTGATGCTGATACTGATGCTGATGCTGATGCTGATGATGATGCTGAAACTGATGATGCTGGTGATGATGAGGATGATGATGATGATGTTGCTTATGATGATGATGCTGCTAGAGATGATACTGATGATGATGATGATGATGATGATGATGATGATGATGATGATGATGATGATGATGGTGATGCTGATGATGATGCACATGGTGGTGGTGATGGTGATGGTGAGTATGATGACGGCGATGATGATGCCAATGGTGATGGTGGTGATCGTGATCGTGATGGTGATGGCGGTGATGATGATGATTGTGGTGAAGGTGATGGTCATAGCGATAACGATGGCGATGATAATGGTAGTGGTGATGAGGGGAGGGAAAGCACTGCAGAAGGGGGGCACGACTGAGTCAACTTATACGTTTCCCTCGTTACCGACAGCCAGGCTAAGGTTTCCTATGGCATCGGCAGCAGCTACCGAGACAAACCTAACTACTCTCTGTGCAGCAGCAGGTCGGTGCCACGACGACGTCGGCTCTGAATTCCGGACACCGCGCAAAACGTTCAGATTTGAGCGAACTCCGCTCTCGGAAGTCCCCGAGGCTGCGGACCCGTCTTTCGTACGCGTGGCCTCCGCAACACAGGTGATTTGCCCAACGCCCCCCCCACTGACGGGTGCTTTGACCAACGACCTGGCGAATCCAACCCTTTCCGATGCGGTAATTAAGGATGCGATGCCCGAAAGAAGCGCGAAAACGGCAACTTTCGGCGGGGCGGGTCTCCCAAATACCCACTGCGGGACCGCTGATCTGCTGCGCCCCGGAAGGAGCTCAGCCTCGAAAGCCCGCGCCGGCGCCGCCGCGCCGTGGCGCCGAGAACCCGTGCGTGCCCCAGGCTACAAGGACCATCGATGCCCTGAGAGGCACCCCGAGGGGGCACGACTGGGGGGGGGCGCAAGCTCAGGGGGGGAGAGATCGAGCGAGCCCCACACGGCGGCACACCGCCGATATGGATCGGCGACTGGGCGGGGTGCGCCACTGGGCCCCTGCACTGGCGAGGAGTGGGCCATTTGGGGGTCGGTGCTGTCACAGGTCGCCTGAACTCGCGCATCGCGCCCCGCGATGCGCGGCTCTCGTCGCGCCCTCGCGCCGCCCCCCCGGAGAAGCGCAGGCGCGGTGACGCAGACCGAGACGCCGCGAAGCCCGATCATCTTCGCGCGGCCCGGCGGGGGACCCAGCTACTCCCCCCCCCCCCTCGAGAACACTCCCCCCCTGTCGCTGCCCCTGATCAGAGCAGGCTGCACGCAGGAGTGACCCCACTCAAGGGTGGCCCCTGGTGTGGGGCTCCAGGGGGGGCGGCCAAACCCGAGCGCCCACGCCGCCGCTGTCGCATCGCGTGCGGCGATCGGGGCGCCCCACTGGGGTCGATCCCCCCCTGAGCGGAATTATCCCTCCCTGAAGCTGCCCGCTTGCCCCTCCGGGTCACAACCCGGCCCTCCGCCGGCCGTTCGGGGACGATCCCAGCACCCCATGGGGCGCTCTCGGCGAGGCGCAGCTGCTGGAGCGCGCCCCGAGGCCGGGAAAGCCACCGAGGGCCGACGAAGGCGCCCGACGCCTCGAGCCTCAGAGGCCCCTCCGCGGACGGGCCGCTCCCGCGCGCAGCCGACAGAGGCACCCGGCGCGCCCGCCCGCGCGCCCCCCCACCCCCATCCAAACCCACCCCGGCGCTCACGCGGCGCACGCGGAGGCCCCGCCGCACTCCGCGGCCCGCGGCGGCCGCGCGGGCCACGCCGCGGCGGGCGCGCGGCTGGACCTCTCGGCGGCGGGCAGCACGTGGGACTGGAAGAGCGAGCGGGTGAGCGCGCGGACCGCCAGGGGCGCCTCCTCCACGCTCACCTCGGGCAGGCTCGCTCGGAGAGGGTGCAGGGGAGGGGGGGGCCTTGCCGAGGCCACGGCAGCCTCCCCTGGCCTCTCTCTCCCGGGCCTCCACTGGGGGCTGCTCGTCGCCACGGCTGCAGCCGCCTCGAAGAGCGGGTCGGGGTGCATCCCCGGGGGGCGGGCCCCGGGATTGACTTAGCCTGGACGCGGGGGCCACGTGGCGCGGGCAGAGGCCGCACGGTGCGGCCGGAGAACCCTCGGGCCTTGCTTGCAGACCTGGCGCGCTTCTCGTGTCCAAGGGGCCCAGGTGAACCTACACAGAGTCCGGGATCCTCAGCGTTCTGCCGTCTTTCCCTGGAGCTTCCGTTTCTCCTCCATGTCCCATGCTTCCCCGCATCTCCGGAGTGGCCGCGCGAAGAGGCACCCAAACTGATTTTCCCCGGACTCGTCTGCGAGCGGCCCGGCCCCGCTTGCGAGATTCCCCCCCCGAAACAGAAACCCCTGGAGACATTCGTGCAACACATCGCGCGAGCAATTCCGTGCGCCATTTCGTGCCGCACTTCGTGACGGACTTCGTGCAAGAATTCGTGTTTCATTCCGCGTCCGCGTGGTGATAATGCCTCGCTCGGGCGCAAGTGATTCCGCGTTCGTGCGGGAACACTTTAGCATTTAGCTTTCGTGCGACAGAAATGTCGTGTTCGCGCGGCCGGGCTTCCGTGTCCGTGCAAGAATGAAGCATGATGGCCGACTACCAGGGGACCGATGAAAGGCAACGCGCAGCGAGCGGCCCCCTTCGCGCTCGCCAGCGCCACCCGCGAAGTCAAAGGATGTCGTGCACGCCCCCTTTTCGCCACCGAGGCTTGGACACCCATGACCTACAGTCGGGGCCTTGACCTAAGGAACCCAAAACAAGGAACGAGGCCCCTTTTTTCCAAAAGTTAAACTTCGATGTCCGATCGAAAACATCAGGAACGCCTGAGGCAAGCTGCGAAACACTCAAGGAACGCGGAGCCCCTCCCCAACGAAAAGGGCTCCTTCCTCAGGGCCCCGACTGTATGACTTAGCGTGTCGCTGCGGCGGCACCGGCGACACGCTGTGCCTCTGCGAGCGATCGTGGTGCCGCTCCGCCCCGCGGGGCGGAGCGGGAGGGCCAGGAACGCTCGGGACGGTGGCGCCCGGGGACGGGGAAGTGGACAGCGTGCCGCGGCGAGGCGCGATGGGCCAGAACTGGCGGAGCGACACGCTGAGCCAACATTCCCGACAACACTTTTGTGTGCTGGGCCCACTTGTTTCCCTCCTGACTTTTCTCTTGCCTGGCTGCACGCTGGGGAAACCAAAAGGTACCGATGCCGCTGCTCTCTGGACCTCTCCCGGGTACGCTCTTACCAGGATCTCGAGGCCAACCCCGCGGTGGCGACGAGGGCCTCCAAGGAGGCCCAAAAAGGAGAAAAACGGGCAAGGGGGTAGAAGTATGGGTCTGGCGCGACACGCTGAGCCTTAGTTCCCGGCAGCACTCGTGCGCTGTGCCCGCTCTTCCCTCCCGACTTGTCGTGCCCTGGCCGTACGCTGGGCGCGTCGGCGGACTTCTGAACCCGGGCCTCGGCGCCGCAGCAGGTGCTAGCGCGAAGTGCCGCCGCGCGCGCACCCTCCGCGCCTTCCGCGCGGCAGGCGGCCCGCGGCGCGGCCGCGCCGCTTTGGGGGGGGGGGCACCCCTCGACTGCCAGGTCGAGCGGCCCCGTGATGCTCTCGAGGAGCCTCTCGCAGCACTGCGGTCTTGGGCCGCGGACTCCGAGCGGGAGAGCGGGCACGCCTCCGCGAGGCCCCCCCCCCCCTTCGGCGTGCCGCCGAGGAGGCGCCCGCGCACCCCCGCCCGGCTCCGCGCCGCCCGCGCGGCAGGCTCGGAGGCCGGTCCCGCTGCCGCACGGCTCTGGGGAGGTGCGGAGGACGAGGGGAAGACGGGGCGACGAGCTCTGCACATACTGAGCATGTTGACAGGGTGGAGGGCTCGGGGTGACATCCATACGGGCTCTTGCACCTCGAAAATCAGTCCGCCTTGTGATTCACCTTTTGCAAAATCAAGCCCCCGACATCCATCGAAACCGCATTTCAGATTTCACCCTTTGCCCTCCACCCAAAGAAAATGCTCGGACATATGCACTGAGCCCCTGGCCAGGCCCATCCTGAACCCAGCAGCGGTGCACACGCCGCGCCCGCCCTCCTGGCCAGGCCAGGAGGGCGTGTACACCGCCGCTGGGCTCAGGACGGGCCTGGCCAGGGGCGCAGTGGCCGTGTGTGGAGCTCGTCGCGCGAGACGAGGCGCGCGCCTCCTCGGGCGGCAGGGAGGCTTCTCGGGCGGGCCCTCTGCCCCTCCTCGGGAGGGCCCTCTCGGGCGGCCTTACGAGAGAGCGAGAGGGATCCGAAGGGGCCCAGGGGGAGGGGGGGGCCTGCCCGCAAGGGGCCACCCTCGAGAACCATGCGCCCCAGGCCCTGGCAGACAGCACCATGGGGCCTTCTCAGAAGGCCGCCCGCGGATGGCGACTGCCCTAGAGCGTGGGCGGAAGCGGGCCCTGGAGGAGAGGGGCCCCGGAACGCGCTGCTTGCTTCCGGGACCCTGTGGCCGTCGAAGGAAGACTCGGGATGAAAAGCTCGTCCTGGGGAAAACCTCGGGGTCCAGGGCACGGTTGCCCCAGGACCCCTTCCCTGCCTGGCGAGCCGTGCACCCCCTTCTTTGGTGCCGCGCCGGTCACCACCGCCTGCACGTGCGGGCACGTCTCGAAGATGCAATAGATCGTCTGGAGCGGGCAGTCGGGTCTGACGCGCACAACGCCGCGCCTCTCCGCGCCGTCGTCGCCGTCGACGGAGGACACGGAGGAGCAGGTGACGAGGGTCAGTGGGCGAGGAGCAACAGGGGGAGAGGCTCAACAGGGATTGCAACTGAACGCCAGACAGCAGTGCTACTACATCTGGCCACCGGCCAATCCCCTGTGGGGGCGGCTCTCGATGGATCCCTGCCTCCGAGACTTCCGCTTTTAAAGCGGCTTGACGTGGGGAAGAGGAGGAGGAGGGGGAGCAGGAGGGGGGGAGCAGGAGGAGGGAAAGGAGGAGGATGAGAGCTTCGGATTGGACTCGGCATCCAGTGCAAGTCAACAGGCGGACATACAAATCGGCACCTGGGTCGCATCAGTGCCAACTGGACGCTTGCATCTGGCACGCTTCTGGGTGTGGGCAAGGCTCAACCACGTCGGTTGGTCGGCCGAGGACCTCGGTGTATAGACGCTCTACCTTCCAGAACTGTGGAATACTGGAGCATCTCTGCACCGAGATCCTTCGCCGAGCGCCTTGGCTCCGGGGTTGACCAAGCGACGCGGAGCACACTAGGAACATACGATCAGAAATCTTGCTATAGGAAGCCCAGGGGCACATCTTTCGTCGATGCTTGAGCCTCGCGGGGTTCCCCCTGGACTTCTACTGGCCCCCGGGGCCCTCGGGGGTAAGGGAGTCCCCTGGGCCGCCTGCTGACAGGCTGGCCTCTTGTTTGGTGGGCCTACCGTAGCGTACAGTCGGGGCTGATTGGAGAGGACACGCGAGAGGACACAAGACCTTTTCCGAGGGCCACATTGCCACAGGAATGTAGATGGCATGGGTCGCGAAACAGAGGAAACCAGGGCACCCTTGAGTTGATTTGGCAGGGTCGGCCTACATATCAGACTCGACTCTATGAATCCTCGCCGCTCCGAGGTTGAGAGGGCGGGGGGCGGCGGGGGACGAGGAGCAACAAGTGCGCAGACCAAAAGGCACCGAGACGGCTGCTCTCCTCATGTGTGATAAAAACGATGCTCGGATCAAGTGTGATAAACAAACGACGATGCTCGGCTCACGTGTGGCCACACTTGAGCCGAGCATCGTTGCCGCTGCAGCTCGCTATTGACATGCTTTGCATGAGTTGCTGCAGGTATGCAAGTATTCATGAACGAATCATTGCGTGACTGTGTTGCGAACCGTAGCCGCCGAAGCTCGAGTCTAGAAGTCGGAGGGCACGTCCAAGAGCCGGGCGGAAACATTGCGCAATCACAGCTTGAGAGCTCTTCGGTATCATCGGAGCGAGTCCAGCCGTGGCGACGAGGGCCTCTCAGGAGCCCCAGAAAGTCGGGGCCAGGCAAGGGTGGCGGGCCACGGTATTATCGGTAACATCTTCCTCCTCCGAGGAGAGGTGGGCGAGGAACAGCAAGAGGGGGGGAGGCGGAGCGCCTCTCCAGCACGCCCGAGAAGTCCACCGCCTGCTCCGCGGGCCTCTGCGACCCCGGGGGGCCGCCGCCGCGCTGGGCGCCCGCCGGGGTCAGCTGGAACAGCAACTGCGCCGCGGTGCCGCCGGGGCCCGCGTCGAGCTTGCCCACCTCCAGCAAGGACAATCCCAAAACTCAGCCCTCCACTCCTCACCTTGCCTCCTTCCATCATCGTCCTCCTCCTTCTCCTCCTCCTCCTCCTTCCCCTCCGCCCTAGTCTTCATCCCTCGTCCTCGTCCTCGTCGTCGTCGTCCTCCTCCTAGGCCTACGTGAAGCATTGAACCTGCTGCGCTGCGGTGTCCACTCCACTCCACTCCTCCTCCTCTTCCTCCTCCTCGTCCTCGTCCTCCTCCTCCTCCTCCTCCTCCTCCTCCTCCTCCCCCTCCTCCTCCTCTCCTCCTCCTCCTCGTCCTCCTCCTCCTCGTCCTCCTCCTCCTCCTCCTCCTCCTCCTCCTCCTCCTCCTCCTCCCCTCCGACTCCCAAGTCCTCCTCCTCCTGCTGCTCGCCCTCCTCCCTCCTCGCCCCTTTCCTCTTCCTCCTCCCCCTCCACTTCCTCCTCCTTCTCCTCCCACGACGACAACGACGACCACGGCAACAGCGGCGGCGGCGGCGGCGGCGCGGGCGCCGACGCCGACGCCGACGACGACGCCGACTCCGACGACGACGCAGACAGCGACGACGGCGACGGTGCCGAGGCCGACGCCGACGCCGACGACGACGCCGACGCAGACGCCGACGACGACGCCGACGCCGACGGCGACGACGACGACGTCGACGGCGACGACGACGACGACGCCGACTCCGTATCCGACTACGACTCCGGCTCCGACGCCGACGACCACGACGACGCCGGCGACGCTGACGACGACGACGACGACGACGACGCCGACGCCGACGCCGACGCCGACGGCGGCGACGACGACGACGACGGCGACGACGACGACGACGACGACGACGACGACGACGACGACGACGACGGCGGCGGTGGTGGTGGCGGCGGCGGCGCCGGCGGCGGCGGCAGCGCCAACTCCGATGGCGGCGGCAGCTCCTCCTCCTCCTCCTCCTCCTCCTCCTCCTCCTCCTCCTGCTCCTCCTCCTCCTGCTCCTCCTCCTGCTCCTCCTCCTCCTCCTCTTCCTCCTCCTCCTCCTCCTCCTCCTCCCCTCCGACTCCAAAGTCCTCCTCCCCCTGCTCCTCGCCCTCCTCCTCCCTCCTCGCCCCCTTCCTCTTCCTCCTCGCCCCCTCCCTCCTCCTCCCCGACGCCGACGACGACGCCAACCCAACGCCGACGCCGACGCCGACGCCGACGGCCGACGGCCGACGGCCGACGCCGACTACGACAACGACGAAGACCACGACTCCGACGACTCCGACGACGACGACAACGGCGACGACGACTCCAGCGACGACGACGGCAGCGGCGGCGGCGCGGTTGCCGACGCCGAAGCCGACGCCGACACCGACCCGACGCCGACGACGACGACGACGACGACGACGATGACACCGATGCCGACGCCGATGGCGATGCCTACGCCGACGCTGACGCCGATCCCGAGGACGACGACACCGATGCCGATGACGATGCGGACGCCGACGCCGACGACCAAGACCACGCCGACGCCGACGCCGACGCCGACGCCGACGACGACGACGACGACGACGCTGACGCCGACGCCGACGCCGACGGCGGCGACGGAAATGGCGACGGCGACGGCAACAAGGACGACGACGACGACGACGACGACGACGACGACGACGACGACGACGACGACGACGACGACGGCAACGACTCCGACTGCGACATCTCCGACGACTCCGACGACTCCGACGACTCCGACGCCGACGCCGACGACGACGACGACGACGACGACGACGACGACGACGACGACGACGACGACGACGACGACGACGACGGCGGCGGCGGCGGCGGCGGCGGCGACTACGACGACGTCCACGGCGACGACGACGAAGACGACGGCGACGACGACGACGACGTCGACGACGGCGACAACGACGACGCCGAAGACGAAGACGAAGACGACGGCGACGACGTCGACGCCGACGCTGACGCCGACGACGACGCCCACGACGACGCCGACACCGACGCCGACGTCGACGGCGACGGCGAAGGCGACGCGCGACGCCGACGCCGACGCCGACGCCGACGCCGACTCCGACTCCGACGCCGACGACGACGGCGGCGGCGGCAGCGGCGACGAAAACGACGAAAACGTAGACGACGCTTCCGTCGACGACGACGACGACGACGCCGACGCCGACGACGACGACGACGATAACGAAGACAACGACTCCGACGACTCCGAGGACGACGACGACAACAAAGACGACGACAACGACGATGTCGGCGACGACGACGAAGCCGATGACGACGACGACGACGACGACGACGACGACGACGACGACGACGACGACGACGACGACGACGACGACGACGACGACGACGACGGCGGCGGCGGCGGCGGCGGCGGCGGCGCGCGGCGGCGGCGGCGCGGCGGCGGCGGCGGCCGGCGGCGCGGCGGCCGCGCCCGGACGCCGACGCCGACGCCACGCCGACGCCGACGCCGACGCCGACGACGACGACGCGGCGACGACGACGACGCCGGCGCGTGACGACAACTACGACGACGACGACGCCGGCGACGACGCCGGCGGCGGCGACGACGACTCCGACTCCGACTCCGACTCCGACGACAACAACGACGCCGACGCCAAAGACGGCGACGACGACGAAGCCAACGACGACGACGCCGACGCCCCCGCCGCCGCCGACGCCGACGACAACGACGCCGACGACACCAACGCCGACTGCGACGACAACGACGACGACGCCGACGCCGACGACGACGACGCCGACGCCGACGATGACGCCGACGACGACGACGACGACGACGACGCTGACGCCGATTCCGACTCCGACTGCGACTGCGACTGCGACTCCGACGACTCCGACGAAGACGACTCCGACTACGACTCCGAGGACGACGACGACTGACGACGACGACGACGACGACGACCGACGACGAAGACGACTGACGACGACGACGACGACGACGACGACGACGACGAACGAAGACGGCAGGCGGCGGCGCTGGCGGCGGCGGCGGGGCGGGGCGGCGGCGGCGGCGGCGGCGGCGGCGCGGGCGGCGGCGGCGGCGGCGGCGGCGGCGGCGTCGGCGGCGGCGGCGGCGCGGGCGCGGACGCCGAGCCGACGCGAAGCCGATCCCGGACGCCGACGCCGACGGCCGACGACGGCGGCGACGACGACGACGCCGGCGGCGGTGACGACAACTACGACGACGACGACGACGCCGGCGACGACGCCGGCGGCGGCGACAACGACTCCGACTCCGACTCCGACTCCGACGACAACATCGACGCCGACGCCAAAGACGGCGACGACGACGAAGCCAACGACGACGACGCCGACGCCCCCGCCGCCGCCGACGCCGACGACAACGACGCCGACGACGCCAACGCCGACTGCGACGACAACGACGACGACGCCGACGCCGACGACGACGACGCCGACGCCGACGCCGACGATGACGCCGACGACGACGACGACGACGCCGATTCCGACTCCGACTGCGACTGCGACTGCGACTCCGACGACTCCGACGAAGACGACTCCGACTACGACTCCGAGGACGACGACGATGACGACGACGCCGACGACTGCGGCGGCGGCGGAGGCGGCGACGCCCGCGCCGACGCCGACGCCGCCGAAGCCGCCGACGCCGACGCCGACGCCGACGCCGACGCCGACGCCGACGCCGACGCCGACGCCGACGCCGACGACGACGCCGACGACGACGACGACGACGACGCCGACGCGCACGCCGACGCCGACGCCGACGACGACTCCGACGACTCCGACGACTCTGGCGACGACGCCGACGCCGACGCCGACGACGAAAGGCGACGACGTCCTTGGTCTCCGACGATACTGTATGACTTTGTTCATTCACTCTCCGCTCCTGTTAATTTCCACACGTGGCGTTTCCGCCCGGCTTCGGGCCCCCAGGGCAATCAAAAAATCGATCGGGCTCGAAAAACGCAGAAGAGAGATAGGCTCTAGGGCTCTGGTCGTGAGGATTGGCAATGTTTCATTGCCTGTTCCATTGCTTCGCGACGTATGGTTCCAGGGACGACCGAGATCTCCGACGAGATGAGTTTGCAATCCCGTCGTTTGTTTCGATCTCGGCCCTCTGGGGGCTGCCATCGGGCCCTGGGGCCGGCAAAAATGCGCCCAGGACTCCAGGGCAAAAAAGAGTACCCCCAGGTGAAGCGGTCGGGAGCCATGGGACCGCAGGCTGTAAAACACAGATCAGCGGATGTCACGGCACGGAGGCGGCGGCACTGACGGCGACGGCGACGTTGACGGCTCCCGGGACCAAACATGAGCAGTGGGCTAAGGAGCGTGAAGTGAAGGGCCAGATCCTCAAGCCTCGGCGACAGCGACGCCAAACAGATGCAGAACGATTAAAGTGTGAGGTGAAGATCCCGATCCTCGAGCCTGGGCAAGGGCGACGGCGACGGCGACGGGACACGTGCCGCTGCCCCTTTTGCAGCGCCAGGCCTGGCGCCAGCCCAGGCGACGATGACAGCAGCGGCGGCGGCGACAACGGCGACGACGACGGCAGTGGCGGCGACGGCGACGATCCTCGAATCTCGACGGCGGCGACGACTACGACGACCACGGCGACTACGACGACAATGGCGACGACGGCGACAACGGCGACGAGACTCGACGACTGCGACGACGACGACGGCGGCGACAACGACGACGACGCCGACGCCGACGCCGACGCCGACGCCGACGCCGGAAACGACGACGACGGCAACGAGGCTCGACGACGGCATCGACGACGTCGACGGCGACTACGACGGCAGAGGCGACGACGGCGGCGCCGACGACGACGGCGACGACGACGACGACGAGCCCGGCCTCCGCCGCGGCCTCCGCAGCGCGCAGGCCGAGCGCAAGCCGGTGCGCGTGCACCCAGCCCAGCACCTCCTGCCGGGCACGGGCGGCCACGGCGGGGGGCGCCGGGGCCGCGGTGGGGCTCGGCGTCTGCCCCCCCGGGGGCCAGGCGCCTCCCTGCCGCTGCCGCCGAGTGGGGGGGGGCCGCTGCGGCTCTCGGGTCCTGCCTCGGGGCTCGGGCGGCGGTCCCGGACGACCCTGGCACCCCACGGGACGCCCTGGGCGAGGTGCAGCTGATTGGAAGCAGCCTGGGGCTCGAAGCCCTTCAGGCACCGTGGCGAAGGACCCAGCCATGTGCACTGGTGAATGCGTCGTCGGCGAAGCTCCCCAGGCGGCCACGAACCGCGTGAGTGGCGTGGCGAAATGGGGCCTTCGGTGGAGCTCCCCATGTGGGCACGATTCGTGTGAGGGGTGTGCAGAGATTTTGGGGTGGAACCGCAAGCGAACCCTGCCACTGGGGCCTTCGGTGGGTGCGCCGAAATGGAAAATGGAACGGCATGCGAACCCTGCCACTGCGGCCTTCTGTGAAGCTCCACGTGTGAGAAGTGCGCCAAAATTGAGGTTGAACAGCATGTCAGCCCTACCACTTCGGCCTTCGGTGGAGCTCCCTGTCGGGTCACGAAACGTGTGAGGGGTGCGCCGAAATGGAGGTGGAACAGCATGCCAACCTCGCCACTGCGGCCTTCGGTGTCCACAAAGTGAGGGAGCTCTCTATGGGGCCACGAAACGCATGAGGTGTGCGCCGAAATGGAAATAGTACCGCATGCGAACGCAGCCACTCAGGGCCTTCGGTGGAGCTCGCAATGGGGCCACGAAACGTGTGGATGGTGTGCCTAGATGGGCGGGCAGGACTGCATGCGAACGCAGCCCCTGGGGCCTTCGGTGAAGATCCCTACAGGGCCACGCAGCGTGTGAACTGTGCGCCGGAATGCGGGGTAGAACATACCAACCCTGCCACTGCGGCCTTCGGTATAGCTCCCTCTGGGGCCACGAAACGTGTGAGAAGTGTGCACAAATGTTGGGGTGGAACCGCATGCGAACCTCACCACTGGGGCCTTCGGTGGGTGCAGTGAAATTGGGGGGTGCAACCGCACGCGAAACCTGCAACTAGGGCCTTCGGTGGAGCTCCCAATGGGGCCACGAAACGTGTGAGTGGTGTGCCCAGATGCGGGGCGGAACTGCATGCAAACGCAGCCACTGAGGCCTTCGGTGAAGATCCCTGTGGAGGCACGAAACGTATGAGGGGTGTGCCGAAACTCCCGCCATGTCCGAGAAAGAGCCTTTCATTCTTCTTCGACGTGAGGGCCACCCCTCAGGTCCGACCCGAGGGATCCCCTGGGATCCGCGAAAAAACAATACCGAAGCCCTAGGCCCTACCCGAGCACGCCTGGCTATGACCTCAGCAAGCACTATGCCTGGAGGCGGCCGGGGGGTCTGAACTGGCTGGGGCCCCAGAAAATCTGTCAGGAAGAGGGGGTACAGCCAGAAATCCGCTCAAAATCTG